>CM038679.1:253722951-254206021 GCA_021605205.1 Aegilops longissima
GTATTCCCACGGTGTCGCCTTACCATGGCCGGGACCGCTTGCGTCTTTTGGCTCACGATATGATAGTGTCGCTAGCATCCACATGACAAAGAACCCGGCCGACATGGCTAGTCGTGAACCCAAAGCGGCACTAACCTATGGGGACAGCATACATGAAACACTTCGAGCATGTCGGTCATCAACGTATGAACTCGGGCTGTAGCACTGGCTAACAGGACTCCGTATCCCGGGCTGTAGCAGGCTAGGCAGGACTCAAGTATCACCGCGTGACATTTCAAGGGATGACATAGGAACGAAATGAATCACATGCCGCCAGTCAAGTGTCCAAGCAGTAGTCTTTGGGCTAGCAGGACTCGTGAACCGGGCAGAAGCGGACTACTATCGCCGAAGCACGAGACTACATTTCCCCATATGAGAGGCTGCCAAGGACAAACAACTAGTTTGTCGGATCCCACTCATACCAAGCATTTCAATCATACACTAATATGCCCGATATGAGCAAATAGAACAAGGCATCACAACAAAACTCTACAACTCAAGTACTTTATTTAAGTGGCTCCGAGGAGCCATACATAACATAGTCATACAGGTAGGGGTCACATGACCCAACACTCAAGTCATACAATCATACAAGCACATGCGGAAGCAAATTATGTCCTGGTGCAGACTCTAGAAAGAAGAAAGCTTGTTGGAGCCTTTCTATCTACAATGGCCCTTCACAAGTCTTAGATCACCACCGGGTGGCTAGCTTACTCGTCAAGTCAACATCTACATAGAATCCGTCGAGAGGGTAGTATAGTCCTCTAAAAATATTGATTACAAACATGAGTACAAAAGTACTCAGCAAGTCTTACCACGTAATCCTATCATACATGCACATTCTCAAGGAAGGAAGTGGAGTTATTTGCAGCAAGCCAGCTTTGACTCTTGGCTAAGCTATCCTACGTGACACACTTTGTAAAGCATTTTGTCGCACACGAGTCCACTAAACACCATCACAATACTCCACCGTGGATCCTCTCTCGTCATCCCCGAGAGGGCCATCCACGATACTCACACTTATCTTGAGGCTTTTAGTAGTATCCATTTACTTGTCTATGAACTGATATAGGTAACCCGAAGTCCTTCTCCGTGGACACGGCTATTCAATAGATCATATTTAACCCCGCAGGGTATACTTCTTCACACACGCTCACCACTTATCGCCGTTTACACGACATGTACTGCAACCTTCAAGCGGAAGCCCAACGTGGGTGTCGGCCACAGCCTACCTAAACACTCAAGTCCCTAGTCCAGGTTTATCGCCTATTCGGTTCCATCCGCAGGAGTCCGCCGAGGTTTCCCATACAGCCCCGAACGATGTGTGCAGGGTTCCCGAGATACCAAACGGCACTCGGTACACCAACATTTGGTGCCTACCGCAACACAACCCACCCCTAAGGTCAGCGTTGCGTGCGCCCCAAAGATGCTACAAACACCGAAACTACTTGCAACTCCCTGACTATGAACAGGGTGGTTAAGAAGTTTAGAGGGTCCATTGGTTTCGGGCCCAATGCGTGGTAGTAGCTAGTTCATGGATCACAAACACAGATCTCAGTTCTTAAGTTCGCTTCAATGAAACAACCCACCATGTACTCCTACATGGCCTCTCATCGATACCTTTACCAAATCGTGTTCAACACTTTCACTCTCGAACCAACACAACCTTTCACTCCAGTTCATCATCCCGATGAGCCGACTGACACAACTCTAAGCATAGCAAGCATAGCATGGTAGGAATCACAAACATGGCTCAATCAACTCCTACACATACTAGTGGGTTTCATCTAGTTACTGTGGCAATGACAGGTCATGCAAAGGAAGTGGGTTCAACTACCGCAGCACACAACAGTTGGATCGCGTTGTCTTAATGCAGTAAACGAGAGCGAAGCGAGAACATGGGTTTGTATCGAATGATCAATGAATTGCTTGCCCGATGGAACTGGGGTAGAGAACTGCCTTCGATGGGTAGTCGAGGTTATCTTCGGGACAGAACCTATCATGAAAGCACACCGAAATAAACACACAAGACAATATGCAACAATATGATGCATGCTATGACATGGCAATATGGATGTGTGTTGGCCTAATGCAAGTTGAAAGATCAGGGGATGAACTCATTTGAATCAAGGATCCAAATGATAGCTCATTTGAATTAGTCCTAATGGTGCAATATCTTATTCTGGTTATTCAGCATAGTTAACTTGTTTTAACATGCATGAAACCTGTACCAATGGATAGAGTGTATTTTTCTGATAATTTTCATATATAAATCTTTGCATTTGGAGTTATAGAATAAAAGTTATAAGCATTTGAAATTTGAATTATATTCTGAATTTACTATATAAAATAAATCCAGAATTTGAATTAATGCGTCAAGATGAGGTCAGCGTGACGTCAGGGGTCAACGGGTCGTCCAGTCAAACTGACCAGTGGGACCCGCATGTCGTGGTTAGTTTAAACTAATTAACTTAATTAGAACTAATCCTAATTAGTTAACCGGGGTCCACCGTCATTGACTCAGACAGTCAACAGGCCCACTGATCGGTGGTCGATGGTCAACTCGCTGGCGTCTCAGCCGCCGGGCGAGGCTGAGGCGGGCGGAGCAAAGTGCTTTTGCACTTTCCGGCACCAAATGAGGCGCGGGAGCATCTACGTGGAGCTGGAGATGAGCCGCGGTGTTTGGTGGGGTCGATTGGGTTAGGGGTGGCGGAGTGAGGGCGCCGGCGACGAGTCGGGCGGCGGCCGGGCTCGGGTGATGTCGGGTTTGTTGTTAGAGGCTCGGCGAGGCGGGAAGTGCATAGTTAGGCCCGTTGGGGCGTGGTGAGTGCGATGGACAGGGTGGCGCGGCCGTTGGTGGCCGGAGCCTCGTCGGCGACGAGCTCGCGGCGGTGCGTTCGGGTGATCGACGGCGCTGCGTTGTGGTGCAAGAGGAAGAGAGCGGAGAGGACGGGAGTAGCCAGCTCACAGTGAACCCGAGAGAGCCTCGCTGGGTCGGGGCGGTTCGATGCGGCGGCGACGGCGATGGGGATCTCCGGCGGCTTTGAGCTCGGTCGAGGTCGGTGTAGTAGCCGGGGCACTTAGAGCGAGCGGAACTTGGCTAGCTAGGGTTAGTGGGGTGCGGCGGAGCTGCTGGACATGGTGGGGAGGAGCATGGACGGCGGGAGCACACAGCGTCGACGGTGGCGGCGTCGGCGATGGCGCGTCGGCCAGTTGGGGAGAGCGAGAGAGAGGAGCAGGGGGAGAATGGGGTGTCCTGGGGTCGGGCGACGACGTGGAGGCCGCCCAGGCGGCGAGGCGGCGAAGGGTGAAGCAGGCGGCGGCCAGCTGCGTGGCGCGCCTGCGCCGCCGGCCAACACCAGTTGCTCGCTGCTGCCGAGCCAAGCAGCTCATTGGCGGGCTGGTTGGGCTGGGCCGGCAGTGGGCGGTCATGAGCTGACATGTAAGCTTTCCCTTTTTAAGCTTTTCTATTTTCAGAACTCTGTTGGGGTTTTTAAAATACCAAAACTATTTTAAAATTACCAAAATGCTCCTGGTCACTTGTTGGAATATTCCCAACATGAAACATTTTGGTTTGACAATTTTGAACATTTAAAATATTTTTCATAATTTGAAATGCTCATTTCAAAAACTTGTGGATTAATTCTAGAACCCTTAGGTGACCTAGAAAATGGTGCACCTCCTTTGACATGGGTTCGAACCCAAACAAAGAGGATGAGCATTTTGAAGGGCATTTGGATTTATTGAAATAAATTTTAGTAAACCCTAGTTGTTTTAAGGGGGTGTTCGGGTTTCTGCCTTCCCATTTCAAATTCAAATGAAATTTAGACATGATGCACACCCTAATGCATGGTCTATCTGGGATGTGACAATGATGAACCCCTGTATGATGGTGTCTAGATTGGATTTGTGGTTTCTGGAACTTGCGGTGGTTGGAATTGATTTTCGTCGACTCTCCTAGGGTTTCTGGAATATTGGAGTATTTGTAGAGCAAAGAGGCGGTGCGGGAGGCCACCGAGGTGGGCAGAACCCACCAGGGCGCGCCTGGGCCCCCAGGCGTGCCCTAGTGGGTTGTGCTCCCACGGAGCCCTCCTCTAGTACTTCTTTGGCCCAATAGGTGTCTTCTGGTCGAGAAAAAATCTCCAAAAAGTTTCGCTGCGTTTGGACTCCGTTTGGTATTGATTTTCTGCGAAGTAAAAAACAAGCAAAAAAACAACAACTGGCAGTGGGCACTATGTCAATAGGTTAGTCCCAAAAAATGATATAAATTTGCTATAAAATGATTGTAAAACATCCAAGAATGATAATATAACATCATGGAACAATCAAAAATTATAGATACATTGGAGACGTATCAGCATCCCCAAGCTTAATTCCTGCTCGTCCTCGAGTAGGTAAATGATAAAAACAGAATTTTTTGATGTGACATGGTGCCTAACATGTTCATCACATATTATTTTCCTTTTAGCATGGACATTTGGAATTTTATATGATTCAAAGCAATAGTCTAGTTTTGACCTGAAAAGATTGCAATACTCAAGCATATCAACAAGCAACCATGTCTTTCAAAATATCAACACTGAATCAAGTTTTCCCTAGCCCATTATGCTCAAACATTGATCCATTCATGAACACACACGCATATTAGCTACAGCCAATGCTCAAGTTCGATCATAGTGCCCCTTAGTTGGTGCTTTATAAGAGAAGACGGAGACTCAACATAAAAATTTCATAAAGTAAATAGAAAGGCCCTTCACGGAGGGAAGTAGGGATTTGTAGAGGTGCCAGAGCTCAAAGGGAAAAGTAGAGATAAAATATTTTGGGTGGCATGCTTTTCCTATCAATGATCGAGTAGTTCCCAATACTTTCCATGCTAGATATATCATAGGCAGTTCCCAAACAGAAAATAAATTTTATTCCTTTTTCTACCATAATTTCACTTTCCATGGCTAGACGTATCCACGGGCGCCTTCCATACGAACACTTTCCAAGGAATTTATTATTTGACAAGATAAAGTAAATTCATTTTTCATTTCGAGACTAGGCATCCCTAATATCTTTGTCATACTCTCGTGCAATGACAACTGAATAAACACTCATATTGAGAATAACACATCTAGCATGGAAATATATCAACCACCCCCTACCGTTTCATGAGCGGTACGAGCACACAAAAGAGAAATTTATTTTGAAAAGTAGAGATGGCACATACAAATTTGCTTAGAACGGCAAAAGAATACCGCATATAGGTAGGTATAGTGGACTCATATGGCAAAACTGGTTTAAATGATTTTGGATGCACAAGTAGTGATCATACTTAGTGCAAAATGAAGGCTAGCAAAAGATTGAGAAGCATCCAACCAAGAAACGAAAAATATCATAAGTGTGCATTAAGCATAACTAACACCGAATAATGCACCGCAAGTAGGATGTAATTTCATTGCATAACTATTGACTTTCGTGCTTGCATAGGGAAACACAAACCTTAACACCAATATTCTTATTAAAGCATAATTACTCATCAACATGACTCACATATTATATCATGATATCGCAAAACTATTACAAGGAATCAAGTTTATTTTGTCCAATGATCTTCATGAAAGTTTTCATTATATCCCTCTTGAATATCTATCACTTTGGAGTAATTTAATTTGTTGCTTTTGATATCTTAAACAAATCTAAGTGAAGAACATGAGCATAAAATTTTCCTCTCACAAAATAATTTAAGTGAAGCAAGAGAGAATTTCTTACAATTTTACTAACTCTAAAATAAATCTAAGTGAAGAAAGAGAGTATTTCTTCAAAAATACTAGAGCACACCATGCTCAAAAAGATATAAAGGAAGCACTAGAGCAATTCCATAGCTCATAAAGATTGAAGTGAAGCATAGAGAGCAATTCTAACAAGTCATAGCATAATTTTGGCTCTCTCAAATAGGTGTGTGCAGAAAAGATTCAAGACTAAAAATGAAAATAAAAACAAGATAAGACTCATATCATACAAGACGCTCCAAGAAAAACTCATGATATGTGACGAATAAAAATATAGCTCCAACTAAAATACTAATAATCGTTAGAAGAAAGAGGGGATGCCACTCGGGCATCCCCAAGCTTAGTTGCTTGCTTCTCTTTAGATAATAGCTTGGGATGCGATGGGCATCCCCAAGCTTAGGATCTTCTTACTCCTTATTACTTCATCCATCGTGATCTCACCCAAAACTTGAAAACTTCAATCACACAAAACTCAACAAAAACCTTCGTGAGATACATTAGTAAAAGAAAGCAAATCACTACTATAAGTACTATTGCAAACCCATTCATATTTTATTTTTGCATTATATCTACTATATTCCAACTTTGTTATGGCTCAACCCCCTCAAAATAGTTCATAGATTCATCAAAATAAGCACACAACACAAAGAAAACAGAATCTGTCAAAAACAGAACAGTCTGTAGGAATTTGAAAACTTTCAATACTTCTGTAACTCCAAACATTCTAAAAAATTAGGACAATGTTGGCAATTTGTATATCAATCTTGTGTAAAAAATCAGAGCAAAAGCACGTTTCTATGATTTATTAAAACTATTTTTCTGAGCGCAAAATTTTCTGTTTATAACAAGATCAAAGCAACTATCACCCAACATGATCCCAAAGGCTTTGCTTGGCACAAACACTAATTAAAACATAAAAAACACAATCATATCAAAAATAAATTTTATTCATAATTGTGCAAACACTCAACAACATAAAGAAAAAGACAAAAATAAATTTTATTCATTGGGTTGCCTCCCAACAAGCGCTATCGTTTTATGCCCCTAGCTAGGCATAATGCAAAGATCTAAGTGTTGTTGTCTTTGGTTTCATTTTCCTTAGAGGTGTTTTTGTCAGGAGGTTTTGCTAAAACAACATAAAACACCTTATCCATAGAGACTTTAGCACTATTAAGTGGCTTATCATCATATCCCCTTTGATTTCCGGCAACAATCCAAGAATAGTGTTGATTAACATCATTAAAAACTTCTTGGATTATATCTAAAACAGGGACCTCCTTTTTAAGATTATCATCAAAGATTCAATTATCCCCAAGCAAATGTGTTAGCAAATAATCACTATTATAAAGAATTTCATCTATCACCGGTTTTTCACTGTCACACCATAGAAATCAAAAATTCCCTAGCTTCCTGTATTATGTAATCAAATTCATTCATAAGAACAAGGGTGGCCAACTTTTTAGCCTTGGTGACTCAAAAAAAATCTTTGCAAGGTAGGATGGGTACGGATAAATTTATTTTCAAGTTTCAGAACTAGTGCTGAAATAGCTTCCACATAAGAGTTTGTCCTCTTAAGTATAGGAACATCTTCAAGACTTAAATTCCCAACACAACTGAAAAATTCTTGGATACGTTCTTTTCCTCTAACATTCCCTTGCCACAAAACAAAAGTTTTAGCATCCAGATTGCCAGATCGTCCAATTTTAGGAGTTCGGACTTCATCTGTTTCTGCCATACCAATGTCACTCATGGTGACAAATCTAGCAAACAAAAATCCAATGAGAAAACAGAAACGAGAAAGAGGGCGAATAAAATGGCCAAATTTTTGTGAAGTGGGGGAGAGGCCAATGAGAGGCAAATGGCAAATAATGTAAATTGCAAGGAGATGAGATTTGTGATTAGGAACCTGGTAGATGTTGATGATGTCTCCTCGGCAACGGCGCCAGAAATTCCTTTTGAGGCGACTTGAACTACGTCGGTATTTCCCCAAAGAGGAAGGGATGATGTAGCATAGCTACGGCAGGTATTTCCCTCAGTGATGAAACCAAGGTTATCGAACTAGTAGGAGAACCACGCAACACCACGTAAATGGCTCCTGCACACAAAGAAAAATACTTGCAACACGACGTAAGAGAGGGGTTGTCAATCCCTCACGGGTAAAAAGATAGGTAAAAATTGTAGTAGATTGGTTAAATAGATCTTGCGGGAACGCGAGATAAAATAAATAATAATAAACTGCAGCAAGGTATTTTTGTATTCTTGGATTAATAGATCTGAAAATAAAAGCAAATAAAAATAGATCACGAAGGCAAATATAATAAAGAAGAGACCCGAGGCCGTAGATTTCACTAGTGGCTTCTCTCGAGAAAAATAGCATACGGTAGGTAAACAAATTACTGTTGGGTAATTGATAGAACTTCAAATAATCATGAGGATATCCAGGCAATGATCATTATATAGGCATCACATCCAAGATTAGTAGACCGACTCCTGCCTACATCTACTACTATTACTCCACACATCAACCGCTATCCAGCATGCATCTAGTGTATTAAGTTCATGGTGAAACGGAGTAATGCAATAAGAACGATGACATGATGTAACAAGATCTATTTATGTAGAAATAGACCCCATCTTGTTATCCTTAATAGCAATGTTACATACATGTCGGTTCCCCTTCTGTCACCAGGATCAAGCACTGTAAGATCGAACCCATCACAAAGCACCTCTTCCCATGGCAAGAAAAATCGATCTAGTTGGCCTAACTAAACCAAAGATTCGAAGAAGAAATACCAGGCTATAAGTAATCATGCATATAAGAGATCAAAAGACTCAAATAACTTCCATGGATAAAAACATAAATCTGATCATAAACTCAAAATTCATCGGATCCCAACAAACACACCGCAAAAAAGAGTTACATCAAATAGATCTCCAAGAGACCATTGTATTGAGAATCAAAAGAGAGAGAGGAAGCCATCTAGCTACTAACTACGGACTCGTAGGTCTACAATGAACTACTCACGCATCATCGGAGAGGCACCAATGAGGATGATAAACCCCTCTGTGATGGTTTCTAAATTGGATCTGTGGTTTCTAGAACTTGCGGCGGCTGGAATTTATTTTCGTCGACTCCCTAGGGTAACTGGAATATTGGGGTATTTATAGAGCAAAGAGGCAGTGCGGGAGGCCAACGAGATGTGCACAACCCACCTGGGCACACCTAGGCCCCCAGGCGCGCCCTAGTGGGTTGTGCTCCCCTCGGAGCCCCCCTCTGGTACTTCTTTGGCCCAACAGGTGTCTTCTGGTCCAGGAAAAATCTCCAAAAAATTTCGCTGCGTTTGGACTCCGTTTGGTATTGGTTTTCTATGAAGTAAAAAACAAGGAAAAAACAACAACTGGCACTGGGAACAATGTCAATAGGTAGCCCCAAAAAATGATATAAAGTTCCTATAAAATGATTGTAAAACATCCAAGAATGATAATATAACAGCATGGAACAATAAAAAATTATAGATACGTTGGAGACGTATCTCATAAAAACTAAATACATAAAAATAAAGGATAGGCCCTTCACAGAGGGAAGCAGGGGTTGTCATGCACTTTTTGTTTTTGGATGCACGATCTCTTATTGCAAATGAACATAATGTTATATTTCCCCTTATGATAGCAACCTTTATTATGCAGTCCGTCACTTTTATTACTTTGCCATCACAAGTTTGTACAATGCTTATTTTCCTTTACAGTAAATGTCAAACATACTTAAGAGCAATTTTTATTGCTTTATGCACCGATGACAACTTACTTGACGGATCTTATTCAATCCATAGGTAGGTATGGTGGACTCTCATAACTTGAAATTGGGTTTATGGTTTTTGGATGCACAAGTAGTATCTCTACTTGGTGCAGATTTTTGGCTAGCTAAGATATTGGGGAAGCACCACATGTTGGAGGATCTATGACAATATAACTTCTATGTGAATATGAACAAACATAAATCATTACGTTGTCTTCCTTGTCCAACATCAACAATTTGACATAAAATACTTAATGAGGGCTTACAATCATAAAAGATGTCCAAGATAGTATATTTGCATGTGAATCTTCTATTCCCATATTAATTTCTTTCATGAATTGCATCATTGACCAATGCTATGTTTGTCAACTTTCAATAAATTTTACTAGTTACACTCTTAATTATGTAATGTAATTACTTTCCACTAGATTAGCATATGATCTTTTCACTACTTTCTTTATTTTGATTGGAACATAAATGTAAAGAAGCAAAAAGTCAAACTAATCTTTATTATCTCAAATCGATTACATAGATAGATAGATCACGAAACTAGCACTCAAAAATAGATCATACGAAACTTTTATTCAACTAAGTCACAAAATAACTAATGATCGTACTAAAATAGGTAAAGATAATAAAAGTGGCGGTGATACGATACCAGGGCACCTCCCCCAAGCTTGGCTCAAGCCAAGGGGAGTGCCCATACCCGTGTACTCAAGTGTCCTGCTTTGGTGATGGTGGTGGTGAAGAAGTAGTGGGCTTGTCCTCCGGCTTCCACGGCATAGGTTCACCATCATAAAAAGATGCACGAGTCTCCGGAGCCCTGAAACTTGTAGCTAAACTCATACCTTTGAATCTTGCCTCAGACTCAAAATTTTGATTTTGGAGATCATAATTTGGCCTTGGAGATAATTGATTTGTTCGTTGAAGTCGAAGAGGATGTCCCTCATGGACTGGCCATCCACCTTGTGGTCACGGGTGAATTCCATGATCATGGAGTGGTTGGCGCTAAGTCCACGCTCCACCATCCGTTGGCACCTGAAGATCTCCTCCTCCACTGCCTCAAGTCTGGACTCAACGCTTCCTATCTTCTTGGGCCCTTGAACATCCTAGATATGGAGCACCTCCTCACGCATCTCAATGGCTTGAGGGTGCGTCATCACCTCCGGTAGGTAGGGGTTGATGACCTTCTCGTAGAACTTGTCCTTGGAAGAGCTTGGTGAAGCCATGGCGATCTAGATCTAACATAAAAGAGCACGAAACAAGAACAGAGGATTTTTCCGCCATATGGCGGTCAAAACATCTGGGAGCGTATAAAAATAATTTTTATCTTGCAAAACAAGTAATCTAGAGGAAAACGGAGTCGGGAAGGTGTCGAGGGGCCCACTACCCACCAGGTCGCTCCAGGAGGGGGAGGCGCGCCCTGGTGCCTAGTGGGCACCTGGGTTGCCTTCTCAGGTGTTTCTTATTTTTTTCTAATATTCCAAAACTGACAGAAAATATTTTTGCGGAATTTTTGGAGTCGATTTACTTTTCGTATCACGTACCTCTTCCTTTTCAGGGTTCTGGAGTGTTCTTGAAGGTATCTTTTATGTATTCCTCCAGTGTCATGGTTTGAATAATGTTAGTTTCAACATTAATAGGTGTACCTGAAATATAGTTCTTAATTATTTGTCCATTGACCACCTTCGGATTAGTGCCTTCGGTATTATTGACCTTAATAGCTCCAGAGTGATAAACTTCTTCAATGATACATGGTCCTTCCCACTTAGAGAGGAGTTTTCCTACAAAAAACTAAAACGAGAATTGTACAATAGAACATACTTACCCACTTTGAATTCCCGCTTTCGGATTCTTTTGTGATGCCATCTTGTAACTTTTTCTTTGAACAATTTGACATTTTCATAGGCTTGGGTTCTCCATTCATCTAGTGAGCTAATATCAAATAACCTCTTTTCACCGGCAAGTTTGAAATCATAATTGAGTTCTTTAATTGCCCAATATGCCTTATGTTCTAACTCAAGAGGCAAATGACAAGTTTTTTCATAAACCATTTTATATGGAAACATACCCATAGGATTGTTATAAGCAGTTCTGTAAGCCCAAAGTGCATCATCAAGTTTCTTAGACCAATTCTTACGTGATCTATTGACAGTTTTTTGCAATATTAACTTTGTTTCTCCATTTCTCAACTCAACTTTAACACTGAGGGTCATAAGGAGATGCAATTCTATGGTTGACATTATATTTAGAAAGCAATTTACGAAAAGCACCATGAATAAAATGTGAACCACCATCCGTCATTAAATATCTAGGGACTCCAAACCTTGGGAAAATAACTTTTTTAAGCATTTTAATGGAGGTGTTATGGTCAACACTACTAGTTGGAATAGCTTCTACCCACTTAGTGACATAATCAACAGCAACCATAATATGTGTATACCCATTAGAGGAAGGAAAAGGTCCCATATAATCAAAGCCCCAAACATCAAATGGTGCAATAACAAGTGAATAATTCATAGGCATTTCCTAAAGTCTACCAATATTACTGATTCTTTGACATTCATTATAAGATAAAACAAACTTGTGAGCATCTTTTAAAAGAGTAGGCCAATAAAAACCAGATTGTAAAACCTTGTGTGCAGTTCTATCTCCCGCATGATGTCCTCCATAGGCTTCGAAGTGACATTTCCGTAGGATTTGTTCCTGTTCATGCTCAGATGTACAACATCTAGTAATACCATCTAGTCCATCTTTATAAAGATGTGGTTCATCCCAAAAGTAATGTCTTAAACCAAAGAAGAATTTTTTTCTGTTGGTATGTGAAACTAGATGGTATGAATTTAGCAAAAATATAATTAGCATAGTCTGCATACCAAGGAGTATTACGAGAAGCATTTAAGATAGCTAGTTGTTCATCGGGGAAGCTATCATCAATAGGTAGTGGGTCATCAAGGATATTTTCTAACCTAGACAAGTTATCAGCTACAGGATTCTTAGCTCCCTTCCTATCAATGATATGCAAGTCAAATTCTTGTAGCAAAAGAAACCACCTAATGAGCCTAGGTTTAGCATCTTTCTTTTCCATAAGGTATTTAATAGTAGCATTATCTGTGTGAACAATTACATTAGAATCGATTATGTAAGATCTGAATTTATCACAAGCAAACACGACTACTAAAAATTATTTCTCAATAGTAGCATAATTTCTTTGAGCAC
The DNA here is from genome assembly GCA_021605205.1 of Aegilops longissima. NCBI lineage: Eukaryota > Viridiplantae > Streptophyta > Magnoliopsida > Poales > Poaceae > Aegilops > Aegilops longissima. Next base: position 253,735,780 of record CM038679.1, read on the forward strand.
TGTCTAGAGTCTTACTAGCATAATGGATAACATTTAATTTCTTATCAACTCTTTGTCCTAGAACAACACCAATAGTGTTGGGGATATGACTATTTCATATGACCCGCCCAGGAGGGGCCGGGTTATCCCAAGGGCGGTTCATAAACCAAGCCCGTGAATATCTTGAAGATGGTGGTTCATGTAATAGGCTCGTTCAAGGGCCCAGAACCCAAAGGCGGCTTAAGGCCCGTGAGTATTGTAACACCCCCAGTGTCATGTTATAGTAAAACTCTGTGATTAAGCTAATCATTTTTCCAAATAGAGCTTAATCACCTTTGATTCAAATCTCATTTGAAATTCCACTTTGGAATCAAATTCAATTTGCAAGTGAGTTTTGAAGTTGCACAAAAGTTGCTGCAAAATAGTCCATAATTTAGTAAAAAATCCATAATAAATGATTGTTAAGGAAAAAAAACATCACCTCCAAGCTAAGATGGACTATAGCAAATTAAAACAGTGCCAACTTAGCAAATTAATTGCTTTTCCATGTTTTTGCAAATGTCATCTTATTCAAACTTCTTCCGAACTTTTCGTGGCACCACCTAAATATACAAACTATTTAATAGGCTAAGTCCCACTTTTTCTCAGCTCTTTTAGTTACCCTAATTAATCATTTTCTATTTTTGTTAATAAATAAATAGAGAAAACAAAATTTCAAATAAAAGAAAACCCCCTTAGCCAGAGCCAGCCAACTGGCCCGGCCCACTCCCCCTCGGTCGACATCCTGTTCCCTCGACTGGGCTCGCTACAGGGGCTTGGTCGCCCCAGACCACCTCGCCGACGTTGATGCCTGGAGGGGATAAGGGCGCCACGTCTCGATCCCTCGATCCCACCCCTCCCCATTTGCCTCCTCGCCTCCCAGATCCACCACTCGCTCTCCTCTCGCTCTACTCCCCGATCTGGAGAGCTCCCGGCGCAGCCGTCGCCGCTACCACATCATCGTGCACTGCAGCTCTGCCGCCTTCATCATCGTCGCCCGCGCCACCGGATCAAGCTCGGGGAGCCGTCCCATGGATGGCCACGCCTTTCTTCCTCCGCCATGGCCGCCGCACTTCGCTGGTCGATACGCTCAACCATGGACACCCCTACGCTCCTAAACCCCTCGACAGGCCTCCTTGAGCCTACCCGGTGAGCGCCGCTCGTCCTTCCTCTACCTTCCCCTCGTTTCGTTGTGTCTAGTGCTACCATCATGAACGACCAAGCCTAGCTCTGCCGTGCGGCTCGCCGTCATTGCTCTCGTCGTTGTCGTGGCCATCCGAGCACGTTGTTGCGCTCGGGGCACCCGTGCAGTGCGGCCGGAGCCCCCGTCTAGCCGCTAGAGCCGCGTGTCGCCGTCCCCGTAACTCACCCGACCGTCCCCGCGTCGTGACCCTAGCTCCTGCGCCTCCATCGCGCCTCGCGCACTCGTAGCTGCCGCCGATGCGCCCCGCTACCGCTGCCTTGCTGCTCCACCAACTCCTGACCGCACTTGCTGAGCCGCTCGCCCACGGCCTACTTCCTTGCCGCCGCTCCAGCTGCGTGCCCACCTGCGCGCCCCCGCGGCCATCTCCGCCTTCGCCCCGCCGCTCCTCACGCACGCCTCCATCGCCCGCGCCGGCGCCAAGCTATGCCTACCCCGCGGCCGCTCTCCCCGCTGCTCTCTGCGCACCGCGCGTCGCCTCGCCGCAGCCAGACGCTCTGGCCCGCTACTGTGCTGCTGCGTTGCTCGCTGCCTGCTGCTACTAATGCAACGCTGCTACAGTATCATTCAGTTACTATCGAAATGGCTAGCTTTGTACTACTCCTGCTTACTGACTAGCCCTTTTTGCATCAACAAAACAGAGAGCAAATCACTTCGAAAATAAATAAAAATGATGGGATTAGTTTGTACACTTGACCAACTCCATTTCATCGCACTGGAACAAGTCCAGTAGGTGCATGGATTAATTGCTACAAAAATGACAAAAGTGCATCTCCTGTTAACAGAGAAAACTGAAGAAACAGATTACTAACTAAGCTAGTTTGGGCTGTATTTGGACTAGCTACATGCACTGTTCATGGCATCGGATGGCATGAATCTGTAGTACTCTTGGATTAGAGTAAATCATCTATAGGAATCATCCCCATTAGATCAATGACTAACCCATTATAGCCCTCACAAATTAGCTAGTCAGTAAACGGATTCTAGGACTTAGTATTTCAGAAATTCTAGAAATCTTTTGATCTTTGAAAAATCATATAAAATAATCCGTAACTCGGATGAAAAAGTTTTATACATGAAAGTTGCTCAGAACGGCGAGACGAATCCGAATACGTGGTCCATTCATCTGTCACATGACCCTAGCATAGCAAACATGCAACATTTCCCCTCTGTTTCATCTGTCCAAAAATGCCAAAATTCGGGAAGACATTCTCGGATGTTTTCCCCATTCATCGGTATCGTGTAGCACCGCGTTAGAACACGTCTAGCTCTGCCTGTTGTCCTGGTACACTCTTGCTTGATATGTATTTACTTTTTCTTCCCCCTCTTCTCTTTGGTAGACCCCGAGACCGCTGACGTTGTGATCGACTACGTCGACGACGACCCCTCTTCCCTTTTAGCGGAGCTTCTAGGCAAGACCCAATTTTGATCATCCCAATATGGCCCATTCCATTCTCTCATGCTTGCATTAGATTTTGCTACTGTAATTGATTGCGCCTATTCTGATGCATAGCCTGCTTTTGTAACCTGCTTATTGTTACCTACCTGCTTATCCTAAACTGCTTAGTATAGGTTGGTTAGTGATCCATCGATGACCCCACCTGGTCCTTGTTGCCTCTTCTTCATCATCAATGACTCGATCAACATGATCAACGACCAGAGCCCTACACCTCACATCGCATCACGCCCCTTTTGTTGCTCGACTCTGCAGAGTTACCATCGAGTGCCGAGGGTGGCACCTCATACATCACTCCTGATGAGATCTTTGTAGTGTAGCTATTCGGTCGTGGTCATCGAGGGTGATTTCCTCCTTGACCACTTCCGATACGACTCTGTCGTGCAACCCCTCAAGTGTGAACCTCGAGGGTGGTTCCTCTTACGTTCACCTTGATGATTACATCGAGTGGAATCCAACGAGGGTGGTTCCTCAGGGTTCCCCTTGGTCTTAGACACACATTTACTACGGTTACTATGACTTTACACTGGTCCATGTTACTAAAGACGGGTCGTCCCTGAGGGGTACCCGCGCGAGCTTAATTGCGAGTGATTTGGAGTCGGGTTGACCTGGAAGGTGCCTATGAGATACTTACGAGGCGTGGCCGGGCATTCTTAGCCCTTGCCGCAAGTCCTCGAGATGGGGCGACGGGGTCACATTGATCGTGAGTCTCTGCTTGTTACCGCGTGCTCCTAATCCATTACGATTTGGATATTTGATCCGAGGGGCCTCTGGCCTGATAGCACTAACCATCACGTGGGCATAGTATGGGCGTTTTGCGTCGTATACATCGGCCGAAGCTTAATAGACATCAGCGACTGAGCGGCACGTGTCGGGTTGGACTGTGTAAGCACCTGCCTTTTTAAGTAGGTAGCTAGGTCTGCTCATTGGCTGCGTTCGCAGCATGTAGGAGTTCCCGGGGCGATGGCCCGTGAGCCCTGGGGGCATAGGTTTAGTCCGGCGTGCTGACCTCTCTATTAAGCCTAGGTCGGGTTGCAGCGTATCGTTTGGCCGAGGACGGGCATGACCCAGAAAAGTGTGTCCGGTCGGAGTTAATCGGGCATGGTGGGTAAGTTGGTGCACCCCTGCACGGAAGAAAACATCTATCGATAGCCTGTCCTACGGTAACGGATACTTGAGGTGATAACTGGATAGTATGGCTCTGGGATTGCTTTCTTGCAGTGAGTCGAGAAAGGATCTCTTGCCGAGGTTGATAACACTACTACTACTTTACTTTATGCTAATCTTATCTCTTCTGATGCTGCAAGATGCTTGGAGCTGCTTGAAGATGCTAGTCTTTGATAGGCTAGGCTTTCCCCTTCTATTCTGGCATTCTGCAGTTCAGTCCACATATACTACCCATTTCATTGATACTGATGCATATGTAGTGTAGATCCTTGCTTGCGAGTACTTTGGATGTGTACTCACGGTTGCTTTGCTCCCCTTTTTCCACCTCTTTCCATTCTTCCTGGATGCTACAACTAGATGGTGGAGCCCAGGAGCTAGACGCCACGTTCGACAATGACTACTACTACCACAAGGGTGCTTACTACTATGTGAAGCCGACGACGACCAGGAGTAGTTAGGAGGCTCCCAGGCAGGAGGCCTTGCCTTTTCGATCGTTGATATTTTTGTGCTAGCCTTCTTAAGGCAAACTTGTTCAACTTAGTTCTATACTCAGATATTGTTGCTTCCGCTGACTCTTGTGTTTTCGAGCTTATGTATTCAAGCCCTCGAGACCCCTAGCTTGTAATATAAAGCTTGTATTATTTTAATTTGTGTCTAGAGTTGTGTTGTGATATCTTCCCGTGAGTCCTTGATCTTGATCGTACACATATGCGTGTATGATTAGTGTATGATTGAATCGAGGGCGTCACAAGTTGGTATCAGAGCCGACTGCCTGTAGGTATCCCCCTTTCCAACTCCTTGGCCGAAGTTGAGTCTAGTCACTGAAAAACTTTTACTAACATGGTTGTGTGTCATATGGGCCCATGTTGCCATTGGGCGGTAGTAGGATATTTTATTCCTCATCTTTACTCTGGGATTCTGATCTCTCTTCTACTCGGGTTAAACATTTTACTAACTCTAACTCTAGGTTCTCGTAACTACTTCCTCCCGGAGAGCCCCTGATTCCAGATGATCGCATGCTTCATCAGAAGATTCCAAAGATACTCATCGATGTTTTCCCGAAACCCTTGTGCTCTTACCTGTTTAAATTCCCTACCACCGACAAATCCCTATGGATCTCTACATGCACTTGCCGTCCATACATTCATTCCCAATTGCTCTTGTTATTACAAGATACCCTGAAGCATTTTCCTATATTCCGAGTATCCATCGTGCCCCTTCCTTGCAGTTCTTTGCCGCATGAATACCCCCCCCCCCTTTTCAATCATTCCTCACACTCACCGAGGCTCCATTCATCCTCAGTTGTTTGTGTGATTCACAAAATTCTTCGAAATACTAATTGATCTTCCGAAATCCTCTACAACCTATTGCTCGTGGAATTCTTGCATACTTGCTTTCTGGTTAATTCCATTTGTCTAGCGATATTGATTAAAATCCTTTGAGATTAACATTCTGATCCTATTGTTTCAGCATGTGTGTGAATTCACACAATCATCAATTAATCGTTGGAAATTTTCTTTCTGTCTCAGACATCGTTCCGGACATGAGCTGGTTTTCGGCAAATCAAACTTTGATTGATTGTCGTTCTAATTCTATTCAACTTACTCATCATCTGCTCAGAGCGTCTGATTCTGATCCGTCGATTTGGAAACCATAATTCCTTTGTATTTAAGCGTCGAATTCTCCAGACATTTCTATAATGTGATGCCCTTGCATTATTTCTTCTTCTGGTTGAACATCGATACTCACATCAGATTCTTTGCGGTCCGCCAAACCCATTGCTGGATTGTTATCCGAGAGTGTCCATCATATTCAATAACTTTGTGAGTTCTTTCCGGATACGTAATGCCTTTGTAAATTGTATTCTCTGATTTGGCCAACCATGCTCTACGTTCGAGCTTATGTTATTTACTCTGGAAGTTTGTGGTGTATGTTCCTAAGATGCCCTATGGGCTGAACCTCTACCTTCTGTAATCTGTGTCAACCCGAGAGTTTTCACAAGTCTTACTCTTATGGTGTTTTTCCAGATAAAAGTTCAATGTTACAACTTCTTCGAAAACAAGGAGTTAATGAAAGCTTATGCATTGAAGAAGTGGGAGTCGACCTTGAACCTTTGTGTTCATGCCCATGGACCCGATGTAGAACTTATCATGGAAGGTGCTCGTAAAAATAATTATTTCTTTGGTACAAGCTCATCTTGTATCTATGAATTCATCCCTTGCAATCGTGGTTCCAACCATATTTCCTCCTTGATTCCATTTACTGGATAAGTTAAAATACTTATCATCTGCAAATCATTTCCCCCGTCTAACCTCTACTCCGATTTACCTTCCGGCATTACACCTAGTACTTGATACTAGGAAGTTTTATACCCCATCACATCATTGCTAGCCTGATCGGCTATATTTTTATCGTGTCAACTTTTAACTGTGTTACCTAGTCCTTATGCCTGGAGCAACTTCCGACAATGAGCTAAGCTTACATCGATCTTCCTCATCTTATCATTTCACCTCAAACAGCAAATTTGACTTTGACCTGGTGTCGAATCCGTGGTTCTCATAGCCTTTCACTTCATCCTTCCTTTTCTGCTCGATGGCATCTTAGTAGAGTCTCTCAAAATTTTTTGTCATGATCACCGTCAACACTTTGGCTTCTTCAGAGATGTCAATTGAATTCATGGCTAGAAATACCATCCTTGCCTCTCGATGATTTGTGTTAGCATCGACAACATTCTTGTCTTCCGCCCCAACACAAACTTGTTCATTTTAATTTTGGGAATACATCCTTTTTGACATGTCGATGGATTACTACTGAACCCATCGGCCACCTTGAGGGGTCCTGGATTAGGGGGTATCCGGACAGCCGGACTATATACTGTTGGGGAACGTAGCAGAAATTCAAAATTTTCCTACGTGTCACCAAGATCTATCTATGGAGAAACTAGCAACGAGGGAAGGAGAGTGCATCTACATACCCTTGTAGATCGTTAAGCGGAAGCGTTCATGTGAACGGGGTTGAAGGAGTCGTTGCGTCGTGATTCAAATCACGGAGATCCTAGTGCCGAACGGACGGCACCTCCGCGCTCAACACACGTACAGCCGGTGGACGCCTCCCATGCCTTGATCCAGCAAGGAGAGAGGGAGAGGTTGAGGAAGACTCCATCCAACAGAAGCACAACGGCGTGGTGGTGGTGGAGGAGCGTGGCAATCTTGCAGGGCTTCGCCAAGCATCACAAGATATGAGGAGGAGGAAGAAGAGATGCAGGGCTGCACCCACGAGAGATAGAATTGCGTGTCTTGGGCAGCCCCTTGGCCTCATATATATAGGGGAAGGGGAGGGCTGCGCCCCCTCTAGGGTTTCCACCCCCTAGGGGTGGCGGCCAGCCCTAGATGGGATCAAGGGAGGCGGCCAAGAGGGGAGGGAGAGGGAGGCGCCCACTAGATGGGCCTTAGGGCCCATCTGGACTAGGGTTTGCCCCCTCCCACCCATCCTTGCGCCTTGGGCCCCTTGTGGGGGGCGCACCAGCCCTCCTAGGGGCTGGTCCCCTCCCACACTTGGCCCACGCAGCCTTCTGGGGCAGGTGGCCCCACTTGGTGGACCCCGGGACCCTCCCGGTGGTCCCGGTACATTACCGAAATCGCCCAAACTTTTCGGTGACCAAAACAGGACTTCCATATATAAATCTTTACCTCCGGACCATTCCGAACTCCTCGTGACGTCCGGGATCTCATCCGGACTCGAACAACATTCAGTAACCACATACAAACTTCCTTTATAACCCTAGCGCCACCGAACCTTATGTGTAGACCCTACGGGTTCGGGAGACATGCAGACATGACCGAGACGTTCTCCGGTCAATAACCAACAGCGGGATCTGGATACCCATGTTGGCTCCCACATGTTCCACGATAATCTCATCGGATGAACCACGATGTCAAGGACTCAATCGATCCCGTATACAATTCCCTTTGTCTAGCGGTATTGTACTTGCCCGAGATTCGATCGTCGGTATACCGATACCTTGTTCAATCTCGTTACCGGCAAGTCTCTTTACTCGTTCCGTAACACATCATCCCGTGATCAACCCCTTGGTCACATTGTGCACATTATGATGATGTCCTACCGAGTGGGCCCAGAGATACCTCTCCGTTTACACGGAGTGACAAATCCCAGTCTTGATTCGTGCCAACCCAATGAGACACTTCCGGAGATACCGTAATGCACCTTTATAGCCACCCGATTCGTTGTGACGTTTGGTACACCCAAAGCATTCCTACGGTATCCGGAGTTGCACAATCTCATGGTCTAAGGAAAAGATACTTGACATTAGAAAAGCTTTAGCATACTGAACTACGATCTTTGTGCTAGGCTTAGGATTGGGTCTTGTCCATCACATCATTCTCCTAATGATGTGATCCCGTTATCAATGACATCCAATGTCCATGGTCGGAAACCGTAACCATCTATTGATCAACGAGCTAGTCAACTAGAGGCTTACTAGGGACATGGTGTTGTCTATGTATCCACACATGTATTGTTGTTTCCGGTCAATACAATTATAGCATGAATAATAAACAATTATCATGAACAAGGAAATATAATAATAACTAATTTATTATTGCCTCTAGGGCATATTTCCAACAGTCTCCCACTTGCACTAGAGTCAATAATCTAGTTCACATCGCCATGTGATTAACACTGATAGGTCACATCGCCATGTGACCAACATCCAAAGAGTTTACTAGTGTCTTAAACTAGTTCACATCACCATGTGATTAAGTCTCAATGAGTTCGGGGTTTGATCATGTTTTGCTTGTGAGAGAGGTTTTAGTCAACGGTGCGAACCTTTCAGATCCGTGTGTACTTCACAATTCTCTATGTCATATTGTAAATGCTGCTTTCACGCTCCACTTGGAGCTATTCCAAATGGTTGCTCCACTATACGATCCGGTTTGCTTCTCGAGTCACTCGGATAGGTGTTAAAGCTTGCATCGACGTAACCCTTTACGCCGAACTCATTATCACCTCCATAATCGAGAAACATGTCCTTATTTACTCCAAGGACAATTTTGACCGCTTTCAATGATCCCCATTCCTGGATCATTCTTGTACCCTTGTCGACTCATGGCATGGCACACTTCGGTGCGGTACAAAGATAGCATACTATAGAGCCTACGTCTAAAGCATAGGGACAACCTTCGTCCTTTCTCTCTTTTCGCCGTGGTCGAGCTTTAACTCTTGACCTCATACCTTACATCTTAGGCAAGAACTCCTTCTTTGGTGATCCATCTTGAACACCTTCAAGATCATGTCAAGGTATGTGCTCATTTGAAAGTATTATTAAGCATTTTGATCTATCCTTATAGATCTCGATGCTCAATGTTCAAATAGCTTAATCCAGGTTTTCTATTGAAAACATCTTTCAAATAACCCTATATGCTTTCCAGAAATTCTACATCATTTCGATCATCCATATGTCAACAACATATACTCATCGAAATTCTATAGTGCTCCCACTCACTTCTTTGGAAATACAAGTTTCTCATAAACTTTGTATAAACCCAAAATCTTTGATCATCTCATCAAAGTGCACATTCCAACTCCGAGATGCTTACTCCGGTCCTTAGAAGGATCGCTGGAGCTAGCATACCTTTTAGCATCCTTAGGATCGACAAAACTTTTCTCGATTGTATCACATACAACCTTTCCTTACGTAAAGGTAAGGAAACTCGTCTTGACATCCATCGCCAGATTTCATAAATGCAGCTTGTGCTAACATGATTCCGACGGACTTAAGCATCGCTACGGATGAGAAAATCTCATCGTAGTCAACTCCTTGAACTTGTGAAAACTCTTCGCCACAAGTCGAGCTTCATAGACGGTGATATTACCGCCCACGTCCGTCTTCTTCTTAAAGATCCATTTATCTCAATGGCTTGCCGATCATCGGGCAAGTCCACCAAAGTCCATGCTTTGTTACGATATATGGATACTATCTCGGATTTCATGGCTTCTAACCATTTGTCGGAATTTGGGCCCACCATCGCTTCTCCATAGCTCGAGGTTCATTGTTGTCTAGCAACATGACCTTCAAGACAGATCACCGTACCACTCAAGCAGTCCGCATCCTTGTCACCCCACGAGGTACGGTAGTAACTTGATCCAAAACTTCATGATCACTATCATAAGCTTCGACTTCAATTGGTGTAGGTGCCACAGGAACAACTTCCTGTGCCCTGCTACATACTAGTTGAAGTGACGGTTCAATGACCTCATCAAGTCTCCACCATCCTCCCACTCAACTTTTCGAGACGAACTTTTCCTCGAGAAAGGATCCGATTCAAGAAACAATCCCTATTGCTTTCGGATCTGAATTAGGAGGTATACCCAACCATTTTGGGTGTCCTATGAAGATGCATTTTGTCCGCTTTGGGTTCGAGCTTATCAACCTGAAACTTTTCCATATAAGCGTCGCAGCCCCAAACCTTTAAGAAATGACAGCTTAGGTTTCTCTAAACCATAGTTCATACGGTGTCATCTCAACGGAATTACGTGGTGCCCTATTAAAGTGAGTGCGGTTGTCTCTAATGCCTAACCCATGAACGATAGTGGTAATTCGATAAGAGACATCATGGTACGCACCATATCCAATAGGTTGCAACTATGATGTTCGGACACACCATCACACTATGGTGTTCCAGCGGTATTAATTGTGAAACAATTTGCACAATGTCTTAATTGTGTGCCAAAACTCGAACTCAGATATTCATCTCTATGATCATATCATAGACATTCTATCCTCTTGTCACGATGATCTTCAACTTCACTCTGAAATTACTTGAACCATTCAATAATTCAGACTCGTGTTTCATCAAGTAAATATACTCAATATCTACTCGTATCATCTGCGAAGTCGAACATAACGATATTCATTTGCATGCCTCAAAGACTCATTGGACTGCACACATCAAAATGTGTTACTTCCAACAAGTTGCTACCTTGTTCCATCTTCTTTCAAACCGAGGCTTTTCGGTCATCTTGCTCATGTGGTATGATTTGCATATCTCAAGTGATTCAAAATCAAGTGAGTCCAAACGATCCATCTGCATGGAGTTTCTTCATGCGTATGTACCAATAGACATGGTTCGCATGTCTCAAACTTTTCAAAACGAGTGAGTCCAAAGATCCAACAACATGGAGCTTCTTCATGCGTTTTACACCAATATGACTTACATGGCAGTGCCACAAGTAAGTGGTACTATCATTACTATCTTATACTTTTGGCATGAAAATGTGTATCACTATGATCGAGATTCAATAAACCATTCTTTTAGGTGCAAGACCATCGAAGGTATTATTCAAATAGAGTAACCATTATTCTCCTTAAATGAATAACCGTATTGCGATAGACATAATCCAATCATGTCTATGCTCAACGCAAACACCAAATGATAATTATTCTGGTTTAATACTAATCTTGATGGTAGAGGGAGCGTGCGATGTTTGATCACATCAAAATTTGAAACACTTCCAACACATATCGTCAGCTCTCCTTTAGCTAGTCTCCGTTTATGCCGTAGCTTTTATTTCGAGTTACTAACACTTAGCAACCGAACCGGTATCTTAATACCCTGGTGCTACTAGGAGTACTAGTAAAGTACACATTAACATAATGTATATCCAATATACTTCTTTCGACCTTGCCAGCCTTCTTATCTACCAAGTATCTAGGGTATTGCTGCTCCAGTGGCTGTTCCCCTTATTACAGAAGCACTTAGTCTCGGGTTTGGGTTCAACCTTGGGTTTCTTCACTAGAGCAGCAGCTGATTTGCCGTTTCATGAAGTATCCCTTCTTGCCCTTGCCCTTCTTGAAACTAGTGGTTTCACCAACCATCAACAATTGATGCTCCTTCTTGATTTCTACTTTCGCGATGTCAAACAACGCGAATACCTCAAGGATCATCATCTCTATCCTTGATATGTTATAGTTCATCACGAAGCTCTAGCAGCTTGGTGGCAATGACTTTGGAGAAACATCACTATCTCATCTGGAAGATTAACTCCCACTCGATTCAAGTGATTGTTGTACCCAGACAATCTGAGTACAAGCTCAACGATTGAGCTTTTCTCCCTTAGTTTGTAGGCTAAGAAAATCGTCGGAGGTCTCATACCTCTTGACGTGGGCACGAGCCTGAAATCCTAATTTCAGCCCTCAAACATCTCATATGTTCCGCGACATTTCAAAAACATCTTTCATGCCTCAACTCTAAACCGCTTAACTGAACTATCACGTAGTTATCAAGACGTGTATGTCCGATGTTCGCAACATCCACAACGACGCTTGGGGTTTAGCACACCGAGCGGTGCATTAAGGACATAAGCTTTCTACCGTCCGCATAATCGCTACTTTCAACTTTCAACTATATTTTCTCTAGGAACATATCTAAACAGTGGAACTAAAGCGCGAGCTTTCGACATAATTTGCAAAAGGTCTTTTGACTATGTTCAGGATAATTAAGTTCATCTTATGAACTCCCACTCAGATAGACATCCCTCTAGTCATCTAAGTGATTACATGATCCGAATCAACTAGGCCGTGTCCGATCAACACGTGAGACGGACTAGTCATCATCGGTGAACATCTTCATGTTGATCGTATCTACCATACGACTCATGCTCGACCTTTCGGTCTCCGTGTTCCGAGGCCATGTCTGTACATGCTAGGCTCGTCAAGTTAACCCTAAGTGTATTGCGTGTGTAAATCTGTCTTACACCCGTTGTATGTGAACGTAAGAATCCATCACACCCGATCAACACGTGGTGCTTAGAAGCGACGAACTGTAGCAACGGTGCACAGTCTGGGGAGAACACTTCTTGAAATTTGTGTAAGGGATCATCTTATTTACTACCGTCGTTTTTAAGTAAACAAGATGCATAAACATAATAAACATCACATGCAGTTATATAGTAGTGACATGATATGGCCAATATCATATAGCTCCATTGATCTCCATCTTCGGGGCTCCATGATCATCATCGTCACCGGCATGACACCATGATCTCCATCATCATGATCTCCATCATCGTGTCTTCATGAAGTTGTCTCGCCAACTATTACTTCTACTACTATGGCTACCGGTTAGCAACAAAGTAAAGTAATTACATGGCGTTGTTTAATGACAGCAGGTCATACAATAAATAAAGACAACTCCTATGGCTCCTGCCGGTTGTCATACTCATCGACATGCAAGTCGTGAATCCTATTACAAGAACATGATCAATCTCATACATCACATATCATTCATCACATTCTTCTTGGCCATATCACATCACATAGCATACCCTGCAAAAACAAGTTAGACGTCCTCTAATTGTTGTTTGCATGTTTTACGTGGCTGCTATGGGTTTCTAGCAAGAACGTTTCTTACCTACGCAAAACCACAACGTGATATGCCAATTGCTATTTACCCTTCATAAGGACCCTTTTCATCGAATCCGTTCCGACTAAAGTGGAGAGGCGGCACCGCTAGCCACCTTATGCACCAAGTGCATGTCATCGGTGGAACCTGTCTCACGAAGAGCGTGTAAGGTCGGTCCGGCCGCTTCATCCCACAATACCGTCGAAACAAGATTGGACTAGTAACGGTAAGCATATTGAACAACATCAACGCCCACAACTACTTTGTGTTCTACTCGTGCAAAGAATCTACGCAATAGACCTAGCTCTGATACCACTGTTGGGGAACGTAGCAGAAATTCAAAATTTTCCTACGTGTCACCAAGATCTATCTATGGAGAAACTAGCAATGAGGGAAGGAGAGTGCATCTACATACCCTTGTAGATCGTTAAGCGGAAGCGCTCATGTGAACGGGGTTGAAGGAGTCGACTGTCGTGATTCAAATCACCGGAGATCCTAGTGCGAACGGACGGCACCTCCGCGCTCAACACACGTACAGCCCGGTGACGCCTCCCATGCCTTGATCCAGCAAGGAGAGAGGAGAGGTTGAGGAAGACTCCATCCAACAGCAGCACAACGGCGTGGTGGTGGTGGAGGAGCGTGGCAATCTTGCAGGCTTCGCCAAGCATCACAAGATATGAGGAGGAGGAAGAAGAGGCGCAGGCTGCACCCACGAGAGATAGAATTGCGTGTCTTGGGCAGCCCTTGGCCTCATATATATAGGGGAAGGGAGGGCTGCGCCCCTCTAGGGTTTCCACCCCTAGGGGTGGCGGCCAGCCCTAGATGGGATCAAGGAGGCGCCAAGAGGGGAGAGAGGAGGCGCCACTAGATGGGCCTTAGGGCCCATCTCGACTAGGGTTTGCCCTCCCACCCATCCTTGCGCTTGGGCCCTTGTGGGCGCACCAGCCCTCCTAGGGGCTGGTCCCTCCCACACTTGGCCCACGCAGCCTCTCAGGGCAGGTGGCCCCACTTGGTGGACCCAGGACCCTCCGGTGGTCCCAGACATTACCGAAATCGCTCAAACTTTTCCGGTGACCAAAACAAGACTTCCCATATATAAATCTTTACCTCCGGACCATTCCGAACTCCTCGTGACGTCCGGGATCTCATCCGGACTCGAACAACATTCGGTAACCACATACAAACTTCCTTTATAACCCTAGCGCCACCGAACCTTATGTGTAGACCCTACGGGTTCGGAGACATGCGAACATGACCGAGATGTTCTCCGGTCAATAACCAACAGCGGATCTGGATACCCATGTTGGCTCCTACATGTTCCACGATGATCTCTTCGGATGAACCACGATGTCAAGGACTCAATCGATCCCGTATACAATTCCCTTTGTCTAGCGGTATTGTACTTGCCCGAGATTCGATCGTCGGTATACCGATACCTTGTTCAATCTCGTTACGGCAAGTCTCTTTACTGTTCCGTAACACATCATCCCGTGATCAACCCCTTGGTCACATTGTGCACATTATGATGATGTCCTACCGAGTGGGCCCAGAGATACCTCTCCGCTTACACGGAGTGACAAATCCAGTCTTGATTCGTGCCAACCCAATGACACTTTCGGAGATACTGTAATGCACCTTTATAGCCACCCGCCACGTTGTGACGTTTGGTACACCCAAAGCATTCCTACGGTATCCGGAGTTGCACAATCTCATGGTCTAAGGAAAAGATACTTGACATTAGAAAAGCTTTAGCATACTAACTACTACGATCTTTGTGGTAGGCTTAGGATTGGGTCTTGTCCATCACATCATTCTCCTAATGATGTGATCCCGTTATCAATGACATCCAATGTCCATGGTCGAAACCGTAACCATCTATTGATCAACGAGCTAGTCAACTAGAGGCTTACTAGGGACATGGTGTTGTCTATGTATCCACACATGTATTGCTGTTTCCGGTCAATACAATTATAGCATGAATAATAAACGATTATCATGAACAAGGAAATATAATAATAACTAATTTATTATTGCCTCTAGGGCATATTTCCAACATATACTTTGTCTGGACTATTGGAGCGTGAAGATACAAGACTCAAGACTCCATCCCCGTGTCCGGGTGGGACTCTCCTTTGCATGGAAGACAAGCTTGGCGATCCGGATAATATATTTCATTCCTTGTAACCGACTCCATGTAAACCCTAGCCCTCTCCGGTGTCTATATAAACCGGAGAGGTTGGTCCTTAGAAGGCCGATCACGATCGCAATCATAATCATCATAGGCTAGCTTCTAGGGTTTAGCCTCTACGATCTCGTGGTAGATCTAGTCTTGTACTACTCATATCATCAATATTAATCAAGCAGGAAGTAGGGTTTTACCTCCATCGAGAGGGCGCGAACCTGGGTAAACATTGTGTCCCTTGCTTTGTGTTACCATCAGCCTAAGACGCACAGATCGGCACCCCTACCTGAGATCCGCCGGTTTTGACACCGACATTGGTGCTTTCATTGAGAGTTCCTCTGTGTCGTCGCTGAAAGGCTCGGCGGCTTCGCACTGCGGGCCAATTCGCTTGGCCATCTGGAGCAGATCGACAGCTATGCCCCTGGCCACCAGATCAGGTTCAGAAACCTGAACTACACGGCTGATATCCGCGGAGACTTGATCTACAATGGATTCGGGCCTACGCCAGGAGCGTTGGACGCTCACGATGAGCACGGCTTAGACCTGCTGTCGGACAATGCTCGGGATGTCATCCCTGCAGCAGATCCGGTCCTAAATCCGGAGCAGACCGCGTTGCCTAAGGACGGAGGGATGGACCCCGCCCCGCAGGCCGCACACTCATCGGCGGTAGAGCCGAACACAGGCCTCGCCCCCAAAGAAGCCTGTGACACCGGACCCCCGGACTCGTATCCGGCTGTAGGTTCCACACCGCGCTCTCCTGAGCCTGCCAAACCTGGTTCGGCCCCTGTAATGGAGTTCACAGCCGCTGATATCTTCCAGCGCTCGCCCTTTGGCGACAAGCTGAACTCGTTAAAGTCTCTCTCTTTGTCAGGAGGCTCTTGGCCAAACTATGTCCGGCTCGAGTGGGAAGCAGGCGACGAAGGAATTCGTGGCCCACCCACCACCCACTTCATTGCCACGGTCGACGATCTAGCCGACGTGATTTCGACTCCCAAGACATCGACAGTATGGACGACGATGCAGGAGAAGAACAGGAACCACCGCTCACAGGGTGGTGGACAGCTACCTCCTCATACGATATATATATGGCGGACACTCCGAAGGAAACCAATGGCGATGAGGAAACGGAGGATAATCCCTCAGGGAAGAAAGCAAAGCATGGGCGTTGTCAACACCGCTCCAAGCCCCGCCACAGCAATACCGACACAGGAAACAAAAACAATCCAGATGGTGCCAACGATGAATACAACCCTGATCAGCCTGCCTTCAAGCAGGCCGGACTAGCCACGGTGGGATACTTGGAGAGGAACAACTATATGCCCCCCTCCGAAGACGAGGTAAGCCTCGGCAATGACGAATTCAGCGTGCCTGAAGATCCAGTGGAACAAGTTCGCTTCAAGCGACGGCTCATGGCCACGGCAAGGAGCCTGCAAAGGAAGCAACAGCAGCTTAAAGCTGACCAAGATTTGCTCGTGGACAGGTGGACCAAGGTCCTGGCCACCGAAAAATACGGACTCGACCGCCCTGACAAAGGGCACACACGTCATAATTGGCTACCTCAACCTAAGCAGGAGAACCCAAGGCACATACCACGATGTCAACACACCACCACGGTTCAAGACAATATGAAGGATACACGAAGAGGCATCCTCAAGCCTCGGCGCAATGGTCATAAACGTCAAGTCAGGGAAGTTGGTACCAAGTCCAACAACTCCCAGTCCGGTCAGCGGACAAAGAGCAGCTCAAGCCTACCCGGCCCGAGCCACATACTCGATCAACCATATGAAATTCATGGTACTCCTAGAAGGACGGCCAAGCATACAAATAGAGAATGCCGGATCCTCAAAACAAAGCGGCCGGTCGTGCGCCGGAAACAATGAGGGGAGGAGGCTAGTCAAAAGATTCCCCCAGAGCATAAAAGTACGGCCGATCTCCCCCGATCATATCGACTGTCCGGACAATATCAACCACATCAATTTAATTGCACTACCTTTGGACTCAGTACTCTGGGGGCTCCATCTCACATAAAGCCCCCGCGGGTATGAGACCACAAATAACATCTTCTAAAAGATGCTAGGCCAAGTTTTACTGGCCCACCACTCTAACGGTTGTCTTCAGATCACCAAACAAATACCACGGCAGAGAATAAGTCTTCGGCACTTTCCCCACATACAGTAATTATCATATGTTAACGGGACGAACCACGCTGACTAGATTCCACGTGGCAAACCATTAGGCCAACCCCGTGTGATATAGTCACACCCATGGGCAAGGCCAAATCCGACCCTTCGAGCGGAAATCATACCCCTGCCGGAGTAGCGAGTCGTGTCTGCCTATCAAAATTTCTATATGGCAGCCAACTATCCGAACACCAACTGAGGAGTCTGTGCTACTTTACGATATAACAGCTGGGTTAACCAGGTTCCGATCAGGCACCCTCAGTCCAACCACAAGAGGACATTCAACTGCCCTCAAGTATTCGCCCTCACAACCTAACTTTGATGCAGAACAGGATTGGCGACGTGGAATCAGCCCGGACACACAATGGCAGGAACACACAAGGACGTCTCCAACGTATCTATAATTTTTATTGCTCCATGCTATATTATCTATTGTTTTGGACTATATTGGGCTTTATTTTCCACTTTTATATTACTTTTGGGACTAACCTGTTAACCGGAGGCCCAGCCCAGAATTGTTGTTTTTTGCCTATTTTAGTGTTTCGAAGAAATGGAATATCAAACGGAGTACAAACGAAATGAAATCTTCGGCAACGTGATTTATTCATCGGATAAGACCCAGGAGACTTGGACCCTCCATCAAGAAAGCTACGAGACGGCCACGAGGGTGGAGGGCCCCCCCAGGGCGCGCCCCCTGCCTCGTGGGCCCCCCCGAAGCTCCACCGACCTACTCGTTCCTGCTATATATACCTACGTACCCCCAACAGATCAGATATGGAGCCAAAAATCTAATTCCACTGCTGGAACTTTCTGTATCCACGAGATCCCATCTTGGGGCCTGTTCCGGAGTTCCGCCGGAAAGGGATTCCACCATGGAGGGCTTCTACATCATCACCATAGCCTCTCCGATGAAGTGTGAGTAGTTTACCTCAGACCTTCTGGTCCATAGTTAGTAGCTAGATGGCTTCTTCTCTCTTTTTGGATCTCAATACAATGTTCTCCCCCTCTCTCGTGGAGATCTATTCGATGTAATCTTGTTTTTGTGGTGTGTTTGTTAAGACCGATGAATTGTTGGTTTATGATCAAGATTATCTATGAGCAATACTTGAATCTTTTCTGAATTATTTTATGTATGTTTGAGTTATCTTTGCAAGTCTGTTCGAATTATCCGTTTGGTTTGGCCAACTAGATTCGTAGTTCTTGCAATGGGAGAAGTGTTTAGCTTTGGGTTCAATCTTATGTGTCCTTACCCAAAGGATGTAAAGGGTTGCAAGGCACGTATTGTATTGTTGCCATAGAGGATAACAAGATGGGGTATTTATCATATTGCATAAATTTATTCCTCTACATCATGTCATCTTGCTTAAGGCGTTACTCTGTTTTCATTAACTTAATACTCTAGATGCATGCTGGATAGCGGTCGATGAGTGGAGTAATAGTAGTAGATGCAGGCAGGAGTCGGTCTACTTGTCTCGGACGTGATTCCTATATACATAATCATACCTAGATATTCTCATAACTGTGCTCAATTCTGTCAATTGCTCAACAGTAATTCGTTCACCCACCGTAAAATACCTATGCTCTTGAGAGAAGCCACTAGTGAAATCTATGGCCCCCGGGTCTATTTTCATCATATTAATCTTCCTACACTTTTATTATTGCTTTGCTTTTTTACGTTGCCTTTTATTTTACTTTGCATCTTTATAGCAAAAATACCAAAAATATTATCTATCATCTCTATTAGATCTCACTCTCGTAAGTGATAGTGAAGGGATTGACAACCCCTATTCTCGTTGGTTGCTAGGAGCTATTTGTTTTGTGTAGGTACGAGGGACTTGCGCGTGGCCTCCTACTGGATTGATACCTTGGTTCTCAAAAACTGAGGGAAATACTTACGCTACTCTGCTGCACCATCCTCTCCTCTTCGGGGAAAACCAACGCAAGCTCAAGACATAGCAAGAAGGATTTCTGGCGCCGTTGCCGGGGAGTCTACGCAAAAGTCAACACACCAAGTACCCATCACCATCCCTTATCTCTCGCATTACATTATTTGCCATTTGCCTCTCGTTTTCCTCTCCCCCACTTCACCCTTGTCGTTTTATTCGCCCTCTCTTTGCCAATCTCCTCCTCTCTTTTCGCTTGCCTTTTTTTGTTTGCTCGTGTGTTGGATTGCTTTCTTGTCATTATGGCTCTACCTAGATTTGGTGATCTCCACCTTAAAAGGTTGGAAGAGATGGAAAGCAACGTCAGGAGTTTTATGGTTTTGCAATTTGAGCATAATAATTTCTTCATAAACGAGCTTAAGGAATAAATCTTTTATGAATTATTTGAATAAAGAGCTCGATGATATGTCTAAAGAATTTGAAGGTTTAAGATCCCAAATTTCTCGTCTTGAGAAATTGACTACTGAAATATATGATAAGCAAGCTACCTTGGTCAATAAGATGGCTGCTAAACCTAATTTCCATGAAAATCAAGATGAAGATCTAAAAGTTATTGATGTGTCTCCCATTAAATCTTTGTTTTGCAATATGAATCTTGATAATGATGAGATTGAAAGTCTCCTTTACCTAGAAGGCATTCTAAGAATTCGGAGCGTTTAGAGTATGATGCTAAAATTGATAAAAGTGGGATTGGAGAAAGTAAAACCTTAGATGTTGCTAAACCCACTATTTGGATTTCAAGGAATTTAATTATGAAAGTTGCTCTTTAATTGATTGTATTTCCTTGCTACAATCCGTGCTAAATTCTCCGCATGCTTATAGTCAAAATAAAGCGTTTACTAAACATATCGTTGATGCCTTCATGCAATCTTATGAGGAAAAACTTGAGTTGGAAGTCTCCATCCCTAGAAAACTTTATGATGATTGCGAACCAACTATAAAAACTAAGATTAAGGATCATGAATTCTATGCTTTATGTGATTTGGGTGCTAGTGTTTCCACTATTCCCAAAACTTTGTGTGATTTGCTAGATTTCCGTGATTTTGATGAATGCTCTCTAAACTTGCAGCTTGCGGATTCCACTATTAAGAAACCTATGGGAAGAATTAATGATGTTCTTATTGTTGCAAATAGGAATTATGTGCCTGTAGACTTTATCGTTCTTGATATAGATTGCAATCCTTCATGTCCTATTATTTTTGGTAGACCTTTCCTTAGAACGATTGGTGCAATTATTGATGTGAAGGAAGGGAATATTAGATTCCAATTCCCATTAAAGAAAGGCATGGAACACTTCCCTAGGAAGAATATAAAATTATGAATTAATCTATTATGAGAGCCACCTATGGATTGCCCACCAAAGATGGCAATACCTAGATCTATCCTTGCTTTTATGCCTAGCTAGGGGCGTTAAACGATAGCGCTTGTTGGGAGGCAACCCAATTTATTTTTTGTTTTTTTTGTTTTTTTATGTTTAGGAATAAATAATCCATCTACCTTCTGTTTAGATGTGGTTTTATGTTTTAATTAGTGTTTGTGCCAAGTTAAACCTATAGGATCTTCTTGGATAATAGTTATTTGATCTTGCTGTAATTTCCAGAAACTTTTGGTTCACGAAAACAATTGTTAAAAAACACCAGAACGTGATAAAATAGTGATTCCAATTTCTGCTGATCAATAAACAAATTCCTAGGTATTTCTATTTTTTCTGAATTTTTGGAGTTCCAGAAGTTTGCGTTAGTTACAGATTACTATAGACTATTCTGTTTTTGACAGATTCTGTTTTTCGTGTGTTGTTTGCTTATTTTGATGAATCTATGGCTAGTAAAATAGTTTATGATCCATAGAGAAGTTGGAATACAGTAGGTTTAACACCAATATAAATAAAGAATGAGTTCATTACAGTACCTTGAAGTGGTCTTTTGTTTTCTTTCGCTAACGGAGCTCACGAGATTTCTGTTGAGTTTTGTGTTGTGAAGTTTTCAAGTTTTGGATGAATTTTTTTGATGGATTATGGAACAAGGAGTGGCAAGAGCCTAAGCTTTGGGATGCCCATGGCACCCCAAAGATAATCCAAGGACACCAAAAAGTTAAAGCTTGGGGATGGCCCGGAAGGCATCCCCTCTTTCGTCCACTTCCATCTGTAACTTTACTTGGAGCTATATTTTTATTCACCACATGATATGTGTTTTGCTTGGAGCGTCTTGTATTATTTGGGTCTTTGCTTGTTAGTTTACCACAATCATCCTTGCTGTACACACGTTTTGAGAGAGCCATACATGAATTGGAATTTGTTAGTATAGTCTATGTGCTTCACTTATATCTTTTGAGTTTGATAGTTTTGCTCTATGTGCTTCACTTATATCTTTTGAGCTCTATAGTTTTGCTCTAGTACTTCACTTATATCTTTTAGAGCACGGTGGTGGATTTGTTTTAAAGAAACTATTGATCTCTCATGCCTCACTTAGATTATTTCAAGAGTCTTAAATACCATGGTAATTTGCTTAATAATAATATGCTTGGTATTCAAGATTTGTAAGACTTTCTTTTGAGTGTGTTGAATACTAAGAAAAGTTTGATGCTTCATAATTGTTTTGAGATATGAAGGTGGTAATATTAGAGTCATGCTAGTTGAATAGTTGTGAATTTGAGAAATACTTGCGTTAAAGTTTGTGATTCCCGTAGCATGCACGTATGGTGAACCGTTATGTGATGAAGTCGGAGCTTGATTTATTTATTGATTATCTTCCTTATGAGTGGCGGTCGGGGACGAGCGATGGTCTTCTCCTACCAATCTATCCCCCTAGGAGCACGCGCGTAATACTTTGCTTTGATAACTTGTATATTTTTGCAATAAGTATATGAGTTCTTTATGACTAATGTTGAGTCCGTGGATTATACGCATTTTTCTCACCCTTCCACCATTGCTAGCCTCTCTAATACCGCGCACTTTTCGCCGGTATCATACACCCACCATAAACCTTCCTCAAAACAGCCACCATACCTACCTGTCATGGCATTTCCATAGCCATTCCGAGATATATTGCCATGCAACTTTCCACCGTTCCATTTATTATGACACGCTCCATCATTGTCATATTGCTTAGCATGATCATTTAGTTGACATCGTATTTGTGGCAAAGCCGCCGTTCATAATTCTTTCATACATGTCACTTATGAATCATTGCATATCCCGGTACACCGCCGGAGGCATTCACATAGAGTCATATTTTGTTCTAAGCATTGAGTTGTAATAGTTGAGTTGTAAGGAAAATAAAAGTGTGATGATCATCATTTTTAGAGCATTGTCCCAAGTGAGGAAAGGATGATGGAGACTATGATTCCCCCATAAGTCGGGATGAGACTCCAGACGAAAAAAAGAGAGGCCATAAAAAAAGAGAAAAGGCTGAAATAAAAAAATAAAAATGAGAGAAAAAGGGAGAAGGGACAATGTTACTATCCTTTTACCACACTTGTGCTTCAAAGTAGCACCATGATCTTTATAATAGAGAGTCTCTCGTTTTGTCACTTTCATATACTAGTGGGAATTTTTCATTATAGAACTTGGCTTGTATATTCCAATGATGGGCTTCCTCAAATTGCCCTAGGTCTTCGTGAGCAAGCGAGTTGGATGCACACCCACTTAGTTTCATTTGTTGAGCTTTCATATACTTATAGCTCTAGTGCATCCGTTGCATGGCAATCCCTACTCTCTCACATTGATATCTATTGATGGGCATCTCCATAGCCCATTGATACGCCTAGTTGATGTGAGACTATCTTCCCTCTTTTTGTCTTCTCCACAACCACCATTCTATTCCACATATAATGCTATATCCATGGCTCACGCTCATGTATTGCGTGAAGGTTGAAAAAGTTTTGAGAATGTCCAAAGTATGAAACAATTGCTTGGCTTGTCATCAGGGTTGTGCATGATTTAAATATTTTGTGTGGTGAAGATAGAGCATAGCCAGACTATATGATTTTTTAGGGATAACTTTCTTTGGCCATGTTATATTGAGAAGACATAATTGCTTTGTTAGTATGCTTGAAGTATTATTATTTTTATGTCAATATGAACTCTTGTCTTTAATCTTTCGGATCTGAATATTCATACCACAATTAAGAAGAATTACATTGAAATTATGCCAAGTAGCACTCCGCATCAAAAATTCTCTTTTTATCATTTACCTACTCGAGGACGAGCATGAATTAAGCTTGGGGATGCCTGATACGTCTCCAACGCATCTATAATTTTTCATAGCTCCATGCTATATTATCTATTGTTTTGGACTATATTGGGCTTTATTTTCCACTTTTATATTACTTTTGGGACTAACCTATTAACCGGAGGCCCAGCCCAGAATTGTTGTTTTTTTTTCCTATTTCAGTGTTTCGAAGAAACGGAATATCAAACGGAGTCCAAACGGAATGAAATCTTTGGGAACGTGATTTTCTCATCGGATAAGACCCAGGAGACTTGGACCCTCTGTCAAGAAAGCTACGAGGCGGCCACGAGGGTGAAGGGCGCGTTCCCCTGCCTCGTGGGCCCCCCGAAACTCCACCGACATACTCCTTCCTCCTATATATACCTACGTACCCCCAACAGATCAGATACGGAGCCAAAACCCTAATTCCACCGCCACAACTTTCTGTATCCACGAGATCCCATCTTGGGGCTTGTTCCGGAGCTCCGCCGGAAGGGGATTCCACCATGGAGGGCTTCTACATCATCACCATAGCCTCTCCGATGAAGTGTGAGTAGGTTACCTCAGACCTTCGTGTCCATAGTTAGTAGCTAGATGGCTTCTTCTCTCTTTTTGGATCTCAATACAATGTTCTCCCCCTCTCTTGTGGAGATCTATTCGATGTAATCTTCTTTTTGCGGTATGTTTGTTGAGATCGATGAATTGTGGGTTTATGATCAAGATTATCTATGAGCAATATTTGAATCTTTTCTGAACTCTGTTATGTTTGATTGAGTTATCTTTCCAAGTCTCTTCGCATTATCCGTTTGGTTTGGCCAAATAGATTGGTAGTTCTTGCAATGAGAGAAGTGTTTAGCTTTGGGTTCAATCTTGCGGTGTCCTTACCTAGTGACAGAAAGGGTTGCAAGGCACGTATTGTATTGTTGCCATAGAGGATAACAAGATGGGGTATTTATCATATTGCATAAATTTATTCCTCTACATCATGTCATCTTGCTTAAGGCGTTACTCTGTTTTCATTAACTTAATACTCTAGATGCATGCTGGATAGCGGTCGATGAGTGGAGTAATAGTAGTAGATGCAGGCAGGAGTCGGTCTATTTGTCTCGGACGTGATGCCTATATACATGATCATACCTAGATATTCTCATAACTATGCTCAATTCTGTCAATTGCTCAACAGTAATTCATTCACCCACCGTAAAATACCTATGCTCTTGAGAGAAGCCACTAGTGAAATCTATGGCCCCCGGGTGTATTTTCATCATATTAATCTTCCTACGCTTTATTATTGCTTTGCTTTTTTACTTTGCCTTTTATTTTACTTTGCATCTTTATACCAAAAATACCAAAAATATTATCTATCATCTCTATTAGATCTCACTCTCGTAAGTGACCGTGAAGGGATTGACAACCCCTATTCACGTTGGTTGTGAGGAGCTATTTGTTTTGTGTAGGTACGATGGACTTGCGTGTGGAATCCTACTGTATTGATACCTTGGTTCTCAAAAACTGAGGGAAATACTTACGCTACTCTGTTGCATCATCCTCTCCTCTTCGGGGAAAACCAATGCAAGCTCAAGACGTAGCACTTTACAATATAACGGCTGGGTTAACCAGGTTCCGATCAGGCACCCTCGGTCCAACCACAAGAGGACATTCAGCTGCCCTCAAGTATTTGCCCTCACAAACTAACTTTGACACAGAACAGGATTTGCGACGTGGAATCAGCCCGGACACACAAGGGCAGGAACACAGAAGCGAACCCCCCACCCCCCGCAAAGAAGGCAGTCCGGATTCACTGCAGATCCACTCACAGCCCCCTCCAGTCCGGCCATGACAGGTTCCACTAAAAACACCTCTTTTCATAATCATAAATCGTACTCATATGCATAGACATATCATCCTACTATAGTGCGTAGATTTAAACAACACTTACTGGCTGTCATTCTTCATTAGACGCCACTTTTTCGCCCTAGACGGCACCCATACATTGTATTAGGCCCCACTATGCCAGGGGCTTCAGAATACTCCTAATACGACAAAGTCGAGCCACCTTTCCGGTCGCTCGGCAGCCCGAACTTATAGCACTATATGCATCAGCTCCGAATCATGTCTTGGGTCATTAGTTGGGTTTGCCCGGCTCCCATGTTTTGGTACCTTACGTTCCCCTCTATCGGCTAAGGTAGCGCTGGGAGAACTACTGCGATTGTGTCCCGGTTCTTCCGGATGAGCACCTCAGTAGAGAAAGCCGAAAACTGACTGCCATGATACGGCGAGAGCTGGTCAGCTGTTCGAGAGGTTATAAAATCCTTAAAGATTTATTCCGCACAATGCCACTATAAATGCAAAGTGCGAAGGATCGGTTTCCCGATCAGGCGCCGATAGAGCACCCAGTTCGGCCTTCCAAACACTAGGGGCTACGCCGACCATACTCAAATTCCTATGGCTAAGTGAGAGTGGTAAAGCCCTATAGTCGGATTGCCTGGTTCGTAGCGAGGAACACCTCTTTAAAAGGACCCAACAATGGGATAAAGAGTGTTCAGATATGTCCCGAACACCCCTGCATTTTTACGTAAGGCGGTTTGACGATCGCCAACTCTCGTGTTTTATGTACACTAAACGGCCACACAGAAGAACAAGCGTTCACATAAAAAGGGAATAATTAATAAAAGTGTCATTTCCCCGCATTACAACGGCACGACGGCCTTCAGGTAAATATAGTGTCTTTAGCACACTTGTCCGCCACAAGCGGGCCCCTTTTAGTACACCTTCATAGTAAAACTCGGGCTTGCGATGCTCTTTACCCTGCGGTGGCCCCTCAGTCATCAGCTTCTCAGCATCAAGCTTCCCCCAGTGCACCTTCGCGCGGGCAAACGCCATGCGTGCGCCCTCTATGCAAACCGATCGCTTGATGACGTCAAGCCGAGGGCAAGCACTAACAACCCACTTCACGAGTCCAAAGTAACTACTTGGAATTGGCTCCGCGGGCCACAGCCGGACAACCAAGTCCTTCATGGCCAATTCAGCCTCCTGGTGCAGTTCGACCAGCTGCTTCAGCTGATCGATAAATGGCACCGGATATTTCAGCGCCAAATACTGCGACCAGAAATCCTTTTCCGCAGACTTCTTCTCCTTGCACGGTAGAACTGGGCAGCATCTGATATGCTACGTGGCAGGTC
Organism: Aegilops longissima; assembly: GCA_021605205.1. Taxonomy (NCBI): domain Eukaryota; kingdom Viridiplantae; phylum Streptophyta; class Magnoliopsida; order Poales; family Poaceae; genus Aegilops; species Aegilops longissima. The sequence goes on from CM038679.1 coordinate 253,762,736, forward strand.
CGCACACACACCTGAAGGAACAAGAATTCCGTTCTTCGCTTAGCGCCCCTATTACTATGCAAAACAAATGGCTTTGAGTACAAAAGGCCTTACCAGCCGCAACCTTCCGTGCCTCCTAAATATCCTTGAGAGCACCTCGGGCTTCTTCCCGAGCATCCTCCGCGGCTTGGAGAGCTTGGGCGAGTTCGGATTCTTTCCCTACTAAACTCTGCTCCAAATCCTCATTCTTCTTCACCGCCTCCTGGAGCTCTCGCTCAGCTTCAATAACCCTGGCCTCGTGTTTCTCACGAAGCGCCTGTTCGGCGGCAGCCTTCCTGTCGGCTTCGGTCACAGCCTTCTTCAGTGCCTCAAATTTGGCACTCGCTCCTAGAGCATACAATACAAATACTTCTCATCAGGCACAATTACTCATATGTGCCGAATTCAAGACAATGTTTCAACATACCTTGCTTGTCCTCCAATTGCTTCTTCACACGGCCAAGTTCCGCTTCGGCCCGTTCCAGGCTCTGCTTCAGTCTGGACGCCACCGCACTATGAGCGGCGGTCTTCTCTACAGACGCCTGGTTTCAAACAAAGGGATATATATCATTAACAAAGGCTCCTGCAAAAGAAGAGTATTTGATCCCCTGTCCGGATTTTTCTCTCTCTCGACAGACAGTGCATCAGGGGCTACTTCTCATATTATGACAATTCCTCAAAGGTTTCTTAAAAAACATACCTCAAAGGTCTTTATAAGGCCAAGGCAGGACTCATTCAGCCAGCTCTCAGCGGACTGAATCTTTTCAATCACCGCACCCATGAGGGTCCGATGTTCATCAACGATAGACGCGCTCTTTAATGCTGTCGATAGGCCGCCCGACAGCTCTGTTTGGACAGAGGTTGCCGGCGGAGTAGGCAAGCCTCCTCCAGTCAAAGGTAGCTGCTTGCCTGACCCTGGAGCCTTAAAAGTCTCCAGGACAGTGTCCGGCTGAGGTCCGAACCTGAGATCTCCCCCGCCATCGACACGCTTGGGGTCCATCGCTCCTGTATGTCCGGCTCCAGAGACATGCCCCCTGGTCCGGGTCCCGTTGAGACGACACCTCAGTGTCGCGCCTGGACTTTGGGGAAGGGGCCTTCGGAGGCGTCTCGCTCGCCAAGGTGTCCGAGCTCAGCGAATCCTACGATGAGGACTGTCCGGCGCGAGACCTTGTCGGGCTGAATGGAATATGGCGACAGTTAAAACTACTATACCCAAACATCCCCGGACGCATATGCGTGTTCGGATTTCGTATACTTACGACTTTTCTAGGGGCTGGGCCCTGGGATCCCACTCCGAGCTACTATCGGCAGTCGTGGTGGATGCCTCTGGGAGGGAACCTTTCCCCCTCTTGGGCGATTCGGCCTCCAGGGATGAGGAGGCCGTCCTTTTCTTACCTCCTGCGGGAGGCTCATCCTCCTCTGGTTCCTCCTCTTCGTCTTCGGAAGAAGGATGGTCGCTGGAGTCTTCGGATTTCACGTCCGAAGCATCGCGACGATGGAGGCCACTCCGGGTCTTTTGGACCTTCTTGGAGGCCTCTTTCTTTGGTGCCTCGTAGGGCGCTGGGACCAGCATCTTCGTCAGAAGGGGTCCGGCCGGTTCCTCCGGCAGTGGGGCCGGACAATGTATCTGCTCCACTTTTTTTATCCATCCCTGGGGTTGTGATAAAGCATGATAAAAGTGTCTTCCTCAGGACATGCCAACTGAAGCATAGATGGACAGAGCATAACAATAACTTACCGAGCTTGCAGTATGGGATAATTGATACCCACGGTCCTCGAAGGAGCCCGGCCATGATTTGCCGGATTTAAAGAGCACCTTCCAAATATCCTTGTGGGAGGAATCATAGAGCTCCCGTAGGGTCTGGTGCTCGGTTGGGTCATACTCCCACAAATTGCAGGCTCGGCGCTCGCAAGGGAGAACCAAGCGAACTAACATCACCTGGACTACATCGACGAGTTTGACGTCCTTGTTGACCACACTCTGAACGCGCCTCGGGAGCAGTGACAGCTCATCGGACGAGGACCAGTTCAGGCCCTTCTTGGGCCAGGACGTGAGTCGCAGCGGGGCTCCGGATCTGAACTCGGGAGCCGCAGCCCACTTTTTGCCGCACGGTTTGGTGATATAGAACCATTGTTGCTCCCACTCCTTGACGGAGTCGTTGAAGGCACCCGTTGGCCAAACGACCTTGGGCATCTTGCTCACCATGGCACCGCCGCACTCGGCGTGCCCGCCACTCACCACCTTGGGCTTCACATTGAAAATCTTCAGCCACAGGCCAAAGTGAGGCGAAATCCGGAGAAAAGCCTCACACACGATGATGAACGTCGAGATGTTAAGAAAGGAATTGGGGGGAAAGATCATGAAAATCAATCCCGTAATAGTACATGACTCCGCGACAAATGGGTGAAGGGGAAACCCGAGCCCGCGGAAAAAATGAGGAAGAAACACGACTCTCTCATGGGGCTCCGGTGTAGGGACGATCTGTCCCGCCGGTGGGAGACGGTGGCCGACCTTCTTGGCTAGGTACCCGGTGAGGGAGTCCTGGATTAGGGGCTGTCCAGATAGCCGGACTATAGCCTTTGGCCAGACTCCTGGACTATGAAGATACAAGATTGAAGACTTCGTCCCGTGTCCGGATGGGACTTTCCTTGGCGTGGAAGGCAAGCTTGGCGATACAGATATGTAGATTTCCTACCATTGTAACCGACTCTGTGTAACCCTAACCCTATTCGGTGTCTATATAAACCGGAGGGTTTTAGTCCGTAGGACGAACAACAATCATACCATAGGCTAGCTTCTAGGGTTTAGCCTCTTTGATCTCGTGGTAGATCTACTCTTGTACTACCCATATCATCAATATTAATCAAGCAGGAGTAGGGTTTTACCTCCATCGAGAGGGCCTGAACCTGGGTAAAAACATCGTGTCCCTTGTCTACTGTTACCATCCGCCTAGACGCACAGTTCGGGACCCCCTACCCCAGATCCGCCGGTTTTGACACCGAAATTGGTGCTTTCATTGAGAGTTCCTCTGTGTCGTCATCCTTAGGACCGATGGCTCCTCCGATCATCAACAACGATGCGCTCCAGGGTGAGACTTTTCTCCCCGGACAGATCTTCGTATTCGGCAGCTTTGCACTGCGGGCCAATTCGCTTGGCCATCTGGAGCAGATTGAAAGCTACGCCCCTGGCCACCAGGTCAGATTTGGAATTTTGAACTACACGGCTGACGTCCGCGGAGACTTGATCTTCGACGGGTTCGAGCCACAGCCAAGCGCGCCACACTGTCACGAGGGGCATGATCTAGCTCTTCCGCCGAACAGTGTCCTAGAGGCCGCACCAGTGTCCGCTCCGACCTTTAGCTCGGAGCCAACCAAGCCGATCGAGGACGGGTGGCTGGACACCGCCTCGGGGGCTGCAATCTCTATGGCGATTGAGCCATACACCTACCCCGTCCTTTGCGAATCTCGTGACTCCAAGGTGCCGGACTCCTCTCCGGACTCCGAGCCTTCCGCGTCCCCGCCAATCGAATCCGATTGGGCGCCGATCATGGAATTCACCGCCGCGGACATCTTTTAGCACTCGCCCTTTGGCGACATCCTGAATTCACTAAAGTCCCTCTCTTTATCAGGAGAGCCCCGGCCGGATTATGGTCAGGAAGGTTGGGATGCATACGATGAAGAAATTCAAAGCCCACCCACCACCCACTTCGTAGCCACTGTCGATGATTTAACCGACATGCTCGACTTCGACTCCGAAGACATCGACGGTATGGAGGACGATGCAGGAGACGACCGAGAACCAGCGCCCACAGGGCACTGGAAGGCCACCTCGTGATACGACATATACATGGTGGACATCCCAAAAGATGGGAATGGCGATGGAACAGCGGAGGATGACCCCTCCAAGAAACAGCCTAAGCGCCGGCGTCAGCGGCGCCGCTCTAAATCCCGCCACAGCAAAAACGGTGATTCCAGCACGGGAGACAATAACACCCCGGACAGTGTCGAAGACAACCCCCTCCAGCAGGACTCAGCGCAGGAGGATGGAGAAGCCAGCCCTCATGAGAGAGCGGCAGAAAGAGAGGTAGAGGACGATAATTACATGCCTCCCTCCGAAGATGAGGCAAGCCTCGACGACGACGAATTCGTCGTGCCCGAGGATCCCGTAGAACAACAGCGTTTCAAACGCAGGCTCATGGCCACGGCAAGCAGCCTCAAGAAAAAGCAGCAACAACTTAGAGCTGACCAAGACTTGCTAGGCGACGGATGGATCAAGTCCTTGCGGCCGAAGAGTATGAACTCGAGCGCCCCTCCAAGAGCTACCCAAAACACAGGCTGCTACCCCGATTAGAGGAGGAAGCACCCAAACCTACATCACCAGCGCATGATATGGCTGACCGGCCACCTCTTGGCCGCGACAGAGAGGCCTCTTGGCCCTCAACTCAAGCCACACCCCGGCGCCGCTTCAAAAATACCAAGGCGCGGGGAAATGCGCCAGACCTGCGAGATATATTGGAGGACAAGGCAAGGCAAACCAGATCGATCTACAGATCGCGTGGGCGCCCCACGACACGTGACGATAACCGTCACGCCGGATATGGCAACTCCGGCCGGGCCGAACACAGTAGACAAAGCTCATTTGAGCTGTGTCGTGATATAGCCCAATACAGAGGCGCCGCACTCCCACTATGCTTCACAGATGAAGTAATGGAGGACAAGGCAAGGCAAACAAGATCGATCTACAGATCGCGTGGGCGCCCCACGACACGTGACGATAACCGTCACGCCGGATATGGCAACTCCGGTCGGGCGAATACGATGAGACAAAGCTCATTTGAGCTGTGTCGTGATATAGCCCAATACAGAGGCGCCGCACACCCACTATGCTTCACAGATGAAGTAATGGATCATCAAATCCCTGAGGGTTTCAAACCCGTAAACATTGAATCATACGATGGCACAACAGATCCTGCGGTTTGGATCGAGGACTATCTCCTTCACATCCACATGGCCCATGGCGATGATCTACACGCCATCAAATACCTCCCACTCAAGCTTAAAGGACCAGCCCGGCATTGGCTTAACAACTTGCCGGCAGAGTCAATTGGTTGTTGGGAAGACACGAAGCCGCATTCCTCGACAATTTCCAAGGCACATATGTGCGACCACCGACGCCGATGACCTAAGCCACATAATTCAGTAGCGGAGGAATCGCCAGCAATTCGGACATGGTTCCTAACCAAGAAAAATCAAATCGTCGATTGTCCGGATGGAGAGGCCCTTGCAGCCTTCAAACACAACATCCGCGACGAGTGGCTTGCCCGGCACCTAGGACAGGACAAGCCGAAATCCATGGCAGCCCTCACAACACTCATGACCCACTTTTGCGCGGGAGAGGACAGCTGGCTAGCTCGTAGTAACAACATGACCAAGAGCCTTGGTAATTCGGATACCAAGGACAACAATGGCAGGTCGCATCGCAACAAGCACAAGCGCCGCATTAACGGCGATAATGCTGAGGATACGGCAGTCAATGCCGAATTCAGAGGCTCTAAACCCGGTCAGCGGAAAAAGCCATTTAAAAGAAATAATCAGGGCCCGTCCAATTTGGACCGAATACTCGATCGCTCGTGCCAGATACACGGCACCCCTGAAAAGCCAGCCAATCACACCAACAGGCATTGTTGGGTGTTCAAGCAGCAGCAAGTTAAATGCGAAAACAATGACAAGGGCTGCATAGCGATGACGAGGAGGAGCCCCGCCGCCGAACAATAGAGGATGAAGGGCTTCCCCCGCAAGTGCGGACGGTGAACATGATATACGCAACCCACATACCCAAAAGGGAGCGAAAGCGTGCACTAAGGGACATATATGCGATGGAGCCAGTCGCCCCAAAGTTCAACCCGTGGTCTTCCTGCCCGATCACTTTTGATCGAAGGACCACCCACTAGCATCCGCCATGGCGGATTCGCGCATTGGTTCTAGACCCAATCATTGACGGATTTCACCTCACTAGAGTCCTAATGGACGGCGGCAGCAACCTGAACCTGCTTTATCAGGATACAGTGCGCAAAATGGGCATAGACCCATCAAGGATTAAACCCACAAAGACGACCTTTAAAGGCATCATACCAGGTGTAGAGGCCAGCAGACAGCTCGATTACACTTGAAGTGGTCTTGGATCCCGGATAACTTCCGGCGAGGAGTTAATCTTTGACATAGTCCCGTTCCGCAGCGGCTATCACGCACTGCTCGGACGAACTGCATTTGCAAAGTTTAATGCGGTGCCGCACTACGCATATCTCAAGCTCAAGATGCCAGGTCCTTGAGGAGTCATTGCGGTCAATGGAAACACCGAACGCTCTCTTCGGACGGAGGAGCACACGGCGGCCCTCGCGGCCGAAGTACAAAGCAGCCTCTTAAGGCAATTCTCGAGTTCGGCTATTAAACATCCGGACACCGCCAAGCGCGCTCGGAGTAACCTACAACAAGACCGCCTGGCATGTTCCGAGCACGCATAGCAATGCGGCCCAAGCCCCAGCCCTCGCGAAATTGCAAAACCAGTACTACGCCGCATAATTACGCCTGGAAATACCATGGGCATAGGGTGAGGGCACGACCACGGCATGCCCGCATGCGGCTCAACCGCACCAGGGCCCCGATTGTGTCATTCTTTTCTTCTTTCTTTTTACTTTCGGGACTCCGTTCTCCACGAAGCCCGTCCGCAAGAGAATTGCGAACACACGATGCAACAGCCAGGAAGCGAAAGCTTCATCGAGTGTCCAGTGGTCTCTATTACGAGCGGTATACCTGTTTTACACACTATCCCGCAGCTTACCCCTGGAGGGGGACATGTCAAAAAGTCCCGTCCCTTGCTTATCGCACTATTTGTATCGTTCTGCTCTTACCGCAACCCTTTTGAATAAACAATACATAGCTTCTGCCTATTATTGAATTCCCTTTTTTCTATATATATGTTCATTTATGACATTGTGCAACCGTACACTTTTGTACGGGCAATACACCAGGGGCTTAAGTACCCCACAATATGGTGTGATAAGTCCAAACACTTTCACAAGTGCGGCACCCCGAACTTATAGCATTATATGCATCGGCTCCGAATCATGTCTTGGGTCAATAGTTGGGTTTTCCCGGCTCCCATGTTTTGGTACCTTATGTTCCGTTATAACGGCTAACGTAGCGCTGGGAGAACCACTGCGATTGTGCCCTGGTTGAGCTGGGTTAAGCACCTCAGTCGAGAAAGCTAAAACTGACCGTCATGATAGGGCGAGAGTTGGTCGCTGTTCGAGAGGTTTTCGAGTCCCTAAAGACTTATGCCGCTTAGAGCGAGGAGTCGGCATTGTATCTGCCTAGGCGTGATAGCGCCCGAACTCGGTCTTCCGAATACTAGGGGCTTCACTAAACTTAAAATTATAGAATTCTATGGCTAAGTGAGAGTGTTCAAGCATTATAGTCTGGTTGCCTTGTTCGTTGCATTGAGCGCCTCCCTCGAAGGACCCAAGAATGGGAACAAGAGCGCTCAAGTTTATCCCGAACACCCCAGCACTCGAGGCATGGGGGCTGAAGCCAACGACTCGCCATCTCTCAAATTTAATACACGGCCGCGCAGAAGGTAATATTTTAAATTCAAAAGTGTTTCTTAGCGCATATGAACAAGTTTTCAGCGTGCAGGATAACCAATGCGAGTCTACTCAAAAATTACATCTTTGGAGCATTCATCCGCTATAAGGCGGGCACCCTTCAGGACGCCCTCATAATACATTTCAGGATTGCGATGCTCCTTTTTCGGTGGTGGTCCGTCAGTCACAAGCTTCTCAGCGTCCATCTTGCCCCAGTGCACCTTAGCAAGGGCAAGGGCCCTATGGGCACCTTCGATGCAGACGGAGCGCTTGATGACTTCAACCCATGGACAGGCATCCACGAGCCGCCTCACCAGCCCGAAGTACCTCCCAGGCATGGCTTCCTTAGGCCACAGCCGAACTATGAGGCCCTTCATGGCCTGTTCGGCCACCTTATGGAGCTCGGCCAGCTGCTTCAACTGGTCTCTTAAGGGCACCGGGTGTCCGGCCTCAGCATACTGAGACCAGAACACCTTCTCTGTCGAGCTTCCCTCCTCGGCTCGGTAGAATGCGGCAGCATTAGACACACTGCGGGGTAGATCTGCGAATGCTCCTGGAGAGCTCCGGATTCGGGTAAGTAATAGATAATTCACTTTCACATGCTTGCTTTGCATATATAATGCCTTACCCGCCGCTATCTTCTTCATTGCCTCAATTTCCTGGAGGGCTTTTTGGGCTTCGGCCTTAGCGGCTTTGGCGCTCTCAAGGGCCGAGGCGAGCTCAGACTCTCGAGTCTTTGAATCATGCTCCAAACTCTCGTGTTTTTCCACGAGAGCCTGGAGCTCTTGCCGCACCTCCGCCACCCGCGCCTCCTGTTTCCCTCGCTCGGTGCGCTCCGCGACCGCATTGCTTTCGGCCTTGGACACCGCTTCCTTCAGGGTCGCCACTTCGTTCGTGGCCCCTACAGTATTCACGTTATTCCCGTCATCTTTTGCAACCACATCTTTTAAATACTCCCATAAGGTATTACTTACCTTCCTTGTCCTCGAGCTGCTTTTTGGCAAGTCCGAGCTCGTTCTCGGACCACTCGAGGCTCTGCTTTAATGCATCAACCTCCGCAGTCAGTGTGGCAGAGGCCAGCAGCGCAGCCTGCATTCCCATATTGACGTACTTATGTTAGACTCCTTCGTATATCTTTTTAGATCCTCAGTTCGACTATTTCTTTTTGAACACCAAACTGAGTATCAGGGGCTACTGTCTATGTGGTAATATTTTTACATATCTTAAGTACATACCTCAAAGCCTGTTAGAAGGCGAGTTTCAGCCAGCCCAGCCGCTCTTGGCAGATCGAACTTTCGGATCACCACACTCATAACAGTGCGGTGCTCCTCATCGATGGAAGCGCCGTTAAGCGCCTCCATCAAATCATCCGGTGCCTCTGGTTGGACGGAGGTCACCAGCGTCGCAGTCTTTCCCTTCTTACGAAGGGGTCGCCTGTCGGACTCCGGAACAACTGAAGGTTCCGGTACGGAGTCCGGCACAGGGCCGAACTTGAAGCCCTTCGGGGTTTTATCCCCTTTGCGCCCGGAGTCCGGGAGGTTGCCTTGTGGCGCCTCCATGGCCACCTCCTCCCGGCTGGGCCCCTTTTGGGACTCCACCCCGGCGTCATCTGCGGCAGGAGGAGATGAGGCGGTCAGAAGTGAGGTGCTATTCACCTCCGACGAATCCAGGGAGCTGCTCGACGAATCGTCGAGACCGTCCTTGGGCGTGCTGCATGGTTATATTCGGTGTTAGAAGATGTTGTGCGACAAATGGAACGCCATGAGTTATTCTGGTGTCCGAACACTTACGATTTCGCTAGGGCTTGGTCCTAGGTGGCCACTCCTCTCCGCCGTCATCGGCGTTGGCGGTGTAGTCCAGAGGGAGGGTCCTTCCCTTCTTGGACCCTCCGGCCTCCCCAGTTGGGGCAGCCTTCCTTTTCTTCTCTCCCCCCGCTGGGGGAGAGGCCTCTTTTTCCTCATCCTCGTCTTCGTGGGAGGAGTCCGCCTCGGAGTCATCGGACAATGAGTCCAACAACACCTGGCGCCAGGAACTCCTTCAGGTCCCCGTGGCCTTCTACTTGGCCTTCTTCTTCGGCACCACGTAAGGTGCCGGAACCAGCAGCCCCGTCAAGCGGGCGTCCGCTGGGTCTTCTGGCAAGGGAGCCGGACAGTTAACCTGTCCGGACATCTTCTGCCAGTCCTGTCAAAGGTGAGGGAGTTTTAGATCCCGCATAGAGTCAAACTATGAAAAAAGAGTCCAGTAAAGAGTAAAATAGCTTACCTCGCTGGCTTGATGCCGTGAGCTGAATCCGCGATCTTGATAGCGGATGCGGAGCCTCGGCGCCTTGAACAGCACCTTCCGTGCATCTTCGTATGTAGTGTCAAGAGCTGGCTCAAGGTTCGGTCTTTGTGCGGATCAAACTCCCACAAGTTGAAGGCCAGTTGCTGGCATGGGAGGATCCGGCGGATGAGCATAACCTGGACTACGTTGACAAGCTTGAGCTTCTTGTTCACCAGGTTTCTGACGCAGGTTTGGAGTCCAGTCAGCTATTCTGAATTACCCCACGTCAGGCCCGTCTCTTTCCATGAGGTGAGCAGTGTAGAGAAGCCAGATCGGAATTCGGGGGCCGCCGCCCATTTGGAGTCGCGCGGCTCGGTGATATAGAACCACCCCGATTGCCACCCCTTTATGGTCTCCACGAAGGAGCCCTCGAGCCATAGGACGTTGGCCATCTTACCCACCATGGCACCTCCAAGACTGGCTAAGGCCGCCCACTACCTTCGGCTTGACATTGAAGGTCTTCACCATAAGTCAAGTGGGGCTGGATGCAGAGGAAGGCCGAGATGTTGAGGATGAAATTCGGAGCCAGATCGTGGAAATCTAGGCCGAGTAGAACATGAGCCCCTGGACAAATGGGTGAAGTGGAAACCCTAGTCCATGGAGGAAGTGGGGAGGAACACCACCTCTCATGGGGCCAGGGGGTGGGATGAGCTGCCCTTGTTGGGGAGCCGATGCGCGATGTCGTCGGACAAGTATCCGGCCTTCCGAAGCTTTTTTGATGTGCCCCTCCGTGACGGAGGAGGCCATCCACTTGCCTCCCGCTCCGGACATAGTTGGAGAAGGTTGAGGTGGGATGTGCGGACTTGGGCGCTGGAGCTCGAAAAGGAAATGGATAAGCTAAGGAGGAAGAAGGCGTGTGAGAAAGTGGATCCTTATCCCTTATATGGACGGACAAAGCTATGCGTCCCCACCGCCCGATAAAACTCGCTGATCTCCCTGCGCCGTAATCTACGGGCGGTTGGTTACCCAAGCCCGTATTGATGAGAATCCGGGATAAGGGACACGATCTCTGCTTTCACAAGACGTGCCAAGGAAACCGCCTCGCTAAACGCTACTGGCGGGACAAGAAAACGATTCAATAAAGGCTTGGCCGTGGTGTGATGTCACATGCGGAATACGCCGCCAGATTGAACTTGTGTAAATATTATTCTCTCTACGGTGGTATGTGGAACTTATTTTGCAGAGCCGGACACTATCCTTGTGTTCAAAATCTTCTATGAAGTATTCGGCGGAGGAACCCGCCTTGCAATGCCGAAGACAATATGCGCGCCAGACTCATCGTCATTGAAGCCTGGTTCAGGGGCTACTGAGGGAGTCCTGGATTAGGGGGTATCCGGACAGCCGGACTATATACTTTGTTCGGACTATTGGAGCGTGAAGATACAAGACTCAAGGTCTGGCCCCTGTCCGGTGGGACTCTCCTTTGCGTGGAAGACAAGCTTGGCGATCCGGATAATATATTTCCTTCCTTGTAACCGACTCCATGTAAACCCTAGCCCTCTCTGGTGTCTATATAAACCGGAGAGGTTGGTCCTTAGAAGGCCGATCACGATCGCAATCATAATCATCATAGCCTCGCTTCTAGGGTTTAGCCTCTACGATCTTGTGGTAGATCTACTCTTGTACTACACATATGATCAATATTACTCAAGCAGGAAGTAGGGTTTTACCTCCATCGGGAGGGCCCAAACCTTGGTAAACATTGTGTCCCTTGCCTTCTGTTACCATCAGCCTAAGACGCATAGATCGGGACCCCCTACCCGAGATCCGCCGGTTTTTACACCGACACACCTCCTCATATTTTCCCTGATAAAATAGCATGATATGTTCTCAAAATTCCGATGGATACTTTGTGTTCCAAAGGTCCGACCTTTACCTGATTACCATGTCAATGCTATCCAAAAGTATGACTGAGTTACTCCGAACATCATTAAGAACATTGGAGGCGCAATGCTAAATGTTTCTTGATCAATTATCCAAACACTATTGTATGGGTAAACATCATGATTCTCCTTGCCCCATAACTAAATGGATAAGTACTTGATGTCCTGTCATGTATATCATGCTCTGTTTGTTCTTGGGAAACATATACCCTAATACTTTTGTGTAAGCATCCTTTCCCTTTCATTGGTCCGGTTAAGCTAATAACCACATTTTCCTTTCCATTGTTTTGTTTAACCTTTCTTGTGATCCCTCGCCCTTGGTACCAACGTTGTTTTCAACATAATTGACAGGCTATCCTCTGATCTGCCTTGCTATCATGACCGTTCAAGATGTTAGCGCCTTCCTGCTTTTAACCCACATGGTGGGCCCATAACCCACAGTTCCACAAGGTCGAAACCTGACTCTCCTGTACACCCTTGTTTCTAAGGTTATTCTCACGCTTGGCTTCATATGAAAATCCCGAGCCGCCTTCCGAGAGGCGATCTATTCTGGTATCAGACGTAATACTTATTCCCATTGCTTTGAACCCCTTTCACTCCTTGTTTTAGGCAACAAACGATTGTCTACCAGGTTGAAGCTTCTTATTGCACCTCACCTTGCTCTCGATGACTTTCTTGAATTTCAACTTGAAAGATGCCTCTATGCCACGTTCACTGACATAGTCCCCATGTACCTATCTTGTGTTGAGCTCCGTCCTTCCCAAGTCTTTCCCCTTACTCCACCTCCTAAATCTCGGTACGAGATTTCTTGTAGTGGAGGAGATTTGTAACACCCCCAGTGTCATGTTACAGTAACCCTCTGTGACTAAGCTAATCATTTTTCCAAACAGTGCTTAATCAACTTTGATTCAAATCTCATTTGAAATTCCACTTTGGAATCAAATTCAATTTGCATGTGATTTTTGAAGTTGCACAAAAGTTGCTGCAAAATAGTCCATCATTTAGTAAAAATTCCATAACAAATGATTGTTAAGGAAAACAACATCACCTCCAAGCTAAGATGGACTATAGTAAATTAAAACAGTGCCAACTCAGCAAATTAATAGCTTTTCCATGTTTTTGCAAACTCCATCTAATTCAAACTTCTTCCAAACTATTTGTGGCACCGCCTAAAAATACAAACTATTTAATAGGCTAAGTCCCACTTTTTCTCAGCTCTTTTGGTTACCCTAATTAATCATTTTCTATCTCTGTTAAAAATAGAGAAAAAGAAAATTTCAAATAAAAGAAAACCCCCTTGGCCAGAGCCAGCCAACTGGCCCGACCCACTCCCCCTCGGTCGACATCCTGTTCCCCCGACTAGGGTCGCTACAGGGGCTTGGTCGCCCCGGACCACCTCGCCGACGCCGATGCCGGGAGGGGATAAGGGTGCCACGTCTCGACCCCTCGATCCCACCCCTCCCCATTTTCCTCCTTGCCTCCCAGATCCACCACTCGCTCTACTCCCCGATCTGGAGAGCTCCCGGCGCAACCGTCGCCGCTACCTCATCATCACCGTGGCCGCCGGCCGCTACACGCTGCACCTCCGTGCCCTACAGCTCCGCCGCCTTCATCATCGTCGCCCGCACCACCAGATCAAGCTCAGGGAGCCGTCCCATTGATGGCCATGCCTTTCTTCCTCCGCCACAACCGCCACACTTTGCTGGTCGATACGCTCGACCATGGGCAACCCTGCGCTCCTAAACCCCTCGACAGGCCTCCTTGAGCCTACCCGGTGAGCACCGCTTGTCCTTCCTCTGCCACCCCCTCGTTTCGTTGCGTTTAGTGCTACCATCATGAACGACCGAGCCTAGCTCCGCCATGCGGCTCGCCGCTGTTGCTCTCATTGTTGTCGTGGCTGCGGTGCGGCCGGAGCCCTCGTCTAGCCGCTAGAGCCGCGTGCCGAAATCCCCGTAACTCACTTGACCATCGCCGCGCAGTGAGCCTGGCTCCTGCGCGTCCGTTGCACCTCGCGCACTCGTAGCTGCCGGCGATGCACTCCGCTGCCGCCGCCTTGCTGCTCCACCAACTCCTGACCGCACCTGATGAGCTGCTCGCCCAAGGCCTACTGCCTTGCCGCCGCTGCAGCTCCGTGCCCTCAGCAGCGCGCCTCGCGGCCATCTCCGCCTTCGCCCCGCCGTTCCTTGCGCCCGCCTCCGTCTCCTGCGTCGGCGCCAGCCACGCCCACCTCCGGCGGCCGCTCTCCCCGCCGCTCTCCGTGCACCGCGCGTCGCCTCACCGCAGCCGGACGCTCTCGCCCGCTGTTGTGCTGTTGCATTGCTCGCTGCCTGCTGCTACTAGTGCAGCGCTGCTACAGTATCATTCAGTTACTGTAGCAGTAGCTAGCTTTGTACTGCTGCTACTTACTGACTAGCCCTTTTGCATCAACAAAACAGAGAGCAAATCACTTCGAAAATAAATGAAAATGATGGGAATAGTTTGTACACTTGACCAACTCCATTTCATCTCACTGGAACAAGTCTAGTAGGTGCATGGATTAATTGCTACAAAAATTAAAAAAAGTGCATCTTCTGTTAACAAAGAAAACTAAAGAAACATATTACTAACTAAGCTAGTTTGGGGCTGTATTTGGACTAGCTACATGCACTGTTCATGCCATCAGATGGCATGGATCGGTAGTACTCTTGGAGTAGAGTAAATCATCTATAGGAATCATCCCCATTAGATCAATGACTAACCCATCATAGCCCTCACAAATTAGCTAGTCAGTAAACAGATTCTAAGACTTAGTAGAATTTCAGAAATTCTAGAAATGTTTTAATCTTTGAAAAATCATATAAAATAATCCATAACTCGGATGAAAAAAGTTTTATACATGAAAGTTGCTCAGAACGACAGGAGGAATCCGAATACGCGGTCCATTCATCAGTCACATGCTCCTAGTATAGCAAACATGCAACATTTCCCCTCTGTTTCATCTGCCCGAAAATGCCAAACTTCAGGAAGACATTCCCGGATGTTTTCCCCCTTCGCCGGTATCGTGTAGCACTGCTTTAGAACACGTCTAGCTATGCATGTTGTCCTGTTACGCTCTTGCTTGCTATGTATTTACTGTTTCTTCACCCTCTTATCTTTGGTAGACCCCGAGACCGCTGGTGCTGTGATCGACTACGTCGATGACGACCCCTCTTCCCTTTCAGCTGAGCTTCGTGCAAGCCCCCCGTGATCATCCCGATAAAATGCCTATGGAAACCTGCATTGGACAACATGCAATGGCCTCTGGAAATAATGGTCATGTTCATATGCTCAGCAACATCGTTTTGTTGAGGAGTATAAGGAACGGTGTAATGTCTGACAATGCCTTCATACTTGCAATAATCTTAAATTGCTTAGAGCAGAATTCCATACCATTATCAGTGCGAGGTATTTTTACATTCTTTTCAGTTTGTCTCTCAATCATAATCTTCCATTCCTTAAATGCTAATAATGCTTCATATTTATGCTTCAAAAAATAAGGCCAAACTTTCTTGAATAATCATCAATAATAGTCAACATGTAACTTGCACCACCTAGTGACTTTTTGCGAGATGGTCCTTGAAGGAAATATGCCCTAGAGGCAATAATAAAGTTGTTATTTATATTTCCTTATATCATGATAAATGTTTATTATTCATGCTAGAATTGTATTAACCGGAAACTTAGTACATGTGTGAATACATAGACAAAATAGAATGTCCCTAGTATGCCTCTACTTGACTAGCTCGTTAATCAAAGATGGTTAAGTTTCCTAACCATAGACATGCGTTGACATTTGATGAATGGGATCACATCATTAGAGAATGATGTGATGGACAAGACCCATCCGTTAGCTTAGCATTATGATCGTTTAGTTTTATTGCTATTGCTTTCTTCATGACTTCTACATATTCCTCTGACTATGAGATTATGCAACTTGCGAATACCGGAGGAACACTTTGTGTGCTATCAAACATCACAACGTAACTAGGTGATTATAAAGATGCTCTATAGGTGTCTCCAAAGGTGTTTGTTGAGTTGGCGTAGATCAAGATTAGGATTTGTCACTCCGTGTATCGGAGAGGTATCTCTGGGCCCTCTCGGTAATGCACATCACTATAAGCAAGCAATGTGACTAATGATTTAGTTGCGGGACGATGCATTATGGAACGAGTAAAGAGACTTCCCGGTAACGAGATTAAACTAGGTATAATGATACAGACGATCGAATCTCGGGCAAGTAACATACCGATGACAAAGGGAATGACGTATGTTGTTATGCAGTTTGACCGATAAAGATCTTCATAGAATATGTAGGAACCAATATGAGAATCCAGGTTCCACTATCGGTTATTGACTGGAGATGTGTCTCGGTCATGCCTACATAGTTCTCGAATCTGTACGGTCCGCATGCTTAACGTTCGATGACGATTTGTATAATGAGTTATGTGTTTTGGTGACCGAAGTTTGTTCGGAGTACCGAATGAGGTCACGGACATGACGAGGAGTCTCGAGATGGTCGAGAGGTAAAGATTCATATATTGGAAGGTAGTATTCGGACATCGGAATGGTTCCGAGTGATTCAGGTATTTTTCCGGAGTATCGAGGGGTTACCGGAATCCCCCGGGGAAGTGTTGGGCCTACATGGGCCTAAGGGAGAGGGAGGGAAGCCCGCGGGGGGTGGCGCGCGCCTTCCTCATAGGGAGTCCGAATAGTACAAGGAGGAGGGGGCGCGGTCCCCCTTTCCCTTTCCCTCTCCCTCTCCTTCCTTTTCCCTCCGGAGAAAGAAAGGAAAAAGGGGGGCAGCGAATCCTACTCCTAGTAGGACTCCCCCATGGCGCGTTCCCCCTGGCCGGCCTCCTTCTCCTCCCCTCCTTTATATACGAGGGTGGGGCACCCCAAAGTCACACCAAGAATTATCTTAGCCATGTGCGGTGCCCCCTCCACAGTTTACTCCTACGGTCATAGCGTTGTAGTGCTTAGGCCAAGCCCTGCGCGAATCGCATCACCATCACCGTCACCGCGCCGTCGTGCTGACGGAACTCTTCCTTGACCCACTACTGGATCAAGAGTTTGAGGGAAGTCATCGCGGCTAACGTGTGCTAAACATGGAGGTGCCGTAAGTTCAGTACTTGGATCGGTTGGCTCGTGAAGACGTCTGACTACATCAACCGCGTTAACCTAACGCTTCCGCTTTCGGTCTACGAGGGTATGTGGACACACTCTCCCCTCTCGTTGCTATGCATCTCCTAGATAGATCTTGCGTGATCGTAGGAATTTTTTTGAAATTGCATGCTACGTTCCCCAACAGTCCCCATAAATCAGAATGAACATAATCACGAATACCTTCAGTTGTATGAGTCGAAGTGTTGAACTTCACCCTCTTGTGCTTTCCGAAGATGCAATGCTCACAAAATTTTAGTTTACCACCTTCATATCCATCAAGAAGACCTCTCTTATTTAACTCTGCCAAACCAAGTTCACTCATATGTCCAAGATGCATATGCCAAAGGTTAGCAGCATCACAATCAGAATTATTTGAAACAACCGGAGTAGCGTTACCAGAAACGGTACAACCTTCAAGGTAATAAAGACCATTGGTCGAACTTAAGTCACCTTTCATCACAATAAGGTAACCTTTGGTGACCTTCAAAACACTATCTCCACATGAATACTTGTACCCCTTTGCGTCAAGGGCACTAACAGAGATAAGATTTCTCTTCATCTTCAGAATATACCGAACGTCTGTCAAAGTTCTGATTGTGTCATCAAACATCTTGATTTGAACGGAATCTATGCCTTAAATCTTGCATGGCAAATTATCAAAACACAAAACGGAACCTGTAGCAGTAGTAGAATCAAAAGTATTAAACCAATCTCTATGCGGGCACATATGAAAAGTACATGTAGTAACAAGTACCCACTCATCATTGGTCTCAGCACATCCAACAATAACAACAAGAGCATCATCGGAACTATCATCACGAGCAACATTAGCAGAATTCTCACCTTGTTTGTTACCTTTCCTCTTTTCTTTATTCTGCAACTTCAAACATTCTGAGATGTCATGCCCGTCTCTCTTGCAATATTTCTTATCTCTGGATTGCGACCGGCCCCTATAGCCGTTCTTACTTTTGCCTCTGTTTCCATTATGTGAGTTCTTCTCCTTTTTCCTGCCACGAACAGATAATCCCTCAGCTTGGGATGAACTTGAACCATCATGAGGCACCATTAATTTCATCTTCTCCTTAGAGTTCAAAGCTTCATAAACTTCATTATGTGTGATAGTATCATGAGTGTATAATAGGGTGTCTCTAATATCGGTATAAGAACTTGGTAGTGAACAAAGTAACATTAAAGCAATATCTTCCTCTTCATACTTAACCTCCATTGTAGCTAGATCGGATATGATCTCTTTAAATTCTGAAATACGATTCAAAACATTACCTCCCTCGGGTAACCTGTGCAGGAATAATTTTTGCTTCAGATGCATCTTCTGGTGAGATCTTTAGTCATGCAAATTCCTTCCAGCTTTAACAATAGAGCGGCGGCTATTTTCTAGCTCAAAACTTCCTGCAAAATATTATTATGCAAATGGAGTCGAATTTGTGACAAAGCCTTACGATCCCTTCTTTTCTCCTCATCAGTCCATTCCTGAATTCGGTTTTTGCCAAAACTATCTAGTGCTTCATCATAGTCGGCCTATGCCGACAACGCCCGCATCTTGACATGCCATAGGGTAAACCTTGTGTCACGATCCAGCAATGGAAGATCATACTTCATGGATTCCATGAGTTGATTAAATCTGTGTACGCAAAGTAGTGCAAGCCGGTAGAAAATTCTTGACAGAATTAATTAATGCGGAGCAAGGAAGTCGAAAAAATAGCACTTGGTAGATCACGGGTAGACGGAGCAGCGGACTACCGCACTAATAACCAATGGGCACTGTAGCCTCCATGTGACTAGCACTAGTTGAAGTAGTACGAGCCGATCAATGCTTGACGTGACTAGAAGTAGTAGTAGTTGAAATTCCTTTACGTGATGATGTGGAGCGGTAGCAATCAGATCGTCCCTGCTGCCTCGAGACTTGAAGCGAACCCAACAGCAAAAACAAGCTGTAGCAACACGCGGCTCGGCGACTTGAAGCGTGTACGACGAGGAGTAGCAGATGATGCCTAAGTGCAGCTTTGTAGGGTGGCTCAGCAGCAGAAGTCAAACTCCTGTCAGTCTCGGCTGCTGTAGAAATCGATCCGGCGGATCAACGAATTGTCAGACATGCGTGCGGCGGCGGTGGCGCACAGAACGCTGAACCCTAATCCCTCTTGATCCCAAACTCGTATCTGAAACTTGGCTCTGATACCACTTGTTAGATAAAATGAGATAAACGATACACAAAAGAGACACAGATTTTTACGTGTAAACCCTTGCGGGAGAAAACCACGGATGCATGAAGGAACAATCACTATGAGCAGGAGTATTACAAGCATGAGACGAAAGACCGTCTTAGGCACGACTACATGGGGTATATATGAGGGGCAACACATAAGAGTCCTTGTAGGACAAGTAAAAGAGTTGTACTCGTACGCGTCAGTACCAACGCAAAGGCCCACACCGTGTGTACTACGTCTAGTGCAATACGGAAGAAGAATTTGGATCACAATTTAATAGCCTCACTACACATGGCCACAACCGCGGTCACGCCCTGATTGCCCCGCTCGCCCTAGCCCCTTTTAACCGCCCTCTCCTTGTCCCTAACCTCCCTAGGGTTTCCCTCTACCTCTCGCCGCCGCCACCAGGTGAGTATAGCCACCAGATCCCTCGCCCCGACCATGTCTCGAACGCACCCAGGAGCACGCGCTTGTCGCCGGCGTGCTCTCCGGCAATGCCAGCATCCCTCTTCCTCCATAATGTCGTCTACGTCCTTTGCTTCCCTACAGCCCGTGGGACTCCAAGATAGTGTCGCCTGCGTCCTTGCCTTCTTGGTCGTCCGCCGCATCTTCTTCCTAGGATTCCAGTCATCTCCGTCAACCTCTCGGCCAGAGGAGCACACCGTCGTGCTCCTGATAACCTCCCATTCCTCTCACACCCCTTTCTTTTCCCGTTGACGCCCTACATCACCCATGTCTTCGTTCTCCCGTAGCTCAGCTGCCTGACCATGTCACCGGCTTTGTTTCGACGGCCTCGGGATCATGGCCCTTTGCCCGCGGCACTTGTAGGAGCTCATAGACCGTCTTCGCATAGCTGTATCCACCATTTTCCTACCATGTCGCCGGATCCGAGCACCACTGACGCATGCCCCCGCGGAAACACGTCGCAGGCGAGGATTCCGACCACCTCTCTTTGCTCGCATAGTTCCAGGAAGCTCGCCTCGGCGCATAAAGTCTGTTTGTGCCCTCCGCCGTTTCATTTGGCCACCCGAGGCCACTCCAGCGAGGCCGACCGCCGCTCTGTATGCCGCCGGGCGTTCTGTTGAACACCCCCCACGTGCCACCCGCGTGACCCGGTCCTCCCTGTGCCGCTGTTGATCTGGTCCCACCGGTCATACACACACGGACCCATGGCCCACCTGTCATCCCCCCTAAAAACCCCCCCTTTCCTTTTCTTTTTATTTAATCTAGCAAAATTCCATTTCTGGAAAGTGGCATCTTTCAAAAATCTGGCAAGTCCAATTATGGACATTCCTTCTCTGGATTATTTCCTTTTCTATCTGTTTCCAAATTAGGCAGTTTACAACTTATAACTTTTGTGAGTATTTTCATACATGAACATATGCATATTATATATGAATTTGGGGTAGAAAAATCCAATTAATTCATCTATGGCATTAGTTTTGTCATTCTGCAAGGTTGATGCATGTCATTTTTGCATAACTTGCCATTTGTTATTTTTGTGTGAGTTAATGCAATCCTCATATGAGTAGACCTTGTACATGATGGAGCATTTTCATGTTATCTTGCTGGTAGAATTTAGTTCATGCTATTATATGCCCTGAGGTGACTGCCACAAGCTTGTAAACATGCTAAGTCAATGATTGAACCATAAGTAGTATTCAGGATCACTTCTTGGTCATATTAATTTGCGATCGATATGCGTAGATCACTCATCTCATCCTTGTACTCGTAAGTTAGCCACTTAAACATGCTTAGTGCTTGATGCAACCTCAAAACTTAACCATGCCATACCCATAAGCTTTGTTAGTCTTGATATCAAGGAATAAGATTGCTGAGTCCTCGTCACTCACAGATTACTACTACAACAATTGCATGTACCTCTGAGATAGATACAAGTGATGGTACAGAGCTGTAGTGGGAGTATGATGAGGATCACGGTCGTATGTATGTTACGTTTCTGAACGATCAACAGTCGCTACTAGTCGAGTCGATTGGGATTGTAGCATGGGTGGCTATGTCTTTTCTAGTTTGATTTCATCCGTAGTCGGACCCTGCTATTCTCTTTGGATGAATGTATGAATGATTGAATATTATATTGTAGACATGTGGTGAGTGTAAGCCTTTACCTAGTATTCTCTCCTGTTCATTACATGGTTTGTGTGAAGATATAACCATCCTTGCGATGGGCCTAATATGCGCTTATGCCCCTAAGTCGTGCCTTGACACGTGTGGGATATAATCGCATATTGGGTGTTACATCCATCTATTAAAGGTGTGTGAAGGAAGCTGTCCATTAATGGTTTCCTTCGCAAGCACCCTAGCACCATACGGTCACCAGCCCATCGGTGAATATCATCACTATGTTTTTTTGAGGAAAACTTCCGATCTATTCATGAACTGTCAAGGTAGTATAAAGAACATTGGAAGTAAAAAAATACATCCAGGTCCGTAGACCACCTATCGATGACTACAAGGACTGGAGTGAGCGAAGGCGCATCGCCATCATCGCCCCTCCCTCATCGGAGCTGGACAAACCTAGTTGTAGTAGACAATCAGTAAGTCATCATGCTAAGGCCTCATAGGATCAATGCACCAGAACAACAACCGCCGTCGATAAACAGATGCGTAAATCGAAAGGGTCTAACCTGTAGACATACGAACAAAGGCGAAGAAAAAAACCGCGTGGATCCTTCGAAGACAAACACCAATCGAATCCCATTAGATACACCATAGAAAAATCTCCACACACCCTCCAATGATGCTAGAGGCACCACCTAGATGGAGGCTAGGCTGGGAGAACTTTATTCCATCTTCACAGAGCCGTCGCTTTATTTCTCTAAGCAAGACACAAACCCTAACAAAACTCAAAAAAGCACCTAAAACGGAGCCATCCCGTCGACAGGGGCCAAGATCCACCACGCCTCCATGGCCTTAGACCACAGGAGATGAGGTAAAACCGCGGCGGCTCCAGCGGTGCCGGGAGGCACAAGAAACCTTAAGCGGGTGGGTGCCTTTGGGTACAAGCGAAGGGGTACGAGCTTGAGGCACAATGCGTGTCACCATCATCACTATTTTATTGTCCCATAGGATTAAATCTCAGTGATGCTCAATGGTCGGAGCCATGGTGTGGTTGGCATCACTGATTTTTCAAGAACACACAAGAGGATTGCATGCCTTTATCAATAAGAAGTAGCATTACAGGCTAAGCCACTCGACAACACAAGTATCAGCAAGGGGAACCCCACATGTAAAAAGATTAAGTTTCATCTCGATTTGACACACTCAACCTAGCTAAGGACCATAGATGAAATCCAGCCTTGATGTGGTTGACAACAGAAGCCATAGGGGAGGAGACACTCTAAAAAACAAGGCTATTGCGCTTAGTCTAGATAAAGTAAAGGGAGATGGTTAAAGGTAGTTTTTAATGGCTAAGAGAGAGGTGGGATGATGCGGAGCATCCCTCGCCCATCCACTCGGACACGCCATCACCACCGCAAGCACCGGGAGGACCAATGACAAGAGCACGTGCACGCACCATCGAGAACGAGGTCAATTCTTTCCTTTTCGGGACTCGTTCCGAATCGCATATGAATCGGGTTCCACCTCAAATGGACCCGTTGTGTCTTCTTAGGTACCAAGAAACTGACCACGAAGAAGCTAGGAGGGAGACTCGTGCACACATCGAGGAAGGAGAAGGAGGGAAGCATCAAGACGTGCGACGAGACGGAGCTCCTGGACACCCCGGGTGCCCGGACGGAAGGACCCCAGGTGCCCAGACACGAAGCCACGGAAGGGCCAAGTCCCCTCGAAACCCCGGGTGCCCAGCCGCGTCGACCCCGGGTGCCCGACCCCTGCCTGGGAGTCGCCCCTGCCTACTTCGGGTGCCCGGCCCCGAGACCCCGGGTGCCCAGCCGCCGCCTGGGCCGCGCCTTAGGGGCCGGCCTCATGGCCCAGGGGGCCCAGCCTTCCGCCTGGTCCGACCCAGCCTCGCCCTGGTGCCCGGGCTCTCACCTCCAGGGTGCCCGACCCTCCTCCACACGCCAAGGCCGACACCCCTGACTGGTCCAGGTGCCCGGGCCCTCAACCCCTGGGTGCCCGGCCAACTACAGCCGCGCCCACCTCCGGGTGGCCGGGCCACTTGACCCCGGGTACGCGGACTACTCCGAATTTTCTGCATTTTCAGGGTCATTTTGGACCTTTGTACCCCTCTCTCCCCCAATTTCGTCCCTAGCCTTTATATACTCCTTGCCTAGCTCATTAGAGGGGATAGAAAAGTCGTTGATAGACATTTAGAGCTTTTCTCCTTGTACCCACTCCTCTAGGAAATCATGACCTCCTAGGAGAAGATCCCCTTGGGATTCAAGACCTCCTCTTGGGGATGACTATCATCAAGACCTCATTCATCATAGGATTGGGATGAACTAGTTACCTAGTATATTTCCTTTGTTGTCCTTGAATCATTGTGACCTCTTGTGTGTTCTTGGATTTAGCATATGTGTGATTGGATCTAGTCAATTTGAGTGTTTCCCATCTCTTGTGTTCTTTGTGTTCTTGGGGATCTGCCCTCCAATTCGTGAAAGATCTGCATATAGGGTTCCACCCTACAACATCTTGGTATCACGAGCCATGGTTTCTCACGAAATTGGAGCCCCCTTCTTGTTCTCTAGCCTAATTTTGTTGTGTTCTTCCCCAATTTCAAAAATTCCCCACTAAAATTAGCCCCAAGTTTTTTTTGTGATTTGTTGGTTTTATGAGGTTTTGTTGGATTTGATCCATGGATTTGCTTGGTTTCAAGTGGATCTAGCTTTCCCCCCATCCATCTCCACCCTTCCCTCCACGAAATCCACAAATTTCTTCCGTTTCCCCATGGATTTCCGCCCAAATCCGTGACCCCCGGGCACCCGGACCTCAAACCCCGGGCACCCGGACCCCCCGACCATCCCCGCTGACCACCCCGGGTGCCCGCACCCGTTACCCCCGGGCATGCGGACCCCCGAGCCATCTTCTCCGCCCAACCCCGATGACCACCCCGGGTGCCCGCACATGCAACCCCCGGGCACCCGCACCCCTACGAATCAGCCCAACTACAAAAACCGTTTCGGCCATAACTTTCACTCCCGGAGTCCGATTTTGACGTTCTTTAGCTCGTTGAGTAGCTATTGACATCCCACTTCCATCTTGATAGGTTCCAACACCATTTTACTCCATAAAAAGTTTGGCATTTTGGCATCTTTGCCTTGGCCATCCACCATATCATCGGAGAAACCACCATAGCTTTTCGCAACCTAACCCATTTTTTTGAGCCATATAGCATTTGTGGTTGCTTGAGTGGTGATTTGAGTCGCCGAAGGTGTTTCGGCTACTTAGGGACGGTCGCTTGGTCATCAACCACCACCGCCACATCAGCATTGCTAACTCCGGAACCACCTATGCATTCGGCTACCACCATTTGACATTTTCCTTTGAGATTTTTAGTTTGTGGTTCTTTTGTTTCCTAGGGTGTTTCGGCTAACTAGGAATGGTTCGACATCGACAACACCACCGCTAACCTTCGACATCAACCACTTCACCATTTGACACCCGAACCGTAAGCAAGAACGGTAACCTCTGTATCATCTTGGTATCGTGGTAACCCATCATTGTACATTCTTGCCATTACATTGTTAACCCCCTTAGCCCATTTTGCGTCACTTGCCTATCGAGACTAGCCATTTGAGTATTGCTGGCAACATTACTTGTGCACATTAGTGATCCGTACCTTCCATTGGATAATACCATATCATATTGGTATCATCTTGCTATCATCATATCACCCCTTGTTTCACAAGATTGTTCCCGCATATACGCAATTGCTATCTTGGTTTGTGCATTTTGCATAAGTGGCCAAAAAAAGAGAATAATCTTTTAAGCAAAAAGGGAGCAAAGAAGCTTGTAAGCAATAGCCATAGCATGCCACATTGCATACCATACTACTACATTGATTATCTTGGATCATCGCGTGCGAAACACCGGAACATCATACATATATAGCATACTTGGGATAAGAAGTTGATACATTTTGCATCTTATGGGTTGTGCACAGTGTCGTATCCGCCTATTGAGAAATCGTGCTAGCATCTCTCTTGAGTTGTGCAACACGAGCGTTTTATTTGGATTCCACATTTTGTGCTCATTCCTTGGTTGCACGACCCCATTTATCTATCCGTGTGTGTGTTTCCATGTGCCACATATTGCTATTGCTCTACTTGTTTCAATTGCGAAATTGTGAATCTTTTCCAACATTATTGACTCTTGCTAACATTTTGCATCAAATTTTTGTGCCACTATCCTCACCATGCTCCACCATAAGCTTTACTTGTGTAGGTATGAGAATTGACAAGATCCGGTACCAATTGTTCTATTTCCTTATTACATTATCGAGTGATCATCGATCCATCTTCAACATTGGATAAGTTATATTGGTCTAGTTGTTCCTTTTTCCACTCACATTTGCTCGAGTCTTGTGATGGATAGGAAAGGCATTTCATCTCCGGTCTTCAACGACAATGATGACACGAACAACTACATCACCAAATCATAAATCTTCGATCTACAACGACAAATGCAAGGCGCACAATCAAGATTGCAAAAGCGCATCGACAACCTCGCCATCGACATATGACACTCTGAGCTACGTACAAAAGAGTACTTCGAGAACAAGCTTTCCGAATAAAAGGAGGAGCATGATGCAAGGATGGAGGAGATTCGGGCCTTGGTCAAGTCTACTTTCCCTTCGTCATCTTCAAGGCGGCGGCGAGCAAGTCGATCAACTTCGGAGCGCCCACACGATGCAAGTGCAATTCGTCCACGTCCACATCTCCATGGAGAGCACCATTACATTCGCGATGAAGGGCAAGTCACCTCCAAGCAGCATGTGCATGACGATGACGAACGACATCTACTACAATCTCAAGTGCGACAACGACTCCATCAACATGAAGATGCTCGACACGCGCAAACCTACAAGTCCGAACAAGATCTACTTCACGCCAAGGATAAGCTTCATGAGCAAAATAGAAGACCGCGAGACAGGCACCACCAAGAGGAAGCTCTGGCTACCACGACTACTTCGGCATCTTCACCAAGTGTTCTCAAGGCATCTTTGCCTTTGGACGTACGACATCTTCCCCTACTGCCCACGAGTATGCCTACTTCAACATCATCAAGTCCAAGGCGGTCAACTACGAGCGAGGGCGACACTTCCATCTTCGGAAGCCCCTCATGAAAGACGGCCGAGCATGGAAAATTCCCTTTGGTCATGGGAACGAGCTACGAGGCGCCACTTCAAATGGACCTCATACAAGACGGCGACAAGACGGTCGAGCATGCGATTTTCCCTTTGACCACGGTGACGTATGATGACTTGAGTGACATATGCCACCATATTGAGAGTGAGAGTGACTTCACCACTAGCCCCATAAATGACGAGTTACCCCAATTCCCATGTGTCGGTGTACAAAAAGAGGGGCACGCTTTTGTACCCCTTTACTTGTGCACGGCCAGTCAGAGCCGTGCCCACGGCCACACCAAGCAGAACAGGGGAGGTGAGCCAAGGTAAGACCGAAGCCCAAGACAATCAAAGCAACACCAAGGCCAAGACCACAAAGAGTAGAGGGATGAAGCAGGTTCCCCCGGCAAGACCCTTGCCGGGCAGCCTTAGTAGCCCCGGCAAGGTCCTTGCCGGGGCAGCTCGCCCCACACCAACAGAGCAAGTCACCCTTGAGCCCACGGTCCCCAATGCCATCATCGACGTGGGGCCAGGGCTCGGGAAGGCACCTCTGTGGTGGCATGCAGATCTTTGTGAAGACATGTTCAAGATCAGACGAGGATTAGAAGACGACGATCCTCGGAAAGATCCTTGCCGAGGAAGGCCACCAGACCCCCGGCCAGATCCTTGCCGGGGACGACAACGCGCCACGGCAAGACCCTTGCCGAGCCACCTGGCGAGGCCCTCGCCAAGGACACCAGTGGGGCCACCGCCAGGCCCGCGCCAACCAAGCTTCCACCACCGTTCGCATGCAGCTGCCAGCCCAACCAGCTGGGCGGCCACCTGCATGGCAAAATGCAACTCCTAAGCCAACTCATCGAGCGCCTGCGCGGCGGCATGCAGATCTTCCTGAAGGCTCCGCCACTGCGCCACCTCAGCTGCCTGCCTGCCTACATGGCACCACGCACCTCACTGGCCAGGGCGCGTGTCAAGGCGAGGAGGAGCGGCGACGGACGGGGCGGGCCTCGCCCCCGTCCCCAATAAAGCAAGGGGACACCTAAGCTACGCATTAAATGTGTCTTGTCCTGTAATACGAGCGATAAGCTCAGGACACTGTACGCCTTTCCACCTCCTGTGTGTCACTATGGCACCCCTTTCAACTATAAAAGGAGGCCCATGACATACTGGAGAAGGATTCGGCTCTTTCGAACCACACACTGACCACAGCTAGTTCGAGAGCGGAAGAACTATCAGAAATACACCCACCAAAGCAGGACTAGGGTTTTACGCATCCTCGCGGCCCAAACCTGGGTAAACAATCATTGTGTTGTCTACTAGCCCTGCTCTCCTCACAACCCTGCGCCCCGGCAACCGTAGTAGGGATTCTTGTGATCCCATAGGTGTCATTCCACACCGACATCTTTGGCGCGCCAGGTAGGGGCGCAATAGTGAGAATCTAGTCTAGTAGTTAGCCAGGCAGTTCTTTGTCGCCATGGCTCCTAAGAAGAAGACGGCCATGGCGATCGGCTCGTTGGGAGCCGAACGGCCCGTGCCGGTGCGGACAAGCAGCGGACCGGTCGCAGACAGGACCCGGGCCGCAGCCCGCGAGCACCAGCATCGCCCATGCAGTCCGATCCTGGCGAGCGGCGTTGTTCGCGCGCCAGACGACCAGCTACACGTTGCTAGATCCAAAGACGGGGCTGGGCCGCACGCAGACGGTGCGGGGCCCTCCAGGAGTGTTGCTCTGCCACCCCTGGGCGGCGCAGCGACCTCCAGGACGCCCACACCGGCGACCACCGTGTGCTCTTCCCATGGTGTGCGCGCCGAGCAGCGTCACCACGTCGGAAGAGCCTTGTGCGTCATCTGCAAGATGAAGGGGTTCAGCATGCTCGCCGAAGCGCTGGCGAAAATGGCACGCAGCCGCTAGGTCGTAACGGAGCTCCTTCTAACATAGTTACAAGTCGAAGCGCGCTGCGGTCCACACAGCTGTCACCGCCGCCCACGCCAGCAGAAGCTTTGGCGCACGCGCAGCTGCTCCTCGACTTCTCTCCTACTGCGGAGAAGCCCGACGAGTGGAGGGTCACCATCCGAAGCCTCGTCGTCGTCGCAAATAAAGACGATCCGCGACCGGCGGGGCCCTCGGGTCAGCGCTCCACCGAGCCACCACATGCTGGCGCTGGGAGGACCGGGGGAGCTGCGACCACGGTGCACTCTCCTCCTCCTCGCCAGCCACCGCGGGCGTCGGCCCGTCATGACGACGCTTGTGATAACATCTCCATAGCATCGTCCGACCCGCGGACCCTCCGCGACCAGCGCCAGGTCCTTCGTGAACGAGCTCACGTAGACGCTCGAACCACCGCCGATCGCCGGCGCGAAACGCGCTACCAGTTGGACAAGCGGGCGGGGCCCGCTATAGACCACCCGGCACCGGGGGGCTCCGGTGGCCTACCTTACGAGGTGGGCTGCCCGGCCTTTACCCATGAGCTGCGGCATGATACGTCTCCAACGTATCTATAATTTTTGATTGCTCCATGCTATTTTATTTATTGTTTTGGACTATATTGGGCTTTATTTTTCACTTTTATATTACTTTTGGGACTAACCTATTAACCGGAGGCCCAGCCCAGAATTGCTGTTTTTTTGCCTATTTCAGTGTTTCGAAGAAACGGAATATCAAACGGAGTCCAAACGGAATGAAATCTTCGGGAACGTGATTTTCTCATTAGATAAGACCCAGGAGACTTGGACCCTCCGTCAAGAAAGCCACGAGGCGGTCACGAGGGTGGAGGGCGCGCCCCCCTGCCTCGTGGGCCCCTCCGAGCTCCACCGACGTACTTCTTCCTCCTATATATACCTACGTACCCCCAACAGATCAGATACGGAGCGAAAAACCTAATTCCACCGCCGCAACTTTCTATATTCACGAGATCCCATCTTGGGGCCTGTTCGGAGCTCCGCCAGAAGGGGATTCCACCATGCAGGGCTTCTACATCAACATCATAGCCTCTCTGATGAAGTGTGAGCAGTTTACCTCAGACCTTCGGGTCCATAGTTAGTAGCTAGATGGCTTCTTCTCTCTTTTTGGATCTCAATACAATGTTCTCCCCCTCTCTCTTCGAGATCTATTCGATGTAATCTTCTTTTTGCGGTGTGTTTGTTGACATCGATGAATTGTGGGTTTATGATCAAGATTATCTATGAGCCATATTTGAATCTTCTCTGAATTCTTTTATGTATGATTGAGTTATCTTTGCAAGTCTCTTCGAATTATCCGTTTGGTTTGGCACACTAGATTGGTAGTTCTTGCAATGGGAGAAGTGCTTAGCTTTGGTTTCAATCTTATGTGTCCTTTCCGGTGATGATGAGGGGCAGCAAGGCATGTATTGTATTGTTGCCATCGAGGATAACAAGATGGGGAATTTATCATATTGCATGAATTTATTCCTCTAATCATGTCATCTTGCTTACATGCTACTTTGTTTTCATTAACTTAATACTCTAGATGCATCTTTGGATAGCGGTCTATGAGTGGAGTAATAGTAGTAGATGCAGGAAGGAGTCGGTCTACTTGTCTCGGATGTGATGCCTATATATATGATCATACCTAGATATTCTCATAACTATGCTCAATTCTGTCAATTGCTCAAAAGTAATTCGTTCACCCACCGTAAAATACCTATGCTCTTGAGAGAAGCCACTAGTGAAATCTATGGCCCCCGGGTCTATTTTCATCATATTAATCTTCCTACGCTTTATTATTGCTTTGCTCTTTACTTTGTCTTTTTATTTTACTTTGCATGTTTATAGCGAAAATACCAAAAATATTATCTATCAGATCTCGCTCTCGTAAGTGACCGTGAAGGGATTGACAACCCCTATTCGCGTTGGTTGCGAGGAGCTATTTGTTTTGTGTAGGTATGAGGGACTTGTGTATGGCCTCCTACTGGATTGATACCTTGGTTCTCAAAAACTGAGGGAAATACTTACGCTACTCTGCTGCATCATCCTCTCCTCTTCGGGGAAAACCAACGCAAGCTCAAGACGTAGCAGGGCAGTTCCAGTGGCCGTCATACCGCACGTTCAAACCCGACATCGGCGAGAAGTTGATAGAGGCAAAGGTGTCCCGTCTTTCGATGAGATGTGGGTTTTCGCTTTGGAGGAAGTCGACTTTGACAATCCGACTACGAACGTGCGAGGACGTCGCGCCTTAGCAATCGCTAAACCAACTCCGAGAGGTTATTGACCACGCCGGAGCACGATCAACCTGACCACGAGGGTCTGTTTCCTGCGAGCAAACGAAGAACAAGCAAGAAACTGAGATTGCAATCTGGATATTGCGAATATAAGATGAAAGCTTTATTGATCAAGGTGGGGTTCTGTGACGCCTTTGTCTGGTCGTTGAACACAAACGGCACGTGAAGTTGCAGCTATGGCGAACTTTTAATCTAAACAAAACCCAAGGTCTAAACGGTGCCCTAAGGGCTGTATATATGGAGGAAGAGGGGGGAATTTCGTGGCCCTTGGTGGAGGGGTCCGAAATCAACCCTATCTCTTGTTTCCCCACACATAAGGACTCTAAAAATAGCCTATACTTGTGTATTTAGAAATTACAAGGGCCTGGCCCACTAATAAGGTGACGCAGCACCTAGAATAGCCTCGGGACGACATTTATGAAGTAGCATCTTGTATATTTCGTCCAAGGCTTCATGCACCCATTATGGTGACTTCAAAGTCCTGAAATCATCACTTGTAACTCCGTTTGTTCCCTATGCATGGCATTATCTCCATGCTTGTTCTTGCTCCAATGTCCATCCTTCTCCAAGCTAGGGCCTTCATTTGTAAGCAAAACAAATGTATCCAATTTAGGCAGCATCATATTCTCATGAACATTAGAATCATTACCAAGAAACGAAAGTACCGATAATTTAATTGGCGCATGCGAGCTCTAGTAATTGGTCCAAGATATGCAGCAAGAGGGGCTGTGGGTGTAACAATGGTATTGATGTCCTCATCATCCTCCCTTCTTGAAATGAAGTCGCCCTCGACGGAAGCTCATATTCCTCACCCAAATAAGGCTTCAAATCTGCAATGTTAAAAGTGGACTAACCCCAAAATCTGCAGGCAACTCAAGTTTATATGCATTATCATTTATTTTCTCTAACACCTTAAATGGACCATCAGACGTGGCATTAGCTTTGATTTGTGCAAATTAGGAAACCTATCTCACGCAAATGTAACCAAACAAGATCTCCAGTGCAAAGACAACATGTTTTCTACCCTTATCTCCAAAGACGTTTATATTTAGCATTCATACGCTCAATGTTTTCCTTAGTTATCTCATGCATTTTAAAATCAATTCAGCACGTTCTTTAGCATCAAAATTAACCTTCTCCAAGATGGAAGAGGCAACAAATCAATAGGTGCACGAGGTAGGAAGCCATACACAATTTCAAAAGGGCACATCTTAGTAGTAGAATGCAATGAACGATTATAAGCAAATTCAATATGAGGCAAGCATTCTTCCCACATTTTCTTATTATTCTTCAAAACAGCCCTAAGCATAGTAGACAATGTTCTATTGACTACTTCAGTTTGTCCATCAGTTTGGGGTGTCAAGTAGTACTAAAAGCAGTTTAGTCCCCAACTTAGCCCATAAACATCTCCAAAAGTGGCTAAGAAATTTAGTATCACGATCTGAAACAATAGTATTTGGCACACCATGCAAGTTTAATAATTTCACGAAAGAACAAATCAGCAACATTAACAAGATCATCGCTTTTATGACATGGTATAAAGTGTGCCATTTTCGAGAATCTATCCACGACAACAAATATGCTATCCTCCCTTCTTTGTTCGAGGTAAACCTAAAACAAAGTCCATAGATATATCCTCCCAAGGAACACTAGGCACAGTGCAAAGGCTTATATAAACCATGAGGATTGAGTCGTGACTTAGCTTTTTGACATGTAGTGCAGCGAGCAACAAAACGCTCAACATCCCGCCTCATCTTTGGCCAAAAGAAATGTGTAGCAAGTATATCCTCCGCCTTCTTGACGCCAAAGTGTCCCATTAATCCTCCTCCATGCGCCTCCTGCAACAACAAAAGACTAACAGAGCTAGCAGGAATGCATAGCTTGTTAGCACGGAACACAAAACCATCATTAATAACTAACTTGTTCCATGTTCTTCCTTCTTTACAATTCTGCATTACATCTTTAAAATCAGCATCATGCACATATTGATCTTTGATGGTCTCCAAACCAAATATTTTGAAGTCAAGTTGTGAAAGCATAGTATATCGACGAGACAAAGCATCAGAATAACATTTTCTTTACCCTTCTTGTGTTTAATGACATTAGGGAAAGTCTCAATGAATTCAACCCATTTAGCATGTCTACGATTCAGTTTAGCTTGACTATTAATATGTTTCAAAGATTCATGATCGAATGTATAACAAATTCTTTGGGCCATAAATAATGTTGCCATGTCTCTAAAGTCCTAACAAGAGCATATAATTCTTTGTCATAAGTAGAATAGTTCAGACTAGGCCCACTCAATTTTTCGTAAAAGTATGCAACAGATTTGCTATCTTGTAATAACACACCTCCTAATCCAATTCCACTACCATCACATTCAAGCTCAAAAGTCTTATTAAAGTCGGAAGTTGGAGTAAAGGAGCATGTGTCAACTTATCTTTCAATACCGTGAAGGCTTCTTCCCGTGCGGTACCCCAAACAAAAGGCACATCCTTCTTTGTAAGCTCATTGAGAGGTGCAGCAATGGTGCTAAAGTCTCTCACAAAACGCCTATAGAAACCAGCGAGTCCAAGAAAACTCCTCACTTGTGTGATCGCTTTGGGCTGCGCCAACTCTCAATAGCTTCAATCTTGGTTGTATCAACTTCAATTCCCTCGTAGTAACAACATAGCCAAGAAAAGATACTCGGTCGGTGCAAAAGGTGCACTTCCCAAGGTTACCAAACAAACGTGCATCACGAGAGCATTAAAACAGCACGTAAATGTTCCAAATGTTCTTCCAAAGATTTGCTATAAATCAGTATATCATCAAAGTAAACTACCACAAATCGTCCAATGAAAGCACCTAAAACTTCGCTCATTAATCTCATGAAAGTACTAGGTGCATTAGTTAACCCAAAAGGCATGACTAACCACTCATATAATCCAAACTTAGTTTTAAATGTTGTTTTCCATTCATCTCCCAATTTCATACGAATTTGATGGTATCCACTACGCAAATCAACTTTGGAGAATATTGTAGAGCCACTAATTCATCAAGCATATCATCTAGCCTAGGAATAGGATGATGATAACGAATAGTAATATTATTAATGCCTCTACAATCAACACACATACGCCGACGCACCATCCTTTTTAGGCACTAGTATAATAGGAACAGCACAAGGACTAAGAGATTCACAGATATAACCTTTCGTCGAGCAGCTCCACATTTGACGATAATCTCCTTCGCCTCCTCTGGATTGGTACGGTATGGTGCACGGTTGGTAGCGATGCACCGGGAATTAAGTCAATTTGATGCTCAATCCTCGAATAGGTGGTAATCCCGTGGCACGCCTAGTGGGAAGACGCGTCAGTGAACTCCCTGCAAAATGTTAGTGACAACAGGGGCAAAGAGGAAGGCACGCCCTCGAATGAAAATAATGCCTCTTTGCACACAAAAGCATAGCAAACAGATTTGCTAGAATCTAGCTCATCAATATCAGATTTGGTGGCAAATAAACATGCACTTTTCAGTTTAATTTCGAAGCAACATTAGATGGTTTATTATTAGGCTTCATTTGTTGCTCAAATTCTTTTGCCACAATCTGATTTTCACTCCTATTTTTCTCCTGTTTTGCTTTATTAGCTCTATTAATATCATCTTTCAAAATTGAATCAGAGTCATAGGAAGCAAAGTAATACTTTTATCCTTGTGAACAAGAGTATACTGATTGTTTCTACCATGGTGTACAGAATTTTATCAAATTGCCATGGTCTACCAAGTAATAAGGAACATGCTTGCATAGGTACCACATCACAATCAACATAATCAGCATATGTAGAGATACTAAAATACACACTAACAAAGACGTGTTACCTTAACCTTGCCGCTGTTGTTGAACCATTGGATGTAGTAAGGATGTGGATGTGGTCTTGTGGTGAGAGAAAGCTCTCCACCATATCCATGCTAGCCAAGTTGTTGCAGCTCCCTCCATCTATGATGACGCTAATAGAACGCTCCTTCACAACTCCCTTTGTATGGAACAAGTTATGCCTCTGATTTTGCTCACTTGTGTAACCTGCACACTCAAAACACGTTGAGCAACTAAACATTCATACTGTCGGCAAGATCTTCAAGAGCCATGTATTGCGCCTCATGATCGTAATCATCTCCACCGTGTTATTCATGTGTAATAAGAGCCAAAGTCTCTTCATCATAGTCACTAGCGCACTCATACCCACCATCCTCAAGAGCAATCATCACACGCTGAGATTGGCATTCTCTCAAAATGTCCTCTTCCCTTACAACGACGACAAATAATATCACTTGTGTGCCCTGTTGACGCCATGGAAGAAGAAGAGCTCTGTAGGCCCAGCAGTGTACTCTTGGCGATAGTGGTGGTTGTGCCGCTTTCTTGTATCACGGTTGGAGGTGGCAGCCGACGGAGGTGCCGTGTAGTAGAACGTGGAAGTAGATGATGCACGTGGTGTCCATGAGGAAGGTCGACCTGCAGAAAAGTTAGTCCGCGCCAAGGCCTGCCGATCCCAAGACTTCACGCTCAGCTTTACAAGCAAGATGGAATAATCGAGTGATATTATTATAATCCTTGTAGTCTAGAATGGTCTGAGTCTCTATTTAATCCACCTGTAAAACATGCAAGCATAGCTTCATTCTCCTCAACAATACCACATCTAATCAAGCCAGTTTGTAATTCCCGATAATATTCTTCTACAGAATTTTTCCTTGTCTTAAGCGCTGCAATTTTTGAAGTAATTCACGTTGATAATATGGTGGAACCCAACGAGCACGCATAGAAGTTTTCAAAGCAGCCCAAGTAGCTGGAACAGGATATAATCTACAATGTTCAGACCACCAAACACATGCAAAGCTAGTGAAAGCACAAAACAGAAGCAGAACACGCTCTCCTCGTGATATTGTAAACATGTAAATCGTTGTTCAGTTTCTAACTCCCAAGTAAGATATATATCAGAACATATCTACCCTCAAATGGTGGAATATTCAATTTCAGTTTAGGAGATGGTCATGATCTCGCACTCAAGGGGAGCCCTAACATTGCCATTATTTGCATGTGGACGACCTGGTGGTTGTGGTGCTGGTGGTTGCACGAAGTTCGATGTTGATCAACCTCATCCTCGTAATCTCTCACATAATCATCCTCCCCACCGCAGCAGCAGGAGCCACGTATATCAACAAAGCAGCACCAAAGAGCTTGGCCAGGCTGAAGAGGGACACGGGAAGCTCGGCGGAGGGCTGTTTCGCGATGTGGAGGTAGTCCTTGTTGTTGTAGTAGAGGTGCGTTAGGTGCAGCCGGTGGTGGTGGTGGTGGTAGACGCGCGAGCAATTCATTAAACTTGTTATCGAGCTTTGTTTCGAACGCCTTCTCAATGCCATCTATCTTCTCCATGGCCTCTTCAAATCTATTTAGCACATCGTCCACCTGCCCACTCATCATTTGTTGAAACTTATCATGTAGCGATTTGTTTGTCATGTTCTCCCGCCAGCCTCGCTCGGCTTGTGATCCTGCCATGGTTAGCAGCAATAGAAACACACAAGAATATGATTCGACTGACTACTAGGAAGTGGTGGTGGTGGTGTGGTGGACAGTCACAAACCGTCAAGCAAATCTCAAATTCTTACCAGTTCTACCCAAAGAAGGTGGTGATCGGCAACCGATGTAGTCAAAACTCTCAAAGCTTGGATAGAGTGATTACCAGGAGAGTCAAACGACGATGTAGATGTATGTGGAGCTGGGAAGGCTTATAATATGGTAGCAAAAAAGGTTAGCAATAATCAATTCAGAGATGCAAAGTTGAATAAACGCCAACGACGGCGAGATTGTGGTTGGTCCTAGGCTAGACCGTGCTAGAGACGCGAGCCTAGAACACTAACAAAATCACGGCGCTGCACGGAAACAACGGAAAAGCACACTGAATTATTATTTTTTCGCTTTTTTTTGCGCTTTTTTTTTTTTGCGATAAATCACTATAATGGCGAAAGTGTCTCAAAACTCTTCCTGTGTCAAACCGACAGGATGGGCACGAAACTTTTTTCGACCAAAATTTTTTTTTCGATCGCCTGACCCAAAAACTGAAACGGGTCAAAAAAACTTTCTATAATGGCGATCGTCTCAATACGCTTAGAAACACCTAAAAATAGGATAGCCAGAAATTTTTTGACAAGTGCGTTTTGAAAATTTTGGGCCTAACGGAGGGTGGTTTCAGACTTTTTTTTCCCAAACCCACGCAGCAAGGAAACACGAATCGGAAACTAGATGGATCTCGAAAACAAAGCTAATATGAGAAGAACTCGGATTGATGGTGGATATATGGTGGTGGTATATGGCAGCGGTGGTGATATATGGTAGCGGTGGTGGTATATGGATATGGATTCAGAGCGGTGGCGGATAAGCAATGGTGGAAGATGGCAAGGCGATGATGATGAAAAGGCGGCGGCGTGACAACTTATGACCAGAACTCAAACTCTAAAAGACTAGACTCTAAGACCAGCAACTCGACACGACGATGTACCAAAATTCAACAAAGCAAAACCCTAAAAAGATTATGCAAAGGCTCGATTGGTTCGGATATGATGAACTAACCCTAATTTTTTTTGTGGCTTTTTCGTGGACTATAGGTATGAAGAACAGACTCGATCTAAACTACGGAAAACTGTAAAATCTCACCGAGCAACCTGAAAATCTGATACCACTTGATAGAGGCAAAGGTGTCCCGCCTTCGATGAGATGTGGGTTTTCGCCGGAGGAAGTCGATTTTGACGATCCGACTACTAACGCGGCGAGGACGCCACGCCTTAGCAATCGCTAAACCAACTCCGAGAGGTTATTGACCACGCCGAGCACGATCAACCGACCACGAGGGTCTGTTTCCGCGAGCAAACGAAGAACAAGCAAGAAACTGAGATTGCAATCTGGATATTGCGAATATAAGATGAAAGCTTTATTGATCAAGGTGGGGTTCTGTGATGCCTTTGTCCGGTCGTTGAACACAAACGGCACGCGGGTTGCAGCTATGGCTAACTTTTAATCTAAACAAAACCCAAGGTCTAAACGGTGCCCTAAGGGCTGTATATATGGAGGAAGAGGGGGAATTTCGTGGCCCTTGGTGGAGGGGTCCAAATCAACCCTATCTCTTGTTTCCCCACACATACGGACTCTAAAATAGCCTATAGTTGTGTATTTCGAAATTACAAGGGCCTGGCCCACTAATAAGGTGACGCAGCACCTAGAATAGCCTCGGACGACATTTATGAAGTAGCATCTTGTATATTTCGTCCAAGGCTTCATGCACCCATTATGGTGACTTCAAAGTCCTGAAATCATCACTTGTAACTCCGTTTGTTCCCCTTGCGCATGGCATTATCTCCATGCTTGTTCTTGCTCCAATGTCCATCCTTCTCCAAGCTAGGGCCTTCATTTGTAAGCAAAACAAATGTATCCAATTTAGGCAGCATCATATTCTCATGAACATTAGAATCATTACCAAGAAACGAAAGTACCGATAATTTAATTGGCGTGCGCG
Source organism: Aegilops longissima (assembly GCA_021605205.1). Classification (NCBI taxonomy): domain Eukaryota; kingdom Viridiplantae; phylum Streptophyta; class Magnoliopsida; order Poales; family Poaceae; genus Aegilops; species Aegilops longissima. The sequence continues at coordinate 253,801,048 of CM038679.1, forward strand.
AGCTCTAGTAATTGGTCCAGTATATGTAGCAGTAGGGGCTGTGGGTGTAACAATGGTATTGATGTCCTCATCAGAAGTACACCGGCAAGACCCATCCGTCCAAGTTTCTCAGCATCTACACCATCGCGATGCAGGCAGCTGGAGCTCGTGATGACAAGGTGCTTGCCAACTATTTCCCACTGGCGCTGAAGCCCAATGTGATGTCTTGGTTGATGCACTTGTCGGCGGATTCCATTTCTTCCTGGTCAGATCTGTGCCATGAGTTTGTTGGCGCCTTCACGGCAGGCCACCAAGCTCATGGCCAGGCCAGTGATCTGCATTTCATTCCCCAGAAGGAAGGGGTGACCCTGCGCAAGTACATCGAGAGATTCAGCCGGGTGCAATACAACATCCCCAACGTTCATCCGCCGCCAGGATTAGCGCGCCCACCGTAACGCGGCGCAATCGCAAGATGCGCCAAGAGTGGCGGCGACCAAAGTTAAGGATGTGGCCGAGCTCTACGTTCTGGCCGATAGGTGCGCTCGAGCAGAAGAGGGAAGGAAGTACCCCGGGGAAGACACTAGCGCGGAAAACGACTCTACCGATGAAGACGCCGCTACCCCGACGAAGAAGGGCCGGCGTCGCAACAGGAAACGCAAAGGCAAGGTCGTGCTTGCCGTTGAGGGATCTGACGACACCGGTGCCGGCAACAAGGTCAAGGAAGACGCCCCAGAAGGAGATTGCCGGTGCGCCGCCGCCGGCCTTGGCGGCTACCGACAAGCCGTGAAGCTCCGCAAGCACACTGCAAGATCCACCGCACCAAGGGCCACGACCTCCAGAACTGCCGGCAAGTCGAGCTGCTTGCTGAGAAGCAAAAGGCTGAGTATGAGAGGCGGGACAAGGAGAAGGACCAGGACGGTGCCGAGGGGTCCGGCAAGAAGCGTGGCAGCCAAGGAGGCCGCCCCGGCGAGGACAACCAGCAAGAGAGGCCCGCACGGGGCCCTGACAAGAAATCTAGGAGACCACTCTCCCCGGCAAGGAAGCAGACCGCGACTGGATCATGTACTTTGATGGGGCTTTCTCACTGCAAGGCGCTGGTGCCGGTGTGCTGCTCGTCGCACCCACCGGAGAACACCTCAAGTACGTGATCCAGATGCACTTCCCCAGGGAGATGTCCACCAACAACAGTGCTGAGTAGGAGGGATTGCTTGCCGGTTTCAGGATCGCGGCAGACCTCGGGGTTAAGAAGCTCATCGTTAGGGGTGACTCGCAGCTCATTGTCAGACATGTCAACAAGGATCATCAGAGCCCATTGATGGAAGCTTACGTAGATGAGGTTTGGAAGCTGGAGGAACGCTTTGACGGTATCCAGGCGAAGCACATCCCCCGAGCGGAGAACGACATCACCATTTACCTGTCAAAGCGTGCCGCATTCAAGCTACATGTGTAACAAGGTACCTTTTTGCTCCGGTTAACTCAACCATCCGTCGAACCATCAGCGGGGCAGAACAAGCGGAGGAAATCAGGTCCCGGTAAGTACTTTCCTACCGATCCCCTGGGGCTGCCGGCAAGGGTGCTGCCGCGGACGCTGAGCCTGCCCAAGAGCAACTAGCTCCAGCAGGCGTCAAGCCCTGGTCGTAGAGACAGCCGCTCCCATGGCGGAAGAGATGCCTTTGGTCCTTGCCGTCGAGCCCCAGGCTCCGGCATGGGCGCAGCATACCGTCCAATTCCTCCAAACAGGGGAGCTTCCTAAGGAGCAAGAAGAAGCGGAGAAAGTATCCCATCGGTCCGCCCTGTACCAATTCATCGATGACGTCCTGTACCGGAGAAGGCCGAACGGTGTGAAACTCAAGTGCATCCCCCGGGAGGAAGGACTGGAGCTGTTGGCAGAGTTACATGGAGGCATATGTGCCTCCCACATAGGGTCGAGGGCCCTTGCCGGGAAGGCATTCCGGCAAGGCTTCTTCTGGCCCACCGCCCTCCAGGATGCGACGACACTAGTAACCAAGTGTGAAGCATGCTAGTTCCATTCAAAGAAGCTTCATCAACCAGCTCAAGCCCTTCAAACAATCCCTCTCTCCTGGCCATTCTCGGTCTGGGGGCTCGATATACTGGGGCCTTTCCCCCGCGCTGTCGGGGGCTTTGAGTACTTGTACGTTGCAATCGACAAGTTCACAAAGTGGCCAGAGGTGGAAGCAAGGAGGAAGGTGATCGCCACCACCGTCAAGTTCTTCAACGGACTGGTTTGCCGTTTTGGTGTGCCAAACAGAGTCATCAACGACAACGACACGCAGTTCACAAGCCACACCTTTATGCAAGACATCCAAGACCTCGGCAAAGAAGGTTCAGATTTCTTCCGTGGCACATCCACGGAGCAACGGCCAAGCTGAGAGGGCAAATGCTGAAGTGTTGCGAGGCCTGAGAACGAAGACCTTTGACAAGCTGCACAAGAGTGGAAGGCGCTGGATTGATGAGTTGTCGGCGGTTCTTTGGTCGGTCAGGACAACGCCAAATCGAGCCACCGGCCAGACACCTTTTGCCCTGGTATACGGGGCAGAAGCAGTTCTCCCCATGGAACTCATATACGGGTCAACTCGAGTGCTCGCTTATGATGAGCTTGAGCAAGAGCCGTTGCACCAAGATGACGCGACGCTCCTTAAGGAAGATCATCTTCGGGCGGCTGTGAGAGCGGCACACTACCAGCAAGCCTTGCGCCGCTACCATAGCCGCAAGGTTCATGCCCGAAGCTTTGAGGAAGGCGACCTTGTTCTTCGGCGCGTTCAGTCGGCCAAGAATTCCAACAAGTTGATGCCGAAGTGGGAAGGCCCTTATCGGGTAATACGAGTCACCAGGCCTGGCGCAGTCCGCTTGGAGACCGAGGATGCCGTCCCAGTGAGCAACTCCTAGAACATTGAGCATCTTCGCAAGTTTAACCCGTAAGCCGCAGCTTGCCGAGCCTCCCGGCAAGCCACCTTTTGTACAAGCTTTGCCGGCAAGGCATGTGACCCTTTGTACAAAGCCAAAAGTGCACTCGAGCAGAATAAATGAAGGCTGCCTGGCGCCCTAAGTGATAGCATGCATGCTAGCTCGAGTCTCTTCCTTGGTTAGGGTTGATAGTGCTCAGCAGCGACTAACCCCTAGCTTAGAGGTCGAGTGCGCGTCTATCTGTTTCTCTTCTGTCCTCTTTTGCGCAGGGCACATGAGCACTTCTGCTGAGCTACTTGGAAGAAAAAAAACGGACCGGCGTCCCAACCCCGGTGAACCAGAGTTGCCGGGGGCTGCATGCACGGGGATCCAACGGCGGCAAGACAAGGTTGCCGGGGGCTGCAGATCCAGATAAGTCGTTTATCCTCTGTCATGCATTTCGGAACGGGAATGGGGCATGTGAAACCTCGTTTTTATCTCTAGGCTACCATGCTCCCCTTTTTCCTATACCTAAGGATTATTTCCTGGGTCCGGATTTGGTTGTAGCTGCGGCGGCAAGGAGGTAGAGCAAGGGTCCCTGCCTCCGCCAAGAGCGCGAGAACGGTCAAGTGGAGTGCGGGGACGGCAAGGCCTGCTGCCGGGCGAAACACGTTTATCTAAAACAATAACAAGGATTCGCTCCTTGTCGCGGGACTTACCCACGAACGAAAAACCCGGCAAGCATCCCTTTTTCATTAAAAACATCCCATACAGGTACAGTTCGTACGAAATGAAAAACATGAACAAAGGGGATTACAAGCTTTAAATTTAACAAGGCCTGCAGGCTTAGAGATTAAAAAAGTGATAAGGTGCTCGTGATCCCTTTCTTGTCCCTCTCCTCAGGAGGTAGGTCAAGGAGGCGAGAGGGCAAAAGGGGCGCCTAGGCGAGCTACGAGCAGCAGAAAGCACCAAGAGAACACCTCGGTGGCCGCCCACGGGCGGGCCGGTGATGACGGTGCCGGGAAAGGAGCTGGAAGACGAGGCGGCAGGACCGGCAATACGCGATGAAGGCGTTGGTGCCCGTGTACTCCAAGTTGATGGCCTTGACGCCCGCCCTCTTCCTCTTTCGCAGCCTCCCGACGCCAGCCGCCCAAGGAGACGGCCCCGAGAAGTTCAAGGAGCTGGCCCCACCCCCGGCAAAACCCCGCCGGAGGAGTGGCCAGGTGCATATGCTGCTGCTGCAGCACCCGCCCAGGCGCGGGGCGTCCGACGCCTAGTCGGACTCGTCCCCACTGTCCTACTCATCACTTTCGCTCGAGGAAGAGCTTCCATCGTCGGAATCTCCATCAGAGGAGCTCTCCATGCAGCATTTCAAGCGAGTTCCAAACTCTCTGAAGACCTTGACTGAGAGCAGGCCGTCCTCCATTAATTTGAAGTAGAGGACGAGGCCCGCCGTCAGGCTATGGATGCGGGCGAACGTCTTCCATCCACGGTGGAGGTACATAACTCGAGGAACCGGGAAGTCGATGTCGACCCGCGTGCCCCCGTTCCCACAGCCCTTCATTTGCAACCTGAGGGTCTGGGGCGGGTCACGCTCCATCACCCGAGCAAACGGGGTAGGGAGACCAAGACGACGACGCGGAGGCCGGCGCAGCCTGATGAAGAACTCGCAAGGCTGGTCTTCAATGTGGCCCTCCATCGGGAAGGGCATCATTGGCGGGGGCAAGGCTGGCGCGCCGCCCCGCCCTCCTCTTCCCCGAGGGCTACGCCCTCTGCCCCAGCCTCGCCCACGGCCTCGCCCCCTCCCCCTTCCCCTCGCAGCCAGTTCCACCACCGCGGGCTCAGGAGGAGGAGGGACGCGCTATCGAGCGGCGATCGTCGCCGCCACCGTCGAGGGACCAGGATTCCCCTTCTCCATGGCGGGTGGGAGGAAGAAGCAGAAGCAGGAGGAGATAGAAGATGGAAGAATGCGGGATGCCATCCCCCTTCCCCTCTTTATAAAGGAGCGGGGTCTGGGCTCAGCCGCCCCACTCGACCAATCCAGACACCGGAGGCGCAGGGAATCAGGACCGACCCGCTACCCAAACCAGCGACGGCCTGGTTTCCCCCCTCCACCGCTTGCCACCCCAAGCGCATGAAGGACGTGCCGCGGACGTGCATAACTGAGGGGACGGGTGAAGCAACCTCTCCCCACCCCATGATCGTAGGGAGTGGACGATTTGAAGACCATGCCCCGGCCCCGCTCAGTAAATGAGCCGCGCCTCCACGCCTCCCTCTTTTTACGGGGAAGGCGTGAGCCGCCTCTTTACTGCGATATGACGCATGCGTGTGGAAACCGCCCCACGCATGCCGCCCACGCAACGCACACCCCTCCACGCCACGCCGCCCGTGCGGGTCGTGGGAAGCGAAGCGCGCGAAGATTCTTTCCACGGTAAAAACCGCCCCGCCTGCCCGCGCATGTTTTTGGACCTGGCCCAACAACGTGTCGCACTTATGTGTGTCCCAGGCCCGGGGGCTCCTGTCGGTGTACAAAAAGTGGGGCACGCTTTTGTACCCCTTTACCTGTGCACGGGCAGTCGGAGCCGCGCCCACGCCCACACCAAGCAGAACAGGGGCGGTGAGCCAAGGTAAGACCGAAGCCCAAGACAATCAAAGCAACGCCATGGCCAAGACAATAAAGAGCAGAGGGACGAAGCAGGTTCCCCCGGCAAGACCCTTGCCAGGTAGCCTCAGCAGCCCCGGCAAGGTCCTTGTCGGGGCAGCTCGCCCCACACCAACAGAGCAAGCCACCCTTGAGCCCACGGTCCCCAACGCCATCATCGACGTGGGGCCATGGCTCGGGAAGGCACCTCTGTGGTGGCACGCAGATCTTTGTGAAGACATCTTCAAGATCAGATGAGGATTAGAAGACGACAATCCTCGGCAAGATCCTTGCCGAGGAAGGCCACCAGACCCCCGGCAAGATCCTTGCTGGGGACGACAAGGCGCCACGGCAAGACCCTTGCCGGGCCACCCGGCGAGGCCCTCGCCGAGGACGCCCGCGAGGCCACCGCCAGGCCCGCGCCAACCAAGCTTCCACCTCCGTTCACATGTAGCTGCCAGTCCAACCAGCTGCGCGGGCACCTGCGTGGCAACATGCAGCTCCCAGGCCAACTCATCGAGCGCCTGCGTGGCGGAATGCTTATCTTCGTGAAGGCTCCGCCACTGCGCCACCTCAGCTGCCTGCCTGCCTACATGGCACCGCGCACCTCACTGGACAGGGTGCGTGTCAAGGCGAGGAGGAGCGGTGACGGACGGGACGGGCCTCGCCCCCGTCCCCAATAAAGCAGGGGACACCTAAGCTACGCATTAAATGTGTCTTGTCCTGTAATACGAGCGATAAGCTCAGGACACTGTACGCCTTTCCACGTCCTGTGTGTCACTGTGGCAGCCCATTTCAACTATAAAAGGAGGCCCATGACATACCGGAGAAGGATTCGGCTCTTTCGAACCACGCACTGACCACAACTAGTTCGAGAGCTCAAGAACTCTCATAAATACACCCACAACAGCAGCACTAGGGTTTTACGCATCCTCGCCGCCCGAACCTAGGTAAATGATCCTTGTGCTGTCTACTAGCCCCGCCATTTCGATTTCTAACAACTTGACCTCTACCTCTAATGTGTCTTCTCATTCGGTGCTAGGTCACATTTATGATGACGCACCAATCCTCAACGACTTCGTCCTTCCTATGGACAAGACGATGGCCATGGTGGAACATGATGCACCCCCCACATGGTTACATCAAGATGAAGATGATGACCACCATTTGGTCTTTGCCACCTCACCTACACCACTTGAGTGGAATAAACAAGGTAATATAGGTGAACGTGAAGCTCTAGTCCCACTAGTGGACATTCTTGACATTGATTGCTTGCATGATATTGATCCACCTATTGTCATACTTCATGCTAGTCTGAATTCCCCATGTGATGAATTACCCACTTATGATGAGTTTGATGATTGCCATGTGGAGTCTATTAGTTGTGATGCCATGTAACATAGGATTTCTTGTTATAATTGTCTCAGTCAAATCATGTTTGACAATCCGTGATAGAGGCGAAGGTGTCCCGATGTTTCGATGAGATAGCTATCGTTTTCTGAGGGAGTCAACTTTGACTACCCAACTACGAACGTGCGAAGACGTCACGCCTTAGCAATTGCTAAACCAACTTTCGAGGGGTTATTGAACACGCCGGAGCACGATCAACCTGACCACGAGGGTCTATTTCTTGCGTGAAAATGAAGAACAAGCAAGAAACTGAGATTGCAATTTGGATATTGCGAATAAAACAGGAAAGCTTTATTAATGAATGTGGGGTTCTGTGACATCTTGGTCTGGTCGTTGAACACAAACGAAGTACGCGAAGTTGCATCTATGGCGAACTTTTAATCTAAATAAAACCGAAAGTCTAAACGATGCCCTAAGGGTTGTATATATGGAGGAAGAGGGGGGAATTTCGTGGCCCATGGAGGAGGGGTCCGAAACCAACCCTAACTCTTGTTTCCCCACACATACTAAAATAACCTATACTTGACTATTTGGAAATTACATGGGCCTGGCCCAAAAATAAGGTGATGCAGCACCAATAATAGCCTCTTGGACGAAATTTATGAAGTGGCATCTTGTATATTTCGTCCAAGGCTTCATGCACTCATTATGGTGGCTTCAAAGTCCTGAAATCATCACTTGTAACTTCGTTCTTGTTCCCCTTGCGCATGCCAACATCTCCATGCTTAATCTTGCTCCAATGTTCATCCCTCTTGTCCAAGCGAGGCCCTTCATTTGTAAGCAAAACAAATGTATCCAATTTAGGCAGCATTATATTCTCATGAACATTAGAATCAATACCAAGAAACGAAAGTACCTGATAATTTAATTGGCGTGCGCGAGCTCTAGTATTTGGTCCAGTATGTATAGCAGCAGGGGTTGTGGGTGTAAAAATGGTATTGATGTCCTCATCATCCTCCCCTTCTTGAAATGAAGTCGTCCTCGACGGAAGCTCATCTTCCTCACCCAAATAAGGCTTCAAATCTGCAATGTTAAAAGTGGGACTAACCCCAAAATCTGCAGGCAGCTCAAGTTTATATGCATTATCATTTATTTTCTCTAACACATTAAAAGGACCATCAGCACGTGGCATTAGCTTTGATTTGCACAAATCAGGAAATCTATCCTTACGCAAATGTAACCAAACAAGATCTCCAGGTGCAAACACAACATGTTTTCAACCCTTATCTCTAGCAAGTTTATATTAAGCATTCATACGCTCAATGTTTTCCTTAGTTAACTCGTGCAGTTTTAAAATCAATTCAACATGTTGTTTAGCATCAAAATTAAACTTTTCCGAAGATGGAAGAGGCAACAAATCAATAGGTGCACGAGGTAGGAAACCATACACAATTTCAAAAGGGCACATCTTAGTAGTAGAATGCAATGAATGATTATAAGCAAATTGAATATGAGGCAAGCATTCTTCCCACATTTTCTTATTATTCTTCAAAACAGCCCTAAGCATAGTACACAATGTTCTATTGACTGGGGGTGACAAGTAGTACTAAAAAGCAATTTAGTCCCCAACTTAGCCCATAAACATCTCCAAAAGTGGCTAAGAAATTTAGTATCACGATCTGAAACAATAGTATTTTGGCACACCATGCAAGCGAATAATTTCACGAAAGAACAAATCAACAACATTAACAAATCGTCACTTTTATGACATGGTATAAAGTGTGCAATTTTTGAGAACCTATCCATGACAAAAAATATGCTATCCCTCCCCTTCTTTGTTCGAGATAAACCTAAAACAAAGTCCATAGATATATCCTCCCAAGGAACACTAGGTAAAGGCAAAGGCATATATAAACAATGAGGATTGAGTCGTGACTTAGCTTTTTGACATGTAGTGTAGTGAGCAACAAAACGCTCAACATCCCGTATCATCTTTGGCCAAAAGAAATGTGTAGCAAGTATATCCTCCGTCTTCTTCAAGTCAAAGTGCCCCATTAATCCTCCTCCATGCGCCTCCTGCAACAACAAAAGACGAACAGAGCTAGCTGGAATGCATAGCTTGTTAGCACGAAACACAAATCCATCCTTAACGACGAACTTGTTCCATGTTCTACCTTCTTTACAATTCTGCAATACATCTTTAAATTCAACATCATGCACATATTGATCTTTGATGGTCTCCAAACCAAATATTTTAAAGTCAAGTTGTCAAAGGATAGTATACTGACGAGACAATGCATCAGCAATAACATTTTCTTTACCCTTCTTGTGTTTAATGACATAAGGTAAAGTCTCAATGAATTCAAACCATTTAGCATGTCGACGGTTCAATTTTGCTTGAATTTTAATATGTTTCAAAGATTCATGATCAGAATGTATAACAAATTCTTTGGGCCATAAATAATGTTGCCATGTTTCTAAGGTCCGAACAAGAGCATATAATTATTTATCATAAGTAGAATAGTTCAGACTAGGCCCACTCATTTTTTCAGAAAAGTATGCAACAGGTTTGACATCTTGTACACACCTCCTAATCCAATTCCACTAGCATCACATTCAATCTCAAAAGTCTTATTAAAATCAGGAAGTTGGAGTAAAGGAGCATGTGTCAACTTATCTTTCAATTCCGTGAAGGCTTCTTCCTGTGCGGTACCCCAAACAAAAGGCACATCCTTCTTTGTAAGCTCATTGAGAGGTGCAACAATGGTGCTAAAATCTCTCACAAAACGCCTATAGAAACCAGCGAGTCCAAGAAAACTTCTCACTTGTGTGACCGTTTTGGGCTATGGTCAACTGTCAATAGCTTCAATCTTGGCTTTATCAACTTCAATTCCTTGTGGAGTAAAAACATAGCCAAGAAAACATACCCAGTCGGTGCAAAAGGTGCACTTCCCAAGGTTACCAAACAAATGTGCATCACGTAGAGCAATAAAAACAGCACGTAACTGTTCCAAATGGTCTTCCAAAGATTTGCTATAAATCAGTATATCATCAAAATAGACTACCACAAATCGTCCAATGAAAGCACATATAACTTCTTTCATTAGTCTCATGAAAAGTACTAGGTGCATTAGTTAACCCAAAAGGCATGACTAACCACTCATATAAACCAAACTTAGTTTTAAATGTTGTTTTCCATTCATCTCCCAATTTCATACGAATTTGATGGTATCCACTATGCAAATTAACTTTGGAGAATATTGTAGAGCCACTCAGTTCATCAATCATATCATCTAGCCTAGGAATAGGATGTCGATAACGAATCGTAAAATTATCAATGCCTCTACAATCAACACACATACGTGATGTACCATCCTTTTTAGGCACTAGTATAATAGGAACAACACAAGGACTAACACTACAAAAAAAATACACTTTAGTGATGATACGTGTTTATCACAGTAGGTCGCATTTTTTGTCATGCATGTACATCCATGACGATTTTATGGCAAAATCAAGATAGTCATACTTGTGCTGTCATAGAAGTGTTCCATGACATTACCAAAATTATCATCACGGAAGTGTCCACTTCCATGACGATAAATCGTACGTCACAAAAGTGCTTTCGTCAAGGGTGACCGACACGTGGCATCCACCGTAATGGGACACTGTTAAGCTATCGGGTCCGGTTTTGGATCCGATAACCCATTAACAGCCCGGACCAATGGGGATTTTCCACGTGTAAAATCATCATTGGCCGGAGGAAACACGTGTTGCCTCACCGCTGGGACAGATGTCATCCACTCATTGGACAGAGGCGCCTTATGATAGGTCGACATGTGGCACGCCCAACAAAGGGCCCATTCCAAAGGAAAAAGGTCGGCCTAGTAAAAATTAGCAGGCCGGCCCATATAAGGCCTACTTGTGTTAGGTCCATTTAAGCCCACGGCCCATACGAGATGTGCCAATTTGGCCCGTCAACGAACCATAAAGATTTAACACCATTGTAGCCCATCGTCAATTCAAGCCCGTTAACAACCCGCTATATATTTGGGCTCAATATCGGCCCGATGAGATTTCGGCTTGTTAACGGCTCATTCAATGAATGGGCCAATTTTCATGATGTACATCTTTCGGCCTTTTAGCAACCCATTTAAATGTTGGGCTAATTTTCGGCCCGATGTGTCCATCAGCCTATTGACGGCCCATAAATCAGTTGGGCCATTTGTAGTCGGACCTGAGTTTCGGCCTTTTAGCCACCCATTTAAGTGTTGGGCCAATTTCCGGACCGGTGTGTCTTTCAGCTTGTTGACGGCCCATATATCGCTTGGTCCATTTGTAGTCGGACCTGAGTTTTGGCCTTTAGCGACCCATTTAAGTGTTAAATAATTCCGCCATGTGTGCCTTTCAGCCTATTAACAGACTATAAATGAGTCGGGCCATTTGTATTCGGACCTGAATTTTGGCCTTTTAACGACCCATGCCCTTCATGGTCCAATACCAGCCCGGTTTCTCTTTTGGCCTACTAAAGGCCCACAACATAGTTGGGCCATTTACAATACGACCTGACTTTCGGCCTCTTAGCGGCCCATGCTCTTCATGGTCCAAAGACAAGCCCGTCAGATCTTTCGCCCGCTAAAGGCCCATAGTATAGTTGGGCCATATGTAGCCCGAACTTAGTAATGGCCTGTTAATGGCCCATGAAATCAATTGGGCCGACACATTTGCCCGCTTCGATGTTGGCCTCGTTAACGACTGGAGTTAAGAGGGCCGACCATTAACTTTCGCCCGGTAACGGCCATTAACTTAATGGGCCCACTAAAGTTCAGACATCGCCTTTAGGCCAAATTAGATAATTTGAGCCCATTACGATGAGCAATTATGCATGTGACCAAAACCGATCAAGCAAAGGTAAGGCATACAGGGAATAATGTTGCACATCCATCATATATTACAGAAATTAGATCCACTAGGCAATCAAAGATTGATGCCAAGGCAAATAAATGAATGTAACCTAACGATCTACAACGTCACAATCTGCAACATCAAGACGGATGACGCCTATAAGCATGTGGGCAAGTTCTTGCTGCTTTGCTACATCTCTCGAAAACATTGATCGCTTGTTGTGTCGCACAACTCGCACCTCGATTCCTGCACCATTTCCATCATTGCTTCAGCCATTAATTGGTTCACAAACATACATTTTTTCGGTTGCATTCGAGACAGAGGATACTAAACAGATTCAGATGGCGATTTTGGCAGTCTTGTATTATTGATGGAGAGTGTCTCAACCACTTCATCATAACATAAATTAGGAGGGGAACCAAACAGATTAATCATGAGTTATTGCCATATTACATGGCCTAAATTTATTGGAAAGAAACAATGGGGTTGCCTTGCTGTTTTCAGAGTTTGTCTTCTTATCTTCAGCAGCCGGCACCAAATTAACACACTAGCATTGCTATCATTGGCCAAGTCAGATAATAGGAAAGCAACATTGGCACAACGAACATTTGGGAAACTAGCCAACATCAAATTAACACAATATGGCACAGCTATCATCAGCCAGGTAAGGTAATACGAAAGCAACATTGACACAATGAATGAATGGGCAACCAGAGCAGCACTACAGTTCAGTAATGTGCATGATATGAGATAGTACACTCATGCAGCTCAGTATGCAAAACTACTAGGCAGTTTTCTTTACAAAAATCAACATTGGCGCCTTTAACATTTTGCTACAACTAATTTTAGATCAGATAAAGGTTGATTCACGCCGATTAACAAAATACATGCCGATGTAAAATATAGTGATATACAAATGTACTTACATCAAGATTGGAGCACAGAGAATTCCCGCAAGATATTTTCCTCGAATACAATCCCAATGAAGGAAGTCTTCTATCATTTAACCTTATTTTCTAAAAGAGAGATGGGTAAGAAACATGTAGAAAATTTGATCAGAATGCTATAAAATTTCATGATGCGAGGATACGCACACGCTTCTTGGAATGGAGTTGACATTATTTTGCTAGACTGGAGCGGACTAGTTGTTTGGCCACTTGAATCTTCTTATTATCAGTGGGAGTTGGGTTTCTCTGTGCTGGAGCAGTATCTATGAAAAATGGAGTTGGTTTATTATCTCCTAGCATTTGGATCTTTTGCAAAGACCTGGTTTGTAACCCTTCAGATTCTAACATAGCCGTCTTCCCCTTGCATGCCTTATATAGAAGAATGGTGCTTCAATTATAAAACATGCTACAGCAGAGATGGAATAGGTATCAAGAATAGAAAGGCATGACATATTGACATGTATTCCTCCATCCGAAATAAATGGATGGGTCTAGGCGCATTTCAGTTCTAGATACATCCAGCTTTTATCCATTTCTGCGACATGTAATCCAGACGGAGGGAGTATGATGTAAGAGCTAGGATACGACAGACAACACAAGAAAAACACTGAAACCCAATGCAGAACCAAAGTATTCAAACCCACCGATATGTGATAGTACACTCATGCAGCTCAGATGCAAAACTACTGTGCAGTTTTCCTTACAGAAATCAACATTATGGCCTTTAATCATACGTTATTCTACAACTAAATTTAGATCAGATAAAGGTTGGATTCACGCCGATTAAAAAAATACATGCTGATGTAAAAATATAGTGATATACAACAGGTACTTACATCTGCATTGGAGCACAAAGAATTCCTGCAAGAATCTTTCCTCACAGATGATACCAGTGCATAAATTCTTCTATCTGTTAAGCTTATTTTCTTTAAGAGAGATGGGTAAGAAACATGTAGAAAATATGATCAGCATGCTATAAAATTTCATGATGCAAGGATACGCACACGCTTCTTAGAATGAAGTTGACATATTTTTGCTGGACTGGAGCGGGCTAGTTCTTTGGCCACTGGAATCTGCTTATTATAAGTAGGAGTTGGGTTTCTCTATGCTGGAGCGGTAACTATAAAAACCGGAGTTGGTTTATTATCTCCTGGCATTTGGATCTTTTGCAAAGACCTGGTTTGTAACCCTTAATATTCTAACATAGTCGTATTACCAATGCATGCCTTGTATAGAAGAATGGTGCTTCAATTATAAAACATGCTACAGCACAGAGATGGAATAGGTACTGAAGAATAGAAAGGCATGACATATTGACATGTATTCCCTCCATCCGGAGAAAAAGGATGGGTCTAGGCGTATTTCAGTTCTAGATACATCTGTTTTTATCCATTTCGGCAACATGTAATCCGGACGGAGGGAGTATGGTGTAAGATCTAGGGATACGACAGGACAACACAGTAAAAAAAACACTAGTTGAATGTAAAATTGTATGCTAGCGGAATACATACAGAACTAAGGCAACATACACGTGTATGATTGGGAAACTAAGATGGCATTGCAACAAAGCACTAGAACAATACTTAATGTAAAAAAACATGGTATGGTAGACAGATGAAGTACATACTGATGAATAACAATGCACAAGATATTCAGAAGCATGATGTCCAAATTAAGCAGATGGCATTGCGATAGAGTAGAATGACAGTACTTGAATTTGAAAACATGTTATCATGAATGGAATAGTTAATGAAAAACAGGAAGGCATGACATATTTACATGCATGATCAACATGCTAAGCACATGGCATTGCAACAGAGTAGATACACTCCGGGACATTATATGCATGTTGTACCCATATCACGGGCCAAGTTAGAGCAAGGACCTTGTGGGGTGAAGAGGATTCAACATCTTTCTGCAAGTCTTCTGAAGAACTGCCTTTACATGTTCCATCATATAGGGTATCATTGACATCAAGTTTATTGGCCTTTACATTGCTCTGTGAGGTTCTTGTGGATATATTAGTGTGTGCAATTATATCTGACATGCATGGAATACAACTAGTAGTTAGATTTATGTAATGAGTGCCTATAGGAGACAACATAAATAGTAGGACTGGGGTTAACTAGCAGCAACATGTCTCAAAAACTAAAGGGAGAACACAGATGAAAGCTACAGAATATGTATCGTTTGTACTCAAGATTAACTAGATGGCACACAGAAGTAATAAAGAACAACATAGGTAATACTAGAAGTGGTATAATACTATAATCACCAGCCTGTGGGATAGCATTGGCTGATGGATGATAACTATGGAACATCATTACCTAAAGAACAAGTATCTTAGCTGAACTATGGAACAACGTTAACTCGTAAACAAGACCCGTAAGAGATCAGCATGAATTTATAGTGAAATGTGATAATCTATCTTCCATGCTTAGTTGAATAACAAAGCCATAAATGTTGCACACAAGTAAGATGAGGGTACAACCTATCTAGCCGCCATCCATAGGAGTGAGCATCATGTGCTGACTTGTCGATGGCCCTGCAGTTGTTGTGGCTGTCCATGTCGGACACGCACATTGGATGCAGGGAATTGTTGAGTGGGGACTATAGCTCCCTTCTGGTGTATGCTTCCCTTGTTGGAGCAGCTGCAGTGAGTCGGAAGACGGTGTGGCTGAAGATGCAGATAACGCATAATGTTAAGAACGACACATCTCTTTGATCTGAAGAAATACACTAAGAGATCAACAAAGAAGGTACGAGATTGGTCACACGTCTGCTGATCAAGACTAAATTGGGGTCACACGATTTTATTTTATTTTGATACTGTCCGATCTACGCCAGATGGCTTGATGGCCGTGTTGTGCCTCCCGGCTGACACTGTTAGGAATCTTCCTCGAAGAGCCAGCGACCAACGGCAGAGCAACCTGCCTCCGCCGTCCGTGGCCCCGGCCAAAACCCTGCTCCCCGCCTCACCGCACTGTCGTGGTTGCGCCGCCCCCGGGCCAATCCATGAAAACTCCCCGTCATCCGGATCTGGCGGCGGCAGTACCTTCAACCCACGGAACTCTAAGATAGCCATCTAAGCGCTGCTTCCGCAGCGAACTTGTGACCTTGCACCCTTACGTTAGACACCAGCCAACCGGCAGCCTAGGAGCTCCGCCGCCTCAAGGGGTGCTGCTTCCCATTGGGAATCGATTGGCCCAGAATAAAAATTCAGACAACTGACGCCTAAATAAAGTGATTTGAGATGAGGGTGCGACCTATCTGGTGGCATGGTGAAGTAGGCAGGTCCAGCTGCCGAGTCAGTGAGGCCGGCGACGTTGCGGTGGCGACCGGCGACAGGGAAACAGCGATGTCGCGACGGTCGACGGCTACGGGGAAGCAACGCCGGGACTCTGGACGGATCCGGTTGGAGTTGCCTCGCGCCGGAACAACGGCGGGGTGAATCGGCTCCAGACGGTTCACGCGGCGTTGCCGAGGCAGCTCTAGCAGCAAGGAGTAAGAGGCGACAGCCCAAGGCACGACGGCAAATGGACAGCGCCTCAAAGATTAGGGAGGAGGGCGGCTGTGAAATTGGAGGTGGGGCGCCTGGAGGAGGGGCTGAGGTTTCGGCTCGAGAGAAGGAGCTGCCGGGAGAAGGTGATCTCGCACCCACGAGGTATGAATGGGGGGGGGGGATTGGGAGGGGAGTGGAACCATGTTTTACGGACGCATTTGTCTGAAATGTGAGGGGTAGTTACGATTCTACCCCTGCCTTTAGGCTTCTGGCTTGGGTCTGTGTACTGAGGGTCGGGGATAGTAGAGTAACTTTGCTTCTCCCAAAATAGTGGGCGGGAGCAATTTCCGGCGAGGAGGGCGTGTTTTGATATATAGTGGGCTCGAGCGATTTCGGGCAAGGAGAGCGTGTTTTGAAATAGTGAGCGCGAGATATTTCGGGCGAGGAGAGCGTGTTTTGCCGACCATGGTTTATGAATTATTTGGCGCATGTCATTTCGGCCGAGGAGAAGGTGCGCTTGGATGAAGTTACGAACCTACCCTCGATGTACAACGATCCAATTGATGCGTGTATTACATAGGACGGTAATTTCGCGTCTCCCATTTATTTGTTTGGGCGAATTCCACCGAGCAGAGGATGTTTAACGGTTCGTTTCAAATTTGGGAGATCGAGCATCCACGTCTACCTTACCAAGTCGATTCGAATCAAATTTTGAAATATTAGCTTGCCACTTCTTTTTTAGATGGAGAGATGATGCTCGGGAGTAATGTGTTTTTACCTGATCGTTTCTAGCGATTTACTATATGACAAATAGTTGACCCACTCAAAAACGTGAATCAAACCCGAAATGAAATATCTCGATTCAATGAAATAGCTCGTTCACCAGGTCAAAATAGTGAACTGAATCTAAAATTGAACACCTCAATCGAGTAGCATGTTGTACAGTATTATGGTACTCCATGAACATGTTGAAAGTCAAATTAATGAACTTGTTTGATATACACATATATCTGTTCATGTGTGGATTGCAGACAACATGTTCTCCAATTTAAATATTTGAATGCAAGTTTATATCGAAACATGGTTTATATCAGTCTTTGATGCATAAAACGCGACCTCCCCTCTCCCGGACTAATGCTCCCTCTCTCGCCGACAATCTTCAATTCTGTCGCACATATCCAACACACAAAACCTTGTTGGCCCGTCTCGCTTTCTCTCCATCTCTCTATCTCTCTTTGTGTTTGTGGGTGGGAGGGTCTTTCTAGTTCGCATGCATATATACTCCATCTATAGGTATCTCTCACACACTATGTATGATTCTCTAGTCCAAGCTAGATATCTTGGGCGCACTCATCGTACGCACACAGATTCCTTGGCTCGTTGCCCGTAATTCTCTCATGCACCACTCTTTCGTCTCGGAGCTCTTCCCCCTCTCTCTCAAACTCTCCATCTACCTGGGTCACACATACACATGCATATCTCACTGCACTGAGCAGGCCCATCTAAAACTCTATCTCTCTCCCTTGTTCTCTCTCCATCTCACACGCACACACACACAATCTCATGCCTAGCTAGCCAAGTATGATGGTCTCTCACTCAATTGTAGGCACAAGCAGTCCCCCCATATGTATATGACTAGCTAACCTTAGTCTCCATCACAAACATGTGCATGGTCTATCTCAATTTCTCTCGAGGCATCTTTCTATCGCGCACACACCTCCCTCGATCTCCCACCCATATGGTCCCTCACGATCTCGAGGGGTCTCTCTATCATAAACACACCCTCTCGCCCTCCCCATGCGTCCATGTTCTCCATGCGTTCCTCTCGACCTTTGTTCCTTGTTGGCCAGACCTCTATTGGACATGTGCTATAGGGGTGTCTCTCTCCGTTGCAAACAATCACACACTAGCTTTCTTCATGTATCTCCTCGCCTTGCTTTTCTATCTCGGAGATGCATGCGTGATATGTTCGCCTAAGAAACGAACAAACACACACAATCTCTATAATTTATCATTTGTTGTCACTTTCTCTTTCACACACATACTCTTTTTGCACACTTACTCATTCTCCTTTACACGCACTTGATCTCTCTTGACTTAGGCACTCTCCTCGGTCCATAGCATATTGATTTATTGAACAGTCAAACATCACAAAGTTTGACCATGTACGTGGAGAAAAACAATTACATCTAGAATGGCAAACATATACCATTAGATTCACCATGAGATGTAGTTTCGTATGATGTATCTTTGGTATTGTAGATATAAATAACATTTGCGTAAACCTGATCAAAGTTTCCAAAGTTTGACTTCTAAAATTTTTACATGCACTGCATTATCGAGCGGATGGAATATCTCTTTCCCCCTCTCAGCTATCTGATGCACCACTCAGCCTTATCGGGGCTCCTCAATCTCTCTCAAACTTTATATCTCCCTGGTTCACACATACACATGTCTTCGCCAAGGCTTATACATATAGACCCATCCAACACTCTCCGCCCTTGTTCTCTCTCCATGTGACACGCACCCGCCTAATAAGTACCATAATCCCTCACTCCATCATAGGTGCAAGCACTCCCCCCGCCCTAAGTATGATTATCTCTCACTAGCCATCAGGAACAAACGTATTGTCTCCTTCCATCCATACGTCTATCACGTTATCTCTCGGGGTATCTTCTATCACGCACACACCTTGTCACTTGATCTCCCACCCATGTAGTCCCATCACGACCTCCAGGGGATCTCTCTATGACAAACATACACTCTCTCCTCCCCATGTCTGCATTTTCTCCGTACATCTTTCTCGACCTCTCTCCGTTGTTTGTCAGACCCCTCTTGGCCACGTGTTAGGGGCCTTGCTCTCTCGTTTGCAAACAACCACACACTATCTCCTCACCTTGCTTCCATTCTCGAAGATGCATGTGTGATATGTTTGCATAAGACACACACGTTTTTTCTCGACTTTTATCGAGTGTTGTCCATGTCTCTTTCACACACGCACACACAGTTTTTTCACTGACTCTTTCTATTTCACTCTCTCTCTCTAGTTAGGGACTCTCTCACGTCCATAAGCATATGGATGTTTTGAAAGTCAAACCTCAGAGAAGTTTGACCAGGTATATGTGGAGAAAAACATTTACATCTGGAACGATCATTAGATTCATCACAACATGTACTTACTTCATACTATCATTTATCTTTCGTATTGTAGATATAAGTAATTTATTTATAAACTTGGTCAAAGTTTCAAAAGTTTGACTTTTAAAAAAATGTTGGTGTCGGTGTACAAAAAGAGGGGCGCACTTTTGTACCCCTCTACCTGTGCACGTGCAGTCGGAGCCGCGCCCACGGTCACACCAAGCAGAACAGGGGAGGTGAGCCAGGGTAAGACCGGAGCCCAAGATAATCAGAGCAACGCCAAGGCCAAGGCCACAAAGAGCGGAGGGACGAAGCAGGTTCCCCCGGAAAGACCCTTGCCGGGGCAAACTCAGCAGCCCCAGCAAGACCGTTGTCGGGGCAGCTCGCCCACACCAACAGAGCGAGCCACCCTTGAGCCCACGGTCTCCAACATCACATTACGCCAGGGCTCGGGAGGCACCTCCATGGTGGCATGCAGATCTTTGTGAAGACAACGAACACTCAAGATCAGATGAGGATTAGAAGACGACGATCCTCGGCAAGATCCTTACCGAGGAAGGCCACTGCACTTCGGCAAGGCCCTTGCCGGGGATTTACAACAAGGCCACGGCAAGACCCTTGTCGGGCCACACAAGAAGAACCTTGCCGGGCCACCCGCAAGACCTCACCAAGGACGCCACGGGCCACCGCCAGTTCGCGCCAACCAAGCTTCCACCACCGCTCACATGCAGCTGCCACCAACCAGCTGGTGGGCACTGCGGGCAACATGCAGCCCCTGTGCCAACTCATCGAGCGCCTGCGTGGTGGCATGCAGATCTTCGTGAAGGCTCCACCACCACGCCACCTCAGCTGCCTGCCTGCCTACATGGCACCGCATGCCTCATGGGCCAAGGCGCATGTCGAAGCGATGAGGAGTGGAAACGGACGGGATGGGCCTCGCCCCCGTCCCCAGTAAAGCAAGGGCACACCTAAGCTATGCATTAAATGCGTCTTGTCCTGTAATACAAGCGATAAGCTCATAGCGCTATGCGCCTTTCCACCTCATGTGTGCCACTGTGGCAACCCCTTTCGGCTATAATAGGAGGCCCATGGCATACTGGAGAAGGATTTGGCTCTTTCGAACCACGCACTCGACACAGCTAGTTCGAGAGCACAAGAACTCTCTGAAATACACCCATCAACGCGGGACTAGGGTTTTACGCATCCTCGCGGCCCGAACCTGGGTAAACGATCCTTGTGCTGATTACTACTCCTGCACTTCTCGCAACCCCGCGCCCCGGCAACCGTTGTAGAGATTCTTGTGATCCCATAGGTGTCGTTTCCCCCGAATCTTTGGCGCGCCAGGTAGGGGGCATGATTCTGAGAATCTGATCTAGTAGCTAGCCTAGCAGTTCTTCGTCGCCATGGCTCCTAAGAAGAAGAAGACCACGACGATTGGCTTGTTTGGAGCCAAATGGCCCGTGCCGGTGCAGACGAGCAGTGGACCGGTCGCAGCAGGACCCGGCCCGCGGTCCGCGAGCACCAGCATCACCCTGGCAGTCAGAGCCTGGCGAGCGGCGTCATTCGCGCGCCATACGATCGGCCGCACGTCGCCAGATCCAAAGACGGAGCTGCCTTCGCAGCGGCGCGGGACCTCCAGGTGTCAAGCAGCACCTCGCGCGTGCAGCGACCTCCAAGACGCCCACACCGGCGACCACTGCACGCTCTTCCCATGGTGTGCGCACCGAGCAGCGTCACCACGCTGGTGACCCTGGGCACCGCCATGGGAAGAGCCATGTGCTTCATCCACGTGATGAAGGGGTTCAGCATGCTCACCGCAGTGCTGGCGAAAATGGCACGCAGTCGCTGGGTTGTAACAAAGCTCCTTCTAACGTAGTTAGAAGTCGAAGCGCGCCGCGATCCACGCAGCTGTCGCCGCCGCCCACGCCAGCAGAAGCTTTGGCGCGCGCGCAACTGCTCCTTGACTTCCCTCCTGCTGCAGACAAGCTCGACGAGTGGAGGGCCACCATCCGGAGCCTCGTCGTCATCGCCAACAAAGATGTTCCGCGGCCGGTGGGGCCCTCGGGCCGGCACTCCACCGAGCCACTACATGCTAGCGCTGGGAGGACCAGAGGAGCTGCGGCCACGGTGCACTCCCCCCCTCATCGCCAGCCGCCGCAGGCTCCGGCCCGTCGTGAAGACGCTTGTGATAATATCAACATAGCACCGTCCGACCCGCGGACCCTCCGTGACCAGCGCCAGGTTCTTCGGGAATGAGCTCACGAAGACGCTCAGACCACCGTCGAGTGCCGGCGCGAGACGCGCCGCCAGTCGGACAATCGGGCGGGACCCGCTATAGACCAGCCAGCACCGGGGGGCTCCGGCGGCCTACCTTACAAGGTGGGCTACCCGGCCTTCACCCGTGAGCTGCGGCAGTTCTAGTGGCCGTCCCACCGCACATTCAAGCCCGACGTTGGCGAGAAGTACACTGGCAAGACCCATCCGTCCGAAGTTCTCAAAGATCTACACCATCGCGATGCAAAGCTGCCGGAGCTCGCGACGACAAGGTGCTTGCTAACTATTTCGCTAGCGCCGAAGCCCAATGTTATGGTTTGCTGATGCACTTGCCGATGGATTCCATTTCTTCTGGTCGATCTGTGCCATGAGTTCGCTACGCCTTCACAGAGGCCACCAAGCTCATGGCCAGGCCAGTGATATGCATATCATTCCCCAAAAGGAAGGGGAAACCCTGCGCAAGTACATCCAGAGATTCAGCCAGGTGCAGTACAACATCCCCGAAGTTCATCCCGCCGCTGTGATCAGCGCGTTCAACCAGAATATGCGCAACCGCAAGATGCGCGAAGAGCTGGTGATGACCAAGGTTATGGATGTGGCCGAGCTCTATGTTCTGGCTGATAGGTGTGCCCGGGCTGAAGAGGGAAGGAAGTACCCCGGCGAAGACGCCGGTGCGGAAACCGACTCTATCGACGAAGACGCCGCCACCCCGATGAAGAAGGGTCGGCGTCGCAACAGGAAACACAAAGGCAAGGCCGTGCTTGCCGTTGAAGGATCTGACGACACCGGCGCTGGCAAGAAGGTCAAGGCAGATGCCCCCGGCAAGGAGATTGCCGAGTGCGCCGCCTGCCGGGCCTTGGTGGCTACCGACAAGCTAGGAAGCTCGGGCAAGCAATACTGCAAGATCCACCTCACCAAGGGCCACGACCTCCAGAACTGCCGACAAGTCGAGCTGCTTGCTGAGAAGCAAAAAGCTGAGTACGAGAGGCGGGACAAGGAGAAGGACCAGGACGGTGCTGAGGGATCCTTCAAGAAGCCTAGCGGCTAAGGAAGCCGCCCCGGCAAGGACAACCAGCAAGAGAGGCCCGCCCGGGGCCGTGACAAGAAACAAGAAGACGATGATCACGACGAGGACGATGAGTTCGGTGAGCAAGGGTTCCAGAAGTCTACGGAGGCCATGTGCGTTGATGGCGGCGCCTCGCTGCATACTTCTCACCACCAGCTCAAGCAGTGGGCGCGTGAGATTACAGGAGCGGAGCCGTCGTTCGACGCTCAGAAGCCGCTGAAGTGGTCCAACACGCCCCTCATCTTTGACGCCGAGGACCACCCTGACCGCACAACCACGGTCGGGTGTTTGCCATTGTTGGTCTCACCAATGATACACAACCTCAGGGTGAACAAGATGTTGGTTGACGGCGGGGCCGGCCTGAACCTGATCTCGCCTGTCGTGATCAAAAGATTGCAAATCCCTGATGGAGACCTCGAGGAAACGGGCACGTTTCAAGGGGTCAATCCGGGGAGGAGCCAGCCGAAGGGGAAGGTCACACTGCCCGTGACGTTTGGAGGGGAGTTGAACTACAGAACGGAGAGGATCACCTTCAACGTGGCCGAGATCCCCTTGCCCTACAACGGGATTCTTGGCCGCCCGACACTAGCCAAGTTTATGGCAGCATCACACTATGCCTACAACATGCTAAAGATGCCCGAGCCGTTGACCATCATCTCCGTCCCCTCCGACAAGAAGGACGCGCTGATCTGGGCCGACCAACTCTATCGGGAAGTAGTTGCAGCAGCTGCCGCCAAGGCGCCTGCTCTTGTCGCTGAAGGCCCGGGAGGGAAGAAGAAGGCCGACAAGACCTCTCGCATCCACTCCGGCAAGCGCACCTCCTCGGAGTGTTGTGCTACCGTCGAGGACGTGCCAGAGAGCTCTACCGACAACAGCAAGAAATCCAGAGTTGAGCCACCGCAGACCAAGAGGGTGTCCGCCGGGGAGGATGGCACGGGAGGGGCCTTCACCATAGGCTCCACCCTCGATAGCAAATAGGAAGGCGTGCTCGTCACCTTCCTGCGGGCGAATGTCGACATGTTTGCGTGGAAATCATCCGACATCCCCGGTGTTCCCAGGGAGGTGACCGAGCACGACCTAGCTTTCTGCCCTCATGTGCGGCCCATCAAGCAGAAGGTCAGAAAGCAGGCTCTGGAGAGGCAGGAGTTTATCACAAAGGAGATCAGGAAGTTGGAAGCGGCAGGTTTGGGGAGAGGAGTGCTCCACCCGACGTGGTTGGCCAATCCGGTAGTGGTGCGCAAGGCGAATGGGAAGTGGAGGCTGTGTATTGATTACACAGATATCAATAAAGCTTGTCCCAAGGACTCCTTCCCGTTGTCGTACATCAACCAGATTGTTGACTCCACGGCCGGGTGTGATCTGTTATAATTCCTCGACGCCTACTCGGGCTGCCACCAAATTTTCGTGACAAGAGAGGATGAAGAAAAGACAACATTCATCACCCCATGTGGTACGTATTGCTTTTTACGGATGCCTTTCGGGTTAAAGAGTGCTGGCTCGACGTTTGCAAGAGCAGTCCAAATTGGTTTTGAACCCCAGCTCCATAGAAATATGGAGGCATATATGGATGACATAGTTGTCAAAACCAAGGATGGGCCAACTCTTGTGCAAGATCTGGAAGAGACATTTGCCAACCTGCGCAAGATCAACCTCAAACTGAACCCTGAGAAATGTGTTTTCGGTGTTCCGTCCGGCAAGCTTCTCTGGTTTTTTGTGTCACAACACGGGATCGAGGCAAACCCAGACAAAATAAAGGCTATCGAGCAGATTGAGGCGCCCAAGCGGATCAAGGATGTGCGTCGGCTCATCGGCTGTGTCGCCGCCATGAGCCGATTCATCTCCAAGTCCACCGAGCGCGCCCTTCCTTTCTTCAAAATCTTGAAGAAGGCAGGCCCAATGGAGTGGACCCCAGAAGCCGAGGCAGCATTGCAGGATCCGAAGAAATACCTTTCCTCCACAAAAATACTGGTTGCGCCTAAACCACGAGAGTCGTTGCTGCTGTATCTAGTGGCGGCGAATCAAGTGGTCAGTGCCGCACTGTTGGCGCAGAGAGAGGTTGATGAAGAGGCAGTGGCGGCGGCAGAACCGGTGGATGGAAATCCAAAGATCCCCCCGGTAGGGCCTGGTGCCGGCAAGGCAGGGCCCACGGCAGGATCTCGGCGCCATTGCAGGCAAAGTGTTTCGCAATGTGCAAGGTGGTGCGAAGAAGAAGATGATGCAGCACCTGGTTTACTTTGTCAGCCCTCTTGCGTGGGGCTAGGTCGAGGTATTCCGTGTAAAATTGCTCTTCGCCTCCTTATGGCCTCGAGGAAGCTGCGCCATTACTTCCAAGCCCACGAGATCACCGCTGCCACCGCCTCCCATTGCAGCGGATATCGATAACCCAGATGCAATCGGAAGGATTGTGGAATGGGCCTTGAGTTATCAAGTTTTGGTTTGAAGTTTGAAAGTACTCGACAATCAAGAGTAGAGTCTTGGTGGAGTTCATTGCAGAATGGACCTCGACGCCCGACGAAGAAATCTAGGAGACCACTCTCCCCGGCAAGGAAATAGACCGCGACTGGATCATGTACTTTGACGGGCTTTTTGCTGCAAGCGCCGTGCCGTGTGCTGCTCGTTGCACCCACCGGAGAGCACCTCAAGTACGTGATCCAGATGCACTTCCCCAGGGAGATGTCCACCAACAACACTGCTGAGTACGAGGGATTGCTCGCCGCCCTCAGGATAGCGGCAGACCTCGGAGTTAAGAAACTCATCGTCAGGCTGACTCGCAGCTTATTATTAGGCAGGTCAACAAGGATTACCAGAGCCCATTGATGGAGGCCTACGTAGATGAGGTGAGGAAGCTGGAGGAATGCTTCGACGGTATCCAAGCGGAGCACGTCCGCCGAATGGAGAACAACATCGCCGACTACCTGTCAAAGCGTGCTGCATTCAAGCTACCTGTGGAACCAGGTACCTTTTTGCTCCGGTTAACTCAACCATCCGTCGAACCATCAACGGGGCAGAACAAACGGAGGAAGTCAGGTCTCGGCATGTACTTTCCTACCGAGCCCCCTGGGGCTGCCGGCAAGGGTGCTGCCGCGGACGCTGAGCCTGCCCAGGAGCAACTGGCTCCGGCAGCCGTAGAGATAGCCACTCCCATGGCGGAAGAGACGCCTTTGGTCCTTGCCGTCCAATTCCTCCAAACAGGGAGCTTCCTGAGGAGCAGGAAGAAGCGGAGAAAGTAGCCCGTTGGTCCGCCCTGTACCAGTTCGTCGACGACGTCCTGTACAGAAGAAGGCCGAACGGCGTGAAATTGAAGTGCATCCCCCGAGAGGAAGGACTGGAGCTGTTGGCAGAGATACATGGAGGCATATGTGGCTCCCACATAGGGTTGAGGGCCCTTCCCGAAAGGCTGCTCCGCAAGGTTTCTTCTGGCCCACCCCTCCGTGATGCGACGGCACTAGTAACCAAGTGTGAAGCGGTCGGCCCATTCAAAGAAGCTTCATCAACCAGCTCAAGCCCTTCAAACAATCCTCTCTCCTGGCCATTCTCGGTCCTGGGGCTCGAGATATCGACCTTTCCCCTGTTGTTCGGGGCTTTGAGTACTTGTACGTTGCAATCGACAAGTTCACAAAGTGGCCGGAGGTGGAAGCAGTGAGAAAAGTTACTGCTCAGTCAGCTATCAAGTTTTTCAAAGGACCGGTCTGTCATTTTGGTGTGCCAAACAGAGTCATCACCGACAACGTCACGCAGTTCACAAGCCACACCTTCATGCAATACATCCAAGACCTCGGCAGCAAGGTTTTTTTTGCTTCTGTGGCACACCCACGGAGCAACGGCCAAGTGGAGAGGGCAAATGCTGAAGTGTTGCGAGGCCTAAGAGCAAAGACTTTTGACAAGCTGCACAAGAGCGGAAGGCGTTGGATTGATGAATTGCCGGCGGTTCTTTGGTTGATCAGGACGACGCCAAATCGAGCCACCAGCCAGACACCCTTTGCCCTAGTATATGGGGCGGAGGCAGTTCTCCCCACGGAACTCATATAGAGGTCACCTCGAGTGCTCGCTTATGATGAGCTTGAGCAAGAGCAGTTGTGTCAAGATGACGCGACGCTCCTTGAGGAAGATCATCTTCGGGCGGCTGTGAGAGCAGCACGCTACCAGCAAGCCTTGCGCCGCTACCATAGCCGCAAAGTTCATGCCCGAAGCTTTGAGGAAGGCGATTTTGTTCTTCGGCGATTCACCGGCCAAGAATTCCAACAAGTTGACGCTAAAGTGGAAGTCCCTTTATCGGGTAATACGAGTCACCAGTGCCCGCAAAGTTCGCTCGAGATCAAGATGTTGTCCCTGAGCAACCATCGAACATCGAGCATCTTCGCAAGTTTTACCCATAAGGCGTGGCTTGCCGGGCCTCCTGGCAAGCCACCTTTTGTACAAGCTTTGCCGACAAGGCATGTAACCCTTTGTACAATGCCAGGCGCAGACCCTGAGCATACATAAATGAAGCGCTAGCGCCTTAAGTTATAGCATGCATGCTAGGTTGAGTCTCTTACTTGGTTAGGGTTGATAGTGCTTAGCGGCGACTAACCCCTAGCCTTGAGGTCGAAAGTGCGGTTCATCTGCTTTTTTCTGTCCCCTTTGGTTCGCAGGCACATGAGCACTTCGCCGAGCTACTCGGAAGAAAGGAAACAGATCAAGGTTCCGACCCGCCAACCGTGAGTTGCCGGGGCTCAAGCACAAGGATCCAACCGCGGCAAGACAAGGTTGCCGGGGGCTGCAGATCCAGATAAGTCTTTCATCCTCTATCATGCATTCTCGAACGGAATCGATATGTGAAACCTCGTTTTATTTCTAGGCCATCGTGCTCCCTTTTATATACCCAAGGATTATCTCCGGCCCGGATTTGGTTGTAGTCATGTGGCAAGGAAGTAGAACGAGGAGTTTAAGCCCGCTTCGTTCTCGCTTCCGCCAAGGGCGCGAGAATGGTCGAATGGTAGGGGACGGCAAGGCCTATTGTCGGGTGAAAAGTTTATCTTAAATTGTAAAAGGGCCATCGTGCTCCCATGGCCTTTATATACCCAAGGATTATCTACCCAAGGATTATCACGGCCCGGATTTGGTTGTAGTCGCGGTGGCAAGGAAGTAGAACGAGGAGTTTAAGCCCGCTTGTCCCTGCCTCCGCCAAGGGCGCGAGAATGGTCGGCGAAGTAGGGGACGGCAAGGCCTATTGTCGGGTGAAAAAGTTTATCTTAAATTGTAAAAAGGATTTGTTCCTTGTCGTGGGGTCTGCCCACGGATGTAAAACCCGGCAAACATCCTTTTTTTCATTAAATGCATCCCACACAGGTATAGTCCATACGGAATGAAAAACATGAACAAAGGGGATTACAAGCTTTAAATTTAACAAGGCCCGAAGGCTTACAGATTAAAAAAGAGATAAGATGCCCGTGATCCCTTTCTTGTCCATCTCCTCAGGAGGAAGGTCAAGGAGGCTAGAGGGCAAAAGGGGCGCCTAGGCGAGCTACGAGCAGCAGAAAGCACCAAGAGAAAACCTCGGTCGCCGCCCATGGGTGGGCCGATGATGAAGGTGCCGGGAAAGGAGCTGGAAGACGAGGCGGCAGGACCGGTACTACGCGACAAAGGCGTCGGTGCCCACGTACTCCGATTTGACGGCCTTGCCGCCCGCACTCTTCCTCTTCCGCAGCCTCTCGATGCCAGCCGCCTAAGGAGACGGCCCCGAGAAGTTCAAGGAGCTGGCCCCGCCCCCGGCAAAACTCTGCCGGAGGAGCGGCCAGGTGCAGATGCTGTTTCTGCCGCACCAGCCCAGGCGCGGGGCGTCCGACGCCTAGTCAGACTCGTCCCCGTCATCTGCCCCGCTGTCCTCCTCATCACTTCCGCTCGAGTGAGAGCTCCATCGTCGGAATCTCCGTCGGAGGAGCTCTCAACGCAGCACTTCAGGCGAGTCCCGAAGTCTCCGAAGACCTTGACGAGAGCAGGCCGTCCTCCATTAATTTGAAGTAGAGGACGAGCCCCGCCATCAGGTTGTGGATGCGAGCGAACGTCTTCCACCCACGACGGAGGTACATGACCCGAGGAGCCAGGAAGTCGACGTTGACCCGCGTGCCCCCATTCCCACAACCCCTCATGTGCAATCTGAGGGATTGGGGCGGGTCACGCTCCATCTTCCGAGCAAACGGGGTGGGAAGACTAAGACGGCGACGCGGAGGCCGGCGCAGCCTGATGAAGAACTCGCGGGGCTGGTCTCCAACATGGCCTTCCATCGGAAAAGGATTATTCTCGCGCCCTTGGCCTTGCCATCAGGCTCCCCTTTTATATACCCAAGGATTATCTCCTGGGCCTGGATTTGGTTGTAGTCGCGGTGGTAAGGAAGTAGAACGAGGAGCCTAAGCCCGCTTCGTCCCTGCCTCCGCCAAGGGCGCGAGAATGGTCGAGCGAAGTAGGGGGACGGCAAGGCCTATTGCCGGGTGAAAAAGTTTATCTTAAATTGTAAAAAGGATTTGTTCCTTGTCGTGGGGTCTGCCCACGAATGTAAAACCCGGCAAACATCCTTTTTTTCATTAAATGCATCCCACACAGGTATAGTCCGTACGGAATGAAAAACATGAACAAAGGGGATTACAAGCTTTAAATTTAACAAGGCCCGAAGGCTTATAGATTAAAAAAGAGATAAGATGCCCGTGATCCCTTTCTTGTCCATCTCCTCAGGAGGAAGGTCAAGGAGGCGAGAGGGCAAAAGGGGCGCCTAGGCGAGCTACGAGCAGCAGAAAGCACCAAGAGAAAACCTCGGTTGCCGCCCATGGGTGGGCCGGTGATGAAGGTGCCGGGAAAGGAGCTGGAAGACGAGGCGGCAGGACCGGTACTACGTGACAAAGGCGTCGGTGCCCACGTACTCCGATTTGACGGCCTTGCCGCCCGCACTCTTCCTCTTCCGCAGCCTCTCGATGCCAGCCGCCTAAGGAGACGGCCCCGAGAAGTTCAAGGAGCTGGCCCCGCCCCCGGCAAAACTCTGCCGGAGGAGCGGCCAGTGCGATCTTGTTCTGCCGCACCGCCCGGTAGCTGGGCGTCCGACGCCTAGTCAGACTCGTCCCCGTCATCTGCCCCGCTGTCCTCCTCATCACTTTCGCTCGAGTGAGAGCTCCATCGTCGGAATCTCCGTCGGAGGAGCTCTCAACGCAGCACTTCAGGCGAGTCCCGAAGTCTCCGAAGACCTTGACGAGAGCAGGCCGTCCTCCATTAATTTGAAGTAGAGGGCGAGCCCGCCATCGAGTTGTGGATGCGGCGAACGTCTTCCACCCACGACGGAGGTACATGACCGAGGAGCAGGAAGTCGGCGTTGACCCGCGTGCCCCCATTCCCACAACCCCTCATGTGCAATCGAGGATTGGGGCGAGTCACGCTCCATCTTCCGAGCAAACAGGGTGGGAAGACTAAGGCGGCGACGGAGGCGGCGCGGCTGATGAAGAACTCATGGGCTGGTCTCAACATGGCCTTCCATCGGAAAAGGAATCATTGGCGAGGCGAAGCGGCGCGCCGCCCATCCTCCTCTTCCCCGAGCACTACAACCTCTGCCCTGGCCTCGCCCCTCCCCTTCCCCTCGCGGCGGTTCCACCACCTTGGGCTCGGGAAGGAGGAGGGGCCTTGTCGGCGGCAGGGTCGAGGACCAGGATTCCCCTTCTCCATGGCGTGAAAGGAAGAAGCAGAAGCGAGAGGAGATAGATGACAGAAGAGTGCGGGATACCATCCCCCCTTCCCCCTCTTTATAAAGAGGCGGGGTCGGGGCTCGGCCGCCCCGCTCGGCCAATCCACCCACCAGAGGCGCAGGGAATCGGGACCGACCCGCTGCCCCAACCAGCGACTGCCCGGTTTCCCGCCTCCACCGCTTGCCACCCCAGGCGCATGAAGGATGCGTGGCGGACGTGCAGAACCGAGGGGACGGGTGAAGCGACCTCTCCCCACCCCGTGATCGTGGGGTGTGGACGCCTTGAAGACCGCGACCCGGCCCCATTTAGTAAATGAGCCACGCCTCCACGCCTCCCTCTTTTCACGGGGAAGGCGCGAGCCGCCTCTTTACTGCGATGTGACGCATGCGTGTGGAAACCGCCCCACGCATGCCGCCCACGTCACACGCACCCCTCCACGCCACGTCGCATGCACGGGTCGTGGGAAGCACAACGCGTGAAAAGTTTTACCGTGGTAAAAACCGCCCCGCCTGCCCGCGCACCGTTTTGGGCCTGGCCCAACAACGTGTCGCGCTTATGTGTGGCCCAGGCCCGGGGGCTCCTGTCGGTGTACAAAAAGAGGGGCGCACTTTTTACCCTCTACTGCCGCAGGCAGTGGAGCCGCCCACGGTCACACCAAGCAGAACAGGGGAGGTGAGCCTAGGTAAGACCGAAGCCCAAGATAATCAGAGCAACGCCAAGGCCAAGGCCACAAAGATCAGAGGGACGAAGCAGGTTCCCCCGGCAAGACCCTTGCCGGGGCAGCCTCAGCAGCCCCGGAAAGACCCTTGCTAGGGCAGCTCGCCCCACACCAATAGAGCGAGCCACCCTTGAGCCCCTTGCCGAGGAAGGCCACCAGACCCCCGGTAAGGCCCTTGCCGGGGACGACAGCGCGCCACGGCAAGACCCTTGCCGGGCCACCCGGCAAGGCCCTCACCAAGGACGCCAGCGGGGCCATCTCCAGCCCGCGCAAACCAAGCTTCCACCACCGTTCACATGCAGGTGCCAGCTCAACCAGCTGGGCGGGCACCTGCGTGGCAGCATGCAGCTCCCAGGCCAACTCATCAAGTGCCTGCATGGCGGCATGCAGATCTTCGTGAAGGCTCGACCACCGCGCCACCTAAGCTGCCTGCCTGCCTACATGGCACCGCATGACTCCCTGGCCACGGCGCTTGTCGAAGCAAGGAGGAGCGGCGATGGACGGGACGGGCCTCCCCCCCGTCCCTACTAAAGCAAGGGGACACCTAAGCTACGCATTAAATGTGTCTTGCCCTGTAATACGAGCGATAAGCTCATATCGTTGTGCGCCTTTCCACCTCCTGTGCGCCACTATGGGAACCCCTTTCGGCTATAAAAGGAGGCCCGTGGCATACTGGAGAAGGATTCGGCTCTTTCGAACCACGCACTCGACACAGCTAGTTCGAGAGCTCAAGAACTCTCTGAAATACACCCACCAAAGCAGGACTAGTGTTTTACGCATCCTCGCGGCCCGAACCTGGGTAAACGATCCTTGTGTTGGTTACTAATCCTGCTCTTCTCGCAACCCCGCGCCCCGGTAACCGTAGTAGGGATTCTTGTGATCCCATAGGTGTCGTTTCCCCCGACAGTTGGAACTACAGTATCGAATGGAGGGAGTAGCTCTTTCTCTCTCTCTCTGCTATCTCTCACGGGCCTCCCCTCTCACTCGAACACTCTATACCGACGGATTATACGCTCACTGTGTCAGCGTATAGCTCCGTATATTGTTTAGTTGACCGGTCAACCAGTCCACATGCTGCCTTGTCAACTCGTGTTCTGTATCTTTGTGTGCTGGCCCATGTGGCAGTGGGTGAAAATAAGTAAACTAGAGGCCCATCTGACAGGCGGTGAAGTAAACAAAGTTGAAACAACTCGGGGTAGCACCCCGCACACTAGTAAATTGAGGGCGCATTGAGGACACACTTCTTCCGCGTGAAGGATGCACTCGCGCACAATTCACCACTGCGCGGCAGCATGCATAGAAGGACGCACTCGCGCACACCCAGCACACAACACACACCAGCAGACGTGTAAACCGGTGTCGCCGCCGGTTGAGATGGATGGCGAGGCAGCCAAGAAGCGGAGGCGGCTCGAGCCAAACCGCATCCGGCGAGCCTGGACTTCATCAGCAGCCTCCCCGATGACATGCTGCTCATCATCATCATCCTCCTCCCCACCAAATCTGCCGTGCGGACCGCCATGCTCTCCTGGAGGTGGCGCCCCCTCTGGCGTCGCGTCCCCCTCAATCTCACCGTCGACAGCTTTCTCTGAGATGGGGATTGCAAAGGCATGGCTGCAGTCTCCAATATCCTTTAATCGCACCCTGGGCCAACCAGACGCCTTGACATCCGCATGTTCAGTACCAACTGCAAGGTCCAACCCAAGTTCGACGAGTGGTTCTTATCCCTTGCCTTAGATCAGCTTGAGGAGCTCAGCTTTGAAGCTAGACGATGTCGCTCTCTGCCACTCTCCGCGCTCCGCCTCACGCCAACGCTGCACCGCGCCAGTTTCAGCTCCTGCTATCTTCCCCAGATTAATGTCGCGCCCGCCCTTCTTCTCCCTCAACTCAAGCAGCTCGACCTCTTCGATGTTGTCATCTCGAAGAAGACTATGGAGCACCTGCTCCACAGCTGTACTGCGCTCGAGTACCTTCGTCTTGAGTAGATCCACAGGTTCATCAGCCTCGACGAATCTCCGATGGATTTATGTGTCTTGCTGGCCCCGCAACAAGACATCAATTGGGAAGAGATCACTCCAGTTGTTCCACGTTATGGTCATTGAGAATGCACCTTTCCTTGAGAGATTGCTTGTATCAGATCTAGAAGGTGATAGAGGCGAGGGTGTCCCGATCTTTCGATGAGATGATAACTATCGATTTGGTGGAGTCGACTTTGACGATCCGACTACAAACGTGCACGACGTTGTGCCTTAGCAATCGCTAAACCAATCTCCCGAGGTTCTGACGATCTTTGGAAGCACAATCAGCGACCACGAAGGTCTATTCCTGCAAGCAATCGAAGAACAAGCAAGAATATGATAAAGCAATCTGAATATTGTGAATATATATGAAGTATTGATAATGGTGGGGATCCGTAAGCGGTCTTGGTCTGGTCGTTGGAGACAAACGAAGTACACGAAGTTGCAATGGCTACTTTTAACTAAACAAATCCCAAGGGAAAAACTACTAGATGGATCTACTTATATAGGAGCAAGGGGTGACGGCCAAGGAGGTGGGAGGACGTCCCAAGGCAGCCTAAAACTAATCCTAGGTCGTACAAGGCCAATGGGCCCAAGTGGAGGTGACGTAACACCTTTGGACTTGTAGTTTGACTCAGATTCTGGTGTAGCGTCATATTGTTTCGTTCATAACTCAACGCTCCGGACGGATTTTAAGGTAATTCCAATTGGGTTGGAAAGAGCATGAAATCTACTTTCCAACAAAAAAAGAATCACCCAATTCGAGTCCGTATGAAAAGTTATTGGCGTTTTGAGTCAAGTATGTCATGCAGGCCGAATCTGAATCCGAATGTGAGAGACTTGGACTCTATCTTCTCTTGGCCCAAAAGTGACGTGAGAGGACTTTTTAAACAGCACCTAAACTTCTCCTTTTCCCTTATCTTCATATGTGTATTGTACAAATGTCCCATACACCTACAATTAGACAAAACACAAAAGTATGTGAAGTATTTTTGTTCTGGATAACATAAATAGATTATTGACTAGTTTGCACTAGAAATCACCTGAAAAATATGCATGTATGCAATATTTTTGGTCTTATCCAAGGTAGTCATGTCCTCATCATCCTCCACTTCTTGAAAACAAAGCCGTCCTCGGCGTTGTATATGTATATGTCATCCATTTTTACTTCGCTTGATTTTTGCACATATGACACATGAATAGATGAGTAACTTGCATAGTTCATAAAATCTAAAGCCAAAACATTATCACAAGAAATAGAAGGCATGAAAATATTGCAACTCAGTTTGCACATATAAGTGAAGCTCTTATTCATTTTAAAAGATTGACAATGTTCATCATTAAACCATCCCAATATTGGTGAATAAACCTTACTTGCATCAAATTTACATGCTACAACATGCTTAAATAAGCAAACATGCAATAAGTCATTCGACACAGAATCATCACCAAGATTAGAGGTCATATCAAAATGATTAAACATTGATTCTTTTGCATCAACAGTTAATTCAATGGGTGCACTCAAAATTGTTGGTATTTCAGTTGTTTGATCACATGACGCATTCATGACAAAGTATCAAGATTCTCTAAAATAGGTGATGTGCTCAAATCACTGGGTAACTCAACACATGATGCAATCAAGTTAACTAGGGATGCATCATTATCATGTGAAGTTATATCATTAATACCTTTCTTTGTTACCTTGTCGCAAAGACATAGCTGATGTAAATGCGAGGCGTTGACAATGCACCATACACTTGAGATGATGTCGCGCTCACAATTTGAGGTGGGGCTGCTCTAGTAGGTGCAACGGTGGAGGAACCAACCGGCGATGGTGACCATGTACTGGAATAGTAGTTGTTGTAGTCACCCAATGCATCCTCCTGTATCTATCTCTCAAAGGTACAAGCGCGAACATACATACCAGTAATGCAACGAGGAATATAGTGAAATCTTGCACGGATATCATGGTTCAAACCACCAAAAAATCTATTCATTTTATCATCCTCAGATTCTTCTATGTCACAATGATGCATATAAGATTTGAACTCTTGGTAGTAAGCATGAACAGTGTTACTGCCTTGTTTTAATTGTTCCAATTTGCGAAGCAATTGACGACGATAGTAAGGAGGAAAAATTGTTGTCTCATTACATCTTTCAAATCTTTCCAAGTTGTGGGTTGGTTATCATTGTTTTTCTTACAATGCACACTCCACCAAACAGAAGCAAAACCAGTAAATGCTCTAGTGGCAGCTCGTACTCGCTCAAGTTCAGAAAAGTCATGGTGACTAAAAACTTGTTCAACTTCAAGCTCCCAAGCAAGATAAATAGCAGGATTAAATCTACCCTCAAATGACGGTAAAGAGATAACCTGACCATGTGCTTGTGTGTGTTGTCCCAACTCTCGTGATGGTGGAGATGTGTCCGTCATCCAAGAACTTCTATCTCCGGAACCTGTCATGATTAGTAGAAACAAGAAACAAAATTCGAGAATAATGTTCCTATGAACTACTAGGATGTGGTGGTAAAACGCTCACAGTATAGCAAATATCAATATCTTACAAGTTCTTACCATGCAGCAGGTGGTGACAGGCAACCAGCGGTGTCAAGTAACTCTGAAGATTGTGTAAAGCGATTGCCAGGGGAACGTACGTATACACAATGTAGAAATATGTGGAGCTGGGTTGGCTATATATGGTAGCAACTTTTTTAGCAATAATCAATTCAAAGATGCAATGTTGAATAAACGCTCAACAACGGTACCGTGTTGGTCCTAGGCTAGACCGGACTAGAGACGCGAGCCTAGAACACTAATGAGGTCACGGCGTAGCACAACTTGCATCAATGAAGGATACTAAGTAGCTCTGGACAGCAAGATATAAGTGAAGATCACAACGGCAGTAAAGATAATGATGAAAAACAACTGCCAAGCAGGATATACAACAACTCTCTCTCCAATTTTCCTCTTGAAAATTTTGAGCCAATTTTCTGATAACTTTTTTCAAAGAATGCTACTAACTCAAGTTTTCCAATGCAAAAAGAATCACTCAATTCCGAGTTGATATGAGGAGTCAAAAAAATTCTAAAACCGGTTTGAAAAGCTGGAATAAGCTGTGTTCATGAACTTCGGAGGGAAAAAAGACCTATTTAGAAGCCCATTTTGAGGTGCCAAATATTGAACTAGCTTCTGCAACTATTTAGATTCGCCTCGCCGCTAGCTTTAATTTGAGTACTCACGGAGCCAAAACGGACTTCGTATGAGGAAGATACACCTGTTTTACTGAACAGTGCGCAAAACAGATTCCAATCCGAATTCAGGTACGAGATTGATTCTAGATAGATCCGAATTTTTTTTTCTTCTCTCTTTTTTTCTCACACTTTTTTGTTCTTTTTCTTCTCTCTCTTTTTCTTCTTTGACTTTTTTTTTACTTTTTTCTCTCTTTTTTCTCTCTCCCTCTTTCTAAACAAACTAGATAAGATGCAGATTGGATCAAGTGAAGATGTGAACGATCTCAACTATGATTATGACAATGAACGGTGGGTAGCACGTGGTGGAAATTGATGGATGGATGGTGGTCAACGGAAGGGATAACGATGCAGCGGCGGCGTGACTAATGTGAACAGAACTCGAAACTCTAAACGAACTAGACACTAAGACCAGCAACTCGACACGACGATGCAACCGATAATTCAATAATGCAAACAATGAAAAGAAAACTGCAAAGGCTCAGACTGGCTTGGACAAAGGATGAATAGATCTAACTTTTTTGTGGCTTTTTCTTGGACAATAGGTAAGAAAATAAATCTAATCTAGGGATAATTGGAAATTCTCACCGAGCAACCTGAAAACTGATACCACTTGATAGGCGAGGTGTCCCGATCTTTCGATGAGATGATAACTATCGATTTGGTGGAGTCGACTTTGACGATCGACTACAAGCGCACGACGTTGTGCCTTAGCAATCGCTAAACCAATCTCCGAGGTTACTGAGGCGATACTGGAAGCACAATCAGCCTGACCATGAAGGTCTATTCCTGCAAGCAATCGAAGAACAAGCAAGAATATGATAAAGCAATCTGAATATTGCGAATATATATGAAGTATTGATAATGGTGGGGATCCGTAAGCGGTTTTGGTCTGGTCGTTGGACACAAACAAAGTACACGAAGTTGCAATGGCTACTTTTAACTAAACAAATCCCAAGGGAAAAGCTACTAGATGGATCTACTTATATAGGAGCAAGGGGTGACGGCCAAGGAGGTGGGAGGACGTCCCAAGGCAGCCTAAAACTAATCCTAGGTCGTACAAGGCCAATGGGCCCAAGTGGAGGTGACGTAACACCTTTGGACTTGTAGTTTGACTCGGATTCTGGTGCAGCGTTAGATTTTTTCGTCCATAACTCAACGCTCCGGACGGATTTTAAGGTAATTCCAATTGGGTTGGAAAGAGCATGAAATCTACTTTCCAACAAAAAAAGAATCACCCAATTCGGAGTCCGTATGAAAAAGTTATTGGCGTTTTGAGTCAAGTATGTCTGTGCAGTCCGAATCTGAATCCAGAATGTGAGAGACTTGGACTCTATCTTCTCTTGGCCCAAAAGTGACGTGAGAGGACTTTTTGAACAGCACCTAAACTTCTCCTTTTCCCTTATCTTCATATGTGTATTGTACAAATGTCCCATACACCTACAATTAGACAAAACACAAAAGTATGTGAAGTATTTTTGTTCTGGATAACATAAATAGATTATTGACTAGTTTGCACTAGAAATCACCTGAAAAATATGCATGTATGCAATATTTTTGGTCTTATCCAAGGTAGTCATGTCCTCATCAGAAGGTCCAACAAAAATCAGGGTCATTCACGCGCCGAAATTGACAGCGTTGGTGCACTCGTCTGCCAAATTCTCTGAACTATTTATTGGATCCGTAAACGTTTAGGTACAGCACTCATCTTCTTCTCCGTCTTCTTGAAATTCAAAATTTTTAATTTCTTCTTGATGTATTTACGACCGTCTTCTAGAAAATGATTCCCACAAGCTTGACCCAGTCTATGCGCACAGTGAAGATCTTGGCAATAAAATCTATCGGCCCCAATCTGGATCAAGTTGTTGGATTCCTTACATGCTTTCCATGCATGGAGAAGCTACTCATCAAGGTGAAACTTCTTTCATATTAGTAAACGGTAATCACAATGTAGCTCAATTTTTTCTTAATTTTCCCAAATTACATTGACAAGTGTAGTGTTCAAAACTGCATCTACGCACTTCACCGAAAGAAATGTTTTTAGTATTTTTTCTCACGTGATCACCTGCATCGTTTTTTTGTTGTACTACTATAGTAGCCTAGGCTATTCATGGTGGAAAGTAACTTAGACTACTCCGGTAACTCTATGGTTACCTTAGGAGCAAGTACTACCTCCATCCTGGTTTACTCTTCCTATTTTGTAGTATCAAAATTTGACCATAGATTTAACTAACAAAATGTTAATGCATGTCACTAAGAACTATATTGTTGGATTCGTATTTGAACATTATTTCAAATGGTGTAATTTTTAGTGACATGCATTGGCATTTTCTTACGTAAATCTATGGTCAAAATATTATACGAAATAAGAGGTAGTACAAAAGTGGGCTATAACGGCCCTCCACTATGTAGGCCAAAACACGTGCCAAATTCACTTGTGATGCATTTGGCATCGATGCCCCTCCATTGCTCACCTGGTGCCCCAATCTGGATCACCTACTTACTCCGGTGCCAAATTAACTCACGCAATGAAAAAACACTTGCGTGGAAGAGAGAGAGGACTAAGGTAATAAAAAAACACTAGTTTGGGAGAGTGAGAGGCTGGTGTAGTTGGTTTGATTGATTTGTTTATACATGTGGGTCTGTGTGCATAGCGGGGCCAACTCTCTCACATCGCGAGAGCGGTGCCAAAATCTTTTGATTTGACATCAATGTGTATTATGTGGCATACTTTTGCGAAATATGGCATCGGCCACATAGTGGAAGGCAACAAATGCCCAAGCTCTTCACGTACTCCTAGGTAAATGAGAGGAAAGAGAAAGAGAGAGAGAGAGAGAGAGTGAGTGAAAAAAACATCACTACCAGCCAACCCTATCGTATGAGCGAATGATATTGGTACCTCTTGATGACACGACAATCTTATACAGCCAGCAGGTCTAATATGTTCTCTTCTTTTGCAGATAAAAAAAATCCTGAAATTGAAAAATGTGCTGCACTATAACAATCTCATCGAATGCCTTGATCTCCATCTTACAGAAATTGATTTGATCGACTACCGAGGCAGCACATCTGAGATTAAATTGGCCAGGTTCTTTGTTCTGGAGGCAAGTGTGCTCAAGGTAATGAGGTTTGGCGTTCTCTGGCGCAACAATGAATGGCGTGCTGATCACCGCAAGCGTCTAAGCCTAAATGGCGAAGTTTCCGTAGAAGCTGAATTTGTTTTTGAAACATCAAGTGCGCAGAGACTCGAAAACTTATTTGCCCATTAGTGACTTGTCAGGGCGATGGATTTTAGTTTGTACAAAAATACTTCATCCACCTAAAGTAACGAAAGTTCTTACGTAAACTTCCAAGTAATTCCCTCTTCGTATATGCAGCATTACTCCTAGCATTTGTAATATCAGTTTGAAACTTGTAATATTGTCGTGTCCTATTCCTGCATTTTCAAAATCCTGCGAATCAAACAGGTCCTGAGTTGGTGATGATGTTGTGCCTGCCATCTTTCACCAATAGCCGTCGGATCTAGATCTGACGCATACAAACCAAACTTCTCCAGTTTTGCAAAAAGATGCCCGCACTTGTTCCCTATTTACAAACAACTCCTTGTCTCTCACAATCAGCCTTATCTCCTCCCCACCACATCTAGAAGCCATGGAAAAATCTGGCGCGATGGCCGTTGTCGGCGCCGTCCACCCCCCAGTCTTGGTGTTCTGTGCAATGCACGGGCATCTACGCACGGGAAATTATGTCGAACACGGCTAGTTGTAAGCAGGCTAGGTCTACAGCCATCATCACAGTGACTCCAGACGGTGAGGCTGACTATGGTATGCCGAACACGGCATTGAAGGAAATATGCCCTAGAGGCAATAATAAAGTTATTATTTATTTCCTTATTTCATGATAAATGTTTATTATTCATGATAGAATTCTATTAACCGGAAACTTGATACATGTGTGAATACATAGACAAAACAAAGTGTCACTAGTATGCCTCTACATGACTAGCTCGTTGAATCAAAGATGGTTATGTTTCCTAGCCATAGACACGAGTTTTCATTTGATTAACAGGATCATATCATTAGCAGAATGATGTGATTGACTTGACCCATTCCGTTAGCTTAGCACAAGATCGTTTAGTATGTTGCTATTGCTTTCTTCATGACTTATACATGTTCCTATGACTATGAGATTATGCAACTCCCGTTTACCTGAGGAACACTTTGTGTGCTACCAAACGTCACAACATAACTGGGTGATTATAAAGGTGCTCTACAGGCGTCTCCAAACGTACTTGTTCGGTTGGCGTATTTCGAGATTAGGATTTGTCACTCCGATTGTTGGAGAGGTATCTTTGGGCCCTCTCGGTAATGCACATCACTTACGCCTTGCAAGCATTGCAACTAATGAGTTAGTTGCGGGATGATGTATTACGGTACGAGTAAAGAGACTTGCCGGTAACAAGATTGAACTAGGTATTGAGATACCGACGATCGAATCTCGGGCAAGTAACATATCGATGACAAAGGGAACAACGTAAGTTGTTATGCGGTCTGACCGATAAAGATGTTCATAGAATATGTGGGAGCCAATATGAGCATCCAGGTTCCGCTATTGGTTATTGACCGGAGACATGTCTCGGTCATGTCTACATAGTTCTCGAACACGTAGGGTCCGCACGCTTAACGTTACGATGACAGTTATATTATGAGTTTATATGTTTTGATGTACTGAAGGTTGTTCAGAATCCCGGATGTGATCACGGACATGACGAGGACTCTTGAAATGGTCGATACATGAAGATTGATATATTGGAAGCCTATGTTTGGATATCGGAAGTGTTCCGGGTGAAATCGGGATTTTACCGGAGTACCGGGAGGTTACCGAACCCCGGCAACAATGGGCCCTAGTGGGCCTTGGTGGAAGAGAGAGAGGAGGCGGGGCAGGGCCGTGCGCCTCCCCTAGTTCAAATAGGACAGGAGAGGCGGCGCCCCCCTTCCTTCCTCCCTCCACCTCTTCCCCTCTCTCCTAGTCCAACATGGAAAGGGGGGGGGAGTCCTACTCCCGGTAGGAGTAGGACTCCTCCGGCGTGCCTCCCCCCTTGGCGCGCCCTCCTCCTAGGCCGGCCGCTTCCCCCCTTGCTCCTTTATATAGGGGGTAGGGGGGCACCCCATAGACACAACAATTGATCGTTTGATCTTTTAGCCGTGTGTGGTGCCCCCCTCCACCACAGTCCACCTCGATAATACTGTAGAGGTGCTTAGGCGAAACCCTGCGTCAGTAGAACATCAACATTGTCACCACGCCGTCGTGCTGACGGAACTCTCCCTTAACACTCGGCTGGATCGGAGTTCGAGGGACGTCATCGGGCTGAACGTTTGCTGAACTCAGAGGTGTCGTACGTTCGGTACTTGATCGGTCGGATCATGAAGACACACGACTACATCAACCATGTTGTGCTAACGCCTCCGCTTTCGGTCTATGAGGGTACGTGGACAACATTCTCCCCTCTCGTTACTATGCATCACCATGATCTTGCGTGTGCGTAGGAATTTTTTTGAAATTACTA
The DNA here is from genome assembly GCA_021605205.1 of Aegilops longissima. Taxonomy (NCBI): domain Eukaryota; kingdom Viridiplantae; phylum Streptophyta; class Magnoliopsida; order Poales; family Poaceae; genus Aegilops; species Aegilops longissima. Next base: position 253,843,002 of record CM038679.1, read on the forward strand.
CGTTCCCCAACAGTGGCTTCCGAGCCTGGTTTTATGCGTAGATGTCATATGCACGAGTAGAACACAAGTGAGTTGTGGGTGATATAAGTCATACTTCTTACCAGCATGTCATACTTTGGTTCGGCGGTATTGTTTGATGAAGCGGCCCGGACCGACATTACGTGTATGCTTACGCGAGACTGGTTCTACCGACGTGCTTTGCACACAGGTGGCTGGCGGGTGTTAGTTTCTCCAACTTTAGTTGAACCGAGTGTGGCTACGCTCGGTCCTTGCGAAGGTTAAAACAGCACCAACTTGACAAACTATCATTGTTGTTTTTGATGCGTAGGTAAGAACGGTTCTTGCTAAGCCCGTAGCAGCCACTTAAAACTTGCAACAACAAAGTAGATGACGTCTAACTTGTTTTTGCAGGGCATGTTGTGATGTGATATGGTCAAGACGTGATGAGATATAAGTTGTTGTATGAGATGATCATGTTTTGTTGAAGTTATCGGCAACTGGCAGAAGCCTTATGGTTGTATCTTTATTTCATAAGATGCAAGCGCCAAATAATTGCTTTACTTTATCGCTATGCGATAGCAATAGTTGCAAGAGCATTAGTTGGCGAGACAACCATGTGACAACACATTGATATAGATCAAGATGATGGAGATCATGGTGTCATGCCAGTGACGATGGAGATCATGACGATGCTTTGGAGATGGAGATCAAAGGCGCAAGATGATGATGGCCATATCATGTCACATATTTTTGATTGCATATGATGTTTATCTTTTATACATCTTATTTTGTTTTGATTGACGGTAGCATTATAAGATGATCTCTCATTAAATTTCAAGATAAAAGTGTTCTCCACGAGTATGCACCGTTGCCAAAGTTAAATCGTGCCCGGACACCACGTGATGATCGGGTGTGATAAGCTCTACGTCCATCTACAACGGGTGCAAGCCAGTTTTGCACACGCGGAATACTCGGGTTAAACTTGATGAGCCTAGCATATGTAGATATGGCCTCGGAGCACTGAGACCGAAAGGTCGAGCATGAATCATATAGTAGATATGATCAACATAGTGATGTTCACCATTGAAAACTACTCCATCTCACGTGATGATCGGTTATGGTTTAGTTGATATGGATCACGTGATCACTTAGAGGATTAGAGGGATGTCTATCTAAGTGGGAGTTCTTAAGTAATTTGATTAATTGAACTTCAATTTATCATGAACTTAGTCCTGATAGTATTTTGCAAATAATGTTGTAGATCAATAGCTCGCGTTGTTGCTTCGCTATGTTTTATATATGTTCCTAGAGAAAAACTATGTTGAAAGATGTCAGTAGCAATGATGCTGATTGGATCCGTGATCTGAGGATTATCCTCATTGCTGCATAGAAGAATTATGTCCTTGATGCACCGCTAGGTGACAGACCTATTACAGGAGCAAATGCAGACGTTATGAACATTTGGCTAGCTCAGTATGATGACTACTTGATAGTTTAGTGCACCATGCTTTACGGCTTAGAATCAGGACTTCAAAGACGTTTTGAACGTCATGGACCATATGAGATGTTCCAGGAGTTGAAGTTAATATTTCAAGCAAATACCCGAGTTGAGAGATATGAAGTCTCCAACAAGTTCTATAGCTAAAAGGTGGAGGAGAATAGCTCAAGCAGTGAGCATGTGCTCAGATTGTCTGGGTACTATAATTGCTTGAATCAAGTGGGAGTTAATCTTCCAGATAAAATAGTGATTGACAGATTTCTCTAGTCACTATCACCAAATTACTAGAACTTCGTGATGAACTATAATATGCAAGGGATAACGGAAACGATTCCCAAGCTCTTCGTGATGCTGAAATCAACAAAGGTAGAAATCAAGAAAAGCATCAAGTGTTGATGGTTGACAAGACCACTAGTTTCAAGAAAAGGGGCAAAAGGAAGAAGGGGAACTTCAAGAAGAACGGCACGCAAGTTGCTGCTCAAGTGAAGAAGCCCAAGTCTAGACCTAAGCCTGAAACTAAGTGCTTCTACTACAAAGGGACTGGTCACTAGAAGCGGAACTACCCCAAGTATTTGGCGGATAAGAAAGGATGGAAAAGTTAACAAAGGTATATTTGATATACATGTTATTGATGTGTACTTTACTATTGTTCATAGCAAACCCTCAGTATTTGATACTAGTTCAGTTGCTAAGATTAGTAACTCGAATCGGGAGTTGCAGAAGGAACATAAACTAGTTAAGGGTGAAGTGACGATGTATGTTGGAAGTGGTTCCAAGATTGATATGATCATCATCGCACACTCCCTATACTTTTGGGATTAGTGTTGAACCTAAAATAAATGTTATTTAGTGTTTGCGTTGAGCATGAATATGATTGGATCATGTTTATTGCAATACAGTTATTCATGTAAGTTAGAGAATAATTGTTGTTCTGTTTACATGAATAAAACCTTCTATGGTCATACACCCAATGAAAAAGGTTTGTTGGATCTCGATCGTAGTGATACACATATTCATAATATTGAAGCCAAAAGATGCAAAGTTAATAATGATAGTGCAACTTATTTGTGGCACTGCCGTTTAGGTCATACTGGTGTAAAGCGCATGAAGAAACTCCATGTTGATGGGCTCTTGGAATCACTTGATGCTTGCGAACCATGCCTTATGGGCAAGATGACTAAGACTCTGTTCTCTGGAACAATGGAGCGAGCAACAGACTTATTGGATATAATACATACTGATGTATGCGATCTGATGAGTGTTGAGGCCCGCAGCAGGTATTGTTATTTTCTAACCTTCACAGATGATTTGAGCAGATATGGGTATATCTACTTGATGAAACATTAGTCTGAAACATTTGAAAAGTTCAAAGAATTTCAGAGTGAAGTGGAAAATCATCGTGACAAGAAAATAAGGTTTCTACGATCTGATCCCGGAGACAAATATTTGAGTTATGAGTTTGGTCTTCAAATTAAAACAATGTGGAATAGTTTCACAAACTCACGCCACCCGAAACACCGTAATGGTGTGTCCGAACGTCGTAATCGTACTTTACTGGATATGGTGCGACCTATGATGTCTCTTACTGATTTACCGCTATCATTTTGGGGTTATGCTTTAGAGACGGCCGCATTCACATTAAATAGGGCACCATCGAAATCCGTTGAGACGACGCCTTATGAACTGTGGTTTGGCAAGAAACCAAAGTTGTCGTTTCTTAAAATTTGGGGCTGTGATGCTTATGTGAAAAAGCTTCAACCTGATAAGCTCGAACCCAAATCGGAGAAATGTGTCTTCATATGATACCCAAAGGAAACTGTTGGGTACACCTTCTATCACAGATCCGAAGGCAAGACATTTGTTGCTAAAAATGGATCCTTTCTAGAGAAGGAGTTTCTCTCGAAAGTAGTGAGTGGGAGGAAAGTAGAACTTGATGAGGTAACTGTACATGCTCCCTTATTGGAAAGTAGTTCATCACAGAAACCGGCTTCTGTGACACCTACACCAATTAGTGAGGAAGTTAATGATGATGATCATGAAATTTCAGATCAAGTTGTTACTGAACCTGTAGATCAACCAGAGTAAGATCCAGACCAGAGTGGTACGGTTAGGGATGGCAATGGGTCGGGTTTGGGGCGGGTGGAGCTGGTCCAAATCCAACCCATGATCCATCTTCCTACCCTCTGCCCATCCACCAAATTATCCATGGGCACAACTTGTGCCCATGCCCAAACCCACTGGATACCCACATACCCATGGAGCTCCATGGGCATAGAAAAGTCAGCATGAAGCCTTCCCAAAGATCAAATTAACTCATCATCATTCACTCACAAATGACAACATAAGCTACATGCATAAGTAGGCAACAAGAAATACGATGAGTCCTTAAGTGTGACATATCAGAGGTTGATTCTGCAGCATATAGCTCATGGCACAAGTTGCATATTTCCTGCCATTTCACACAAGTTGCATATTTCCTGCCATTACCCATTGATTCGCTCTTTCTACTATCACTGGCATATGGCCCCACATATCATATGGGTATCCATTGGATATCCATGGAGCATAAACTATAACCATGCCCAACCCGGCTGTTCGTGGGTATCCATATCCACGGACCCATGGGCGAAAATGTGCTCCATACCCTTGCCCAACCGGGTCGGGTATCCATGGGTATCCAGATCCATGGATAAAATTGCCATCCCTGGGTACGGTAATCATGTTCTCGAAGTCATGCTACTAGATCATGATGAACCTACGAACTATGAAGAAGCGATGGTGAGCCCAGATTCCGCAAAATTGCTTGAAGCCATGAAATCTGAGATGGGATCCATGTATGAGAACAAAGTGTGGACTTTGGTTGACTTGCCCGATGATCGGCAAGCAATTTAGAATAAATGGATCTTCAAGAAGAAGACAGACGCTGACGGTAATATTACTGTCTGCAAAGCTCGACTTATTACGAAAGGTTCTCGATAAGTTCAAGGGATTGACTACGATGAGACCTTCTCACCCGTAGCGATGCTTAAGTCTGTCCGAATCATGTTAGCGATTGCCGCATTTTATGATTACGAAATTTGGCAGATGGATGTCAAAACTCCATTGAATGGATTTCTGGAAGAAGAGTTGTATATGATGCAACCAGAAGGTTTTCTCGATCCAAAGGGAGCTAACAAAGTGTGCAAGCTCCAGCGATCCATTTATGGACTCGTGCAAGCCTCTTAGAGTTGGAATAAATGCTTTGACAGTGTGATCAAAGCATTTGGTTTTGTACAGACTTTTGGAGAAGCCTGTATTTACAAGAAAGTGAGTGGGAGCTCTGTAGCATTTCTGATATTATATGTGGATGACATATTACTGATTGGAAATGATATAGAATTTCTGCAAAGCATAAAGGAGTGTTTGAAAGGAGTTTTTCAAGGAAAGACCTCGGTGAAGCTGCTTACATATTGAGCATCAAGATCTATAGAGATAGATCAAGACGCTTGATAAGTTTTTCAATGAGTACATACATTGACAAGATTATGAAGTAGTTCAAAATGGAACAGTCAAAGAAAGAGTTCTTGCCTGTGTTACAAGGTGTGAAATTGAGTAAGACTCAAAGCCCGACCATGGCAGAAGATAGAAAGAGAATTAAAGTCATTCCCTATAGCTTGGCCATAGGTTCTATAAAGTATGCCATGCTGTGTACCAGATCTATTGTATACCCTACACTGATTTTGGCAAGGGAGTACAATAGTGATCTAGGAGTAGATCACTGGACAATGGTCAAAATTATCCTTAGTGGAATAAGGATATGTTTCTCGATTATGGAGGTGACGGGTTCGTCGTAAAGGGTTACATCGATGCAAGTTTTGACACTCATCCAGATGACTCTAAGTCTCAATCTGGATACATATTGAAAGTGGGAGCAATTAGCTAAAGTAGCTCCGTGCAGAGCATTGTAGACATAGAAGTTTGCAAAATACATACGGGTCTGAATTTCTCTCACAAGCAAATACATGATCACACCTTAGTACTCTTTGGGTGTTAATCACATAGCGATGTGAACTAGATTATTGACTCTAGTAAACCCTTTGGGTGTTGGTCACATGACGATGTGAACTATGGGTGGTAATCACATGGTGATGTGAACTATTGGTGTTGAATCACATGGCGATGTGAACTAGATTATTGACTCTAGTGCAAGTGGGAGACTGAAGGAAATATGCCCTAGAGGCAATAATAAAGTTATTATTTATTTCCTTATTTCATGATAAATGTTTATTATTCATGCTAGAATTGTATTAACCGGAAACTTGATACATGTGTGAATACATAGACAAAACAGAGTGTCACTAGTATGCCTCTACATGACTAGCTCATTGAATCAAAGATGGTTATGTTTCCTAGCCATAGACATGATTTGTCATTTGATTAACGGGATCGCATCATTAGGAGAATGATGTGATTGACTTGACCCATTCCATTAGCTTAGCACATGATCGTTTAGTATGTTGATATTGCTTTCTTCATGACTTATACATGTTCCTATGACTATGAGATTATGCAACTCCTGCCACGAAGGAACACTTTGTGTGCTACCAAACGTCACAACGTAACTGGGTTATTATAAAGGTGCTCTACAGGCGTCTCCGAAGGTACTTGTTGGGTTGGCGTATTTCGAGATTAGGATTTGTCACTCCGATTGCGGGAGAGCTATCTCTGGGCCCTCTCGGTAATGCACATCACTTAAGCCTTGCAAGCATTGCAACTAATGAGTTAGTTGCGGGATGATGTATTACGGTACGAGTAAACAGACTTGCCGGTAACGAGATTGAACTAGGTATTGATGTACCGACGATCGAATCTCGGGCAAGTAACATACCGATGATAAAGGGAACAACGTATGTTGTTATGCGGTCTGACCCATAAAGATATTCGTAGAATATGTGGGAGCCAATATGAGCATCCAGGTTCCGCTATTGGTTATTGACCGGAGACATGTCTCGGTCATGTCTACATAGTTCTTGAACCCGCAGGGTCCACACTCTTAACGTTACGATGACAATTATATTATGAGTTTATATGTTTTGATGTACCGAAGGTTGTTCGGAGTCCCCGATGTGATCACGGACATGACGAGGAGTCTCGAAATGGTCGACACATGAGGATTGATATATTGGAAGCCTATGTTTGGATATAGGAAGTGTTCCGGGTGAAATCGGATTTATCGAGTCTTGGAGGTTACCGGAACCCCCCAGCAACTTAATGGGCCTTAGTGGGCCTTGGTGGAAGAGAGGAGAGGAGGCCAGGGCAGGGCCGCGCGCCCCTCCCCCCCAAGTTCGAATAGGACAAGGAGAGGGGGGCGGCGCCCCCTTTCCTTCCTCCCCTCCACCTCTTCCCTCTCTCTCTCTCCTAGTCCAACATGGAAAAGGGGGGGAGTCCTACTCCCGGTAGGAGTAGGACTCCTCCGTCGCGCCTCCCCCCTTGGCGCGCCCTCCTCCTAGGCCGGCCGCTTCCCCCTTGCTCCTTTATATACGGGGGCAGGGGGCACCCCATAGACACAACAATTGATCGTTTGATCTTTTAGCCGTGTGCGGTGCCCCCCTCCACCATAGTCCACCTCGATAATACTATAGCGGTGCTTAGGCGAAGCCCTGCATCGGTAGAACATCAACATCATCACCACGCCGTCGTGCTGACGAAACTCTCCCTCAACACTTGGCTGGATCGGAGTTCGAGGGACGTCATTGGGCTGAACGAGTGCTGAACTAGGAGGTGTCATACGTTCGGTACTTGATCGGTCGGATCGTGAAGACATACAACTACATCAACCGCGTTGTGCTAACGCTTCCGCTTTCGGTCTATGAGGGTACGTGGACAACACTCTCCCCTCTCGTTGCTATGCATCACCATGATCTTGCGTGTGCATAGGAAATTTTTTGAAATTACTACGTTCCCCAACAGGCACCTATACTCAGGTGTCATCTCCGGCGTAGGGTCTTGTCACTTCATTGTGAGGAGCAGCACGTAATAATTTGACCAACGGGATGTACAGTGCTACTACATTGGTAGTACTACTACTAGTACTAGCACCACCGTCTGGATTTAGTAGTACTACCACGTCCATCTTGATTTAGTATTTGACTAGCAATATCTAGTAATGCATGTCACAAAAAATGTATTACTCCCTCTGGAAATAAATACATGGTGTATTTTTTTATTCCTATCGGCGAGATAACTTAATGTCTTTTTGCTACTTAATAGGATTACATGCAATGAACTAACCACTGCATGTGATATTTGGTAGTCTCATGTCATTGAAAGCATGCACGGCCCACATCTCTCATTGGTTGATATGTCACGAAATAAGAAACGAGGAGGGAGTTAATGTACCGTACCTAAGTGTTTTGGGATTATTTGGTTTTCGTAAGGTGACTTACACAACATTTTTGGTTACATGCACTAAAATTTTATTAGTTAAATCAAAGGTCAAAAGTTGGCGCAAAATGCAAAGGGGACCAATAAACCAGTAAACATCAAAGTTCTCTCATTTGGGCCCAACTAGAGGTCCGGTGAGTTGACTATACTGCACGGGCACGGAGGGGGACGTAGCTTCATTGACTTACTGCACCTGCCTTTGGGTGTATGACATGTGGGCCCAACGGGTGGATGGCTAATCTGTCATACAGCCAAAGGCAGGTGCAGTAGAGGGGCGAGGAGTAGATGGCCAACACGCGCGTGAATTCAACGAAGTCTGCACTTCTCATATAAAGGCTCCCGCCAATCCAATCTATGAAATCCTACGCACCTACGCACCCAAGGGAAAGAGTGATCACTCCAATCGCAAGATCAGCTGACTAGAAGCTAGACCCATGGAGGCGGTGAGCGCGAGCATCAGCCGGCTGTGCCAGGCGGTCCACGGCGCCGGCCTACGGCCCGGCATCGAGGAACATCTCCAAGTAGTGCTTGAGGCCGCCAGGGCGAGGGGCCACTTGGACGACATCTTCGTCTCCTTGTTCGACGAGGTCCTCGCCGGCTTCCTCGACAAGTTCACCATCGTCAAGAAGCTCGCGGACGACCTTGACGTACGCCTCCAGCCCACGCGCCTAGGCTCTGTGATGCCTGCCACCCTCAACGGCCTCTATGGTGACAACCTCTTCGACGCACTGGTGGCCCTGCGAATGCCCACCGTCGCGCCGGAGAATGTCCACCTCGTGGTCGCACTCGCAGCGCAGCAAGACACCATCGACATAATCACCCACGTCTACGCGGAAATCGTCCACAAGGACTACTACATGCAAGAGGAGGACGATAGGACGCTGGCCTTCTTGGACCGCAAGGCAACCTTGCGTGGCATTGTTCAGAAGCATGTTGAGCTTGCCGCCAACACCGCTGCTTCGCACACGTCGGTTGGTGACCCGGTGCACTAGGGCGTGAGGATGTTGTTGATGGATTCGTATGTATCTTTATCTTTCCGTCAAATCCATGTAGTAGTATATGGTACCACTAGTAATTATCTTACCTTTTGCATCAACTTCATAATTTTCGTACGTACTCCATGAATGAACCACGCCAGAACCAAACTTCTCATTACTCTAGGGAAAATCGTTATTTCTATCTATCTGTCGCGCCATGCAGCAGAACCAAATTTTACAAGTTACAAGTTCAAAAGGAAAAGCCTGCCGTGTTCGCGTTGCACCCCCACACGGTTGGCCCGACACGCTGCTCAAGGGGGAATGTGTGCTGTGTTGCATTTTCACTTACAAGTGGGACCGCAGTTGAGCAAACCGACTATCGGCAAACCCCCACCCCGCCCACCGCATGATGGCTGAGAAAACAGGAGGGAGAAGAGATGGCTGTAGCACGGACTCCAAGAAAATTGGTGTCGGATGGGACTTGTGTGGGTGGCGTGTGCCGTACTGCTAGACATGAATGCTAGTAATGGCCCATGCCACCCCACTGTATCGAGGTGCTGGTTATGTAGAACAAATTTCCTGGAGTACGTGCTCAGCCCTCCTCTATCTCTCTTCTCAGCCAGCCAGCAGACGCGCGGAGCCCATCGTGTGTTTGCTCATATGCGGTCCCACATGTCAGTGAAAATGCAAGAGGACCCACTGAACCTGCACATCTTTCACCTCGATGTGCTGGTGATGAAAAATAAATCCAATAAAGATCTTCGGTGGCCGCTTTTGGAGTTACTCAAGAGTAGTAAGATTCTATTTACAGTTTAACCCAAGATGCACATCACGTGGCTTCAACTACCACTCTATTTTCTTGCATGACACGACCTGGATGTTGGATGTCCCACGTGTCGGCAAAAGGAGGAAGAACTCGACCAAATCTTCGTTGTGCTCTCGGATTAGACTAGTTGTGCTAACTTAAAATTTTATTGTGTAGACTGGATGAAAGTTTTGGTGTTGGGAAGAAGAGTACAACGATATATTGATAGTGCGTAATTTAGTAGATGTTCTAGCACTTTTAGCTAGCATAGAGGCTAGAGATGAGACTAGTGCACTTGTTGATAGAATAGAGGCTAGACACGTCTACTTCTTTACACTCGAAGAAGAAAGAAGCACGCAAGGTCGAGCCTCCGCAGATCAACAGTGAATGCACTGAGAAGGCACTAATCCAACTTACATGAGCAGTTATGGAAGTTGGATATCTTCTAAAATGTGTTCTTGTGGTTCTTGTTTTCTTTGGTCTTGCTTTTCTAGTCAAAATTTTGGTGATGTATATCCATGTACCAAAAAATCAATGATGAAAAAAAGATAAGTGTTTGCAAAGAAAAATGTACGCGGCCGGGATGCGTCCACGCGTTCAGCGCACGGCCACCGCATCCGAGAAATGGCTCGGACACGACCCCATTGCCCTACCCAAACGGACAGAATCCGGGCAAAACGAAGGTCCGTTTGAGGTCGTGCGTTGGAGTTGGATTTACAAGTGGGACCGCAGTTGAGGAAACCGACTATCGGCAAACCCCCACCTCGCCTGCCGCGCGATAGCTGAGTTAGAGAAACGACGAGGTTGAAGAGATTGCTGTAGCACAGACTCCGAGAAATATGGTGTCAGATGGAAGTCGTGCTGGTGGCGTGTGCCGTACTCCTGGACATGAATGCTTGTTCTGGCCCATGCCACCCTACTACTCCTATTACTTATAGTAGTAGTATCGAGGATTCGAGGTGGTGGTTACGTACAGCGAACACATTAACTATGGCCCACCTCACATTGTGGCCAAATTTCCTGGAGTCTGTGCTAGGTTAAAAAGTGTTCTTTGTGAGGATGGGTGGCTGGTCTCAAGTTTAAAACTTGTTGTATTATGTATGTAGACGTAGAGATAGTGTAGCATGTGAAGCTAGTACAAATAGTGTACTATTGTTGATTGGCCTCATCCGATAACCTGTTGCAATGCACGTACAATTATGTATTCGGAAAAAAAAATTGCCTCGTCGCAGCACCCACTCAGAGAAGCGACTCGAAATCCATTCATAAATTTAGTAAGTTTATCACAAGCATATCATTTTATTACATACAACAGGTCATCAACCCACAACGTCAACGAGGATACATTATAAATACTAAAGTTTTCATCACACAACAAATAACAAGCAATGAAATGAACTTCAACTCAACCAATCCTTGGCGTTGGAAACGCTTGCTTTGAACCACAAGTGATTCTCTGGGAAGGGCCAGCTACTGTCAATCTCGAGACCAACGCAGGACTGATCATCCAGGCTGAAGTGGCCTACTATATCACGACCAGGGTAGAGAACCATGATACGTCTCCAGCGTATCTATAATTTTTGATTGTTGCATGCTATATTATCTTCTGTTTTGGACATTATTGGGCTTTATTATTCACTTTTATATTATTTTTGGGACTAACCTATTAACCGGAGGCCCAGCCCAGAATTGCTATTTTTTTGCCTATTTCAGAGTTTTGCAGAAAAAGAATATCAAACGGAGTCCAAACGGAATGAAACCTTCGGGAACGTGATTTTTGGAACGAACATGATCCAGGAGACTTGGACCCTAAGTCAAGGAAGCTTCGAGGAAGCCACGAGGTAGGGGGGCGCCCCCCCCAGCGCCCTCCACCCTCGTGGGCCCCATGTTGCTCCACCGACATACTCATTCCTCCTATATATACCTACGTACCCCCAAACGATCAGATACGGTGCCAAAAACCTAATTCCACCGATGCAACCTTCTATACCCACGATATCCCATCTTGGGGCCTGTTCCGGAGCTCCGCCTGAGGGGGCACCAATCACGGAGGGCTTCTACATCAACACCATAGCCCCTCCGATGAAGTGTGAGTAGTTTACCTCAGACCTTCGGGTCCATAGTTAGTAGCTAGATGGCTTCTTCTCTCTTTTTGGATCTCAATACAATGTTCTCCCCCTCTCTCATGGAGATCTATTCGATGTAATCTTCTTTTGCGGTGTGTTTGTTGAGACTGATGAATTGTGGGTTTATGATCAAGTTTATCTATGAACAATATTTGAATCTTCTGAATTCTTTTATGTATGATTGGTTATCTTTGCAAGTCTCTTCGAATTATCAGTTTGGTTTGGCCTAGTAGATTGATCTTTCTTGCAATGGGAGAAGTGCTTAGCTTTGGGTTGAATCTTGCGGTGTCCTTTCCTAGTGATAGTAGGGGCAGCAAGGCACGTATTGTATTGTTGCCATCGAGGATAACAAGATGGGGTTTTTATCATATTGCATGAATTTATCCGTCTACATCATGTCATCTTGCTTAAGGCATTACTCTGTTCTTATGAACTTAATACTCTAGATGCATGATGGATAGCGGTCGATGTGTGGAGTAATAGTAGTAGATGCAGGCAGGAGTCGGTCTACTTGTCTCGGACGTGATGCCTATATACATGATCATACCTAGATATTCTCGTAACTATGCTCAATTCTGTCAATTGCTCAACAGTAATTTGTTCACCCACCGTAAAATACTTATGCTCTTGAGAGAAGCCACTAGTGAAACCTATGGCCCCCGGGCCTATCTTCATCTTCCAACACTTAGTTATTTCCGTTGCCTTTTACTTTGCTTTTATTTTACTTTGCATCTTTATCATAAAAATACCAAAAATATTATCCTATCATATCTATCAGATCTCACTCTCGTAAGTGACCGTGTAGGGATTGACAACCCCTTACCGCGTTGGTTGCGAGGATTTATTTTATTTTGTGTAGGTGCGAGGGACTCGCGCGTAGCCTCCTACTGAATTACCTTGGTTCTCAAAAACTGAGGGAAATACTTACACTACTTTGCTGCATCACCCTTTCCTCTTCAAGGGAAAACCAACGCAGTGCTCAAGAGGTAGCAAGAAGGATTTCTGGCGCCGTTGCTGGGGAGGTCTACGCAAAAGTCACGATACCAAGTACCCATCACAAACCCTTATCTCCCGCATTACATTATTCGCCATTTGCCTCTCGTTTTCCTCTCCCCCACTTCACCCTTGCTGTTTTATTCGCTCTCTCCTTTCCGTTTGCCTCTTTTTTGTTTGCTTGTCGTTAGTGCTAGTCCTCTATCTTCTCCGTTGTCTCCCGAGAATGAAGTTCTAAATTTTAAGCAAAGGGAGGGAGAAAATTTAAATGACGCTTGGTATAGAATTTGCAATGCTCAAAATAGATCGACCAAGAAGCAATCGACTTCTGTTCTTCTTTGCAATTTTTATGTAGGCGCTACTCCTTGGTACAGATATATCCTTGATACCATTACCGGAGGGAACTTCTTGGGTAGCCATACTTTTGATTCTTATAATGCTATGATAGATTTGTTTGGCTCACCACCTCTTTTGGTTAATGGAACTATGTTAACTTTGGAGCATGTAATGCAAAGACTTGAAATTATAGAAAATAAGGTTGCTACTGTGGAGTTAATTGAAAATTTGGATAAAAATATCCACAACCGAATCACTCAATATGGATCTAAAGTAGGAGTCACTTTGAAAAATATTAAAGAGAAGGAACCCACAGTTAATGAGAAAATAAATCAGGATTCCACTAGAATCGATAAACTTGAGGATATCATTACCAACTTGGGAACCGCTTTTTCTTCCGTAAAGAATACTCCAAGTCCTCCTACTAAAATTGCCAAGCTTATGTATGTTCCTAAAATGAAGGGTGAATCCTCTAGTAAGGAAACTGCGGATCTCAAATCTATAAGTATTCATCCCAATCTTTTTGCTATCACTAAGGAACCATTTGTTACAAATGAATTTTTCAATCTTGTGCCTAAAAGTTTGATATCAATAAAAATAACGAAATTCCTAAGGATGGTAGATGCCTCATTTAAGAATTACCTACCAAAGATGGCAATACCTAGATCTATCCTTGCTTTTATGCCTAGCTAGGGGCGTTAAACAATAGAGCTTGTTGGAAGGCAACCCAATTTTATTTTTTGTTTTTTGCTTTTTGCTTCTGTTTAGGAATAAATATTTGATCTAGCCTCTGGTTAGATCTGTTTTTATCTTTTAGTTAGTGTTTGTGCCAAGTTAATCCTATAGAATCTTCTTGGATGATAGTTATTTGATCTTGCAGAAATTTCCAGAAACTTTCTGTTCACGAAAATAATTGTTAAAAATCAGCAGAATGTGATAAAATATTGATTTCAATTGCTGCTGATCAACAAACAAATTGTCTAGGTCGTCCTATTTTGTCTGGTGTTTTGAGGTTCCAGAAGTTTTCGTTAGTTACAGATTACTACAGACTGTTCTGTTTTTGACAGATTCTGTTTTTCGTGTGTTGTTTGCTTATTTTGATGAATCTATGGTTAGTAAAATAGTTTATAAACCATAGATAAGTTGTAATACAGTATGTTTAACACCAATATAAATAAATAATGAGTTCATTACAGTACCTTGAAGTGGTCTTTTGTTTTCTTTCGCCAACGGAGCTCACGAGATTTTCTGTTGAGTTTTGTGTTGTGAAGTTTTCAAGTTTTGGGTGAAAGATTTGATGGATTATGGAACAAGGAGTGGAAAGATCCTAAGCTTGGTGATTCCCATGGCACCCCAAGATAATCTAAGGACACCTTAAAGACAATGCTTGGGGATGCCCCGGAAGGCATCCCCTCTTCCGTCTACTTTCATCGGTAACTTTACTTGGAGCTATACTTTTATTCACCACATGATATGTGTTTTGCTTGGAGTGTCTTGTATGATTTGAGTCTTTGCTTTTTAGTTTGCCACAATCATCCTTGCTGTACACACCTTTTGATAGAGAAAACATGATTCGGAAATTATTAGAATACTCTTTGTGCTTCACTTATATCTTTTGAGTTATATAGTTTTGTTCTAGTGCTTCACTTATATATTTTAGAGCACGGTGGTGGATTTTTTAATAGAAACTATTGATATCTCATGCTTCACTTAGATTATTTGAGTCTTAAATAGCATGGTAATTTGCTTAAATAATCCTAATATGCTAGGTATTCAAGATTAGTAAAAACTTTCTTATGAGCGTTTTGAATACTAAGAGAAGTTTGATGCTTGATGATTGTTTTGAGATATGGAGGTAGTGATATTAAAGTTGTGCTCGTTGAGTAGTTGTGAATTTGAGAAATACTTCAGTTGAACCTTGCAAGTCCCGTAGCATGCACGTATGGTAAACGTTATGTAACAAATTTGAAACATGAGGTGTTCTTTGATTGTCCTCCTTATGGGTGGCGGTCGGGGACGAGCGATGGTCTTTTCCTACCAATCTATCCCCCTAGGAGCATGCGTGTAGTGCTTGGTTATTGATGACTTGTAGATTTTTGCAATAAGTATGCGAGTTCTTTATGACTAATGTTGAGTCCATGGATTATACGCACTCTCACCTTTCCATCATTGCTAGCCTCTTGATGCATGCATTGCCCTTTCTCACATTGAGAGTTGGTGCAAACTTAGCGGTGCATCAAACCCGTGATATGATACGCTCTTTCACACATAAACCTCTTTATATCTTCCTCAAAACAGCCACCATACCTACCTATTATGGCATTTCCATAGCCATTCCGAGATATATTGCCATGCAACTTTCCACCATTCCGTTTATCATGACACGTTCATCATTGTCATATTGCTTAGCATGATCATGTAGTTGACATAGTATTTGTGGCAAAGCCACCGTTCATAATTCTTTCATACATGTCACTCGTGGTTCATTGCATATCCCGGTACACCGCCGGAGGCATTCATATAGAGTCATACTTTGTTCTAGTATCGAGTTGTAATCATTGAGTTGTAAATAAATAGAAGTGTGATGATCATCATCTAATAGAGCAGTGTCCCCAAAAAAGGGGAAAGGACAAATAAAAAAAGGAAGGCCCAAAAAAGAGAGAAATAAAAAGGGGCAATGCTACTATCCTTTTTTCCATACTTGTGCTTCAAAGTAGCACCATAATCTTCATGATAGAGAGTCTCTTGTTTTATCACTTTCATATACTAGTGGGAATTTTTCATTATAGAACTTGGCTTGTATATTCCAATAATGGGCCTCCTCAAGTGCCCTAGGTCTTCGTGAGCAAGCAAGTTGGATGCACACCCACTTAGTTTCTTTTGTTGAGCTTTCATATATTTATAGCTCTAGTGCATCCGTTGCATGGCAATCCCTACTCCTTGCATTAACATCAATCGATGGGCATCTCCATAGCCCATTGATTAGCCTCGTTGATGTGAGACTTTCTCCTTTTTTGTCTTCTCCACATAACCCCCATCATTATACTCTATTTCACCCATAGTGCTATATCAATGGCTCACGCTCATGTATTGCGTGAAGGTTTACAAAGTTTGAGATTACTTGTATGAAACAATTGCTTGGCTTGTCATCGGGGTTGTGCATGATGAGAGAATTCTTGTGTGACGAAAATAGAGCATGACTAAACTATATGATTTTGTAGGGATGAACTTTCTTTGGCCAAGTTATTTTGAGAGGACATAAGTGCTTACTTAGTATGCTTGAAGTATTATTATTTCTATGTCAATATTAAACTTTTGTCTTGAATCTTTTGGATCTGAATATTCATACCACAATTAAGAAGAATTACATTGAAATTATGCCTAGTAGCATACCGCATAAAAAATTCTGTTTTTATCATTTACCTACTCGAGGACGAGCAGGAATTAAGCTTGGGGATGCTTGATACGTCTCCAATGTATCTATAATTTTTGATTGCTCCATGCTATTTTATCTTATGTTTTGGACATTATTGGGCTTTATTATTCACTTTTATATTATTTTTGGGACTAACCTATTAACCGGAGGCCAAGCCCAGAATTGCTGCTTTTTGCCTATTTCAGAGTTTCGCAGAAAAAGAATATCAAACGGAGTCCAAACGGAATGAAACCTTCGGGCACGTGATTTTTGGAATGAACATGATCCAGGAGACTTGGACCCTAAGTCAAGGAAGCTTCAAGGAAGCCACGAGGTAGGGGGCGCGCCTACCCCCCCCAGGCGCGTCCTCCACCCTCGTGGGCCCCATGTTGCCCCACCGACGTACTCCTTCCTCCTATATATACCTACGTACCCCCAAACGATCAGATACGGAGCCAAACACCTAATTCCACCGCCGCAACCTTCTGTACCCACGAGATCCCATCTTGGGCCTGTTCCGGAGCTCCAGCGGAGGGGGCATCGATCACGGAGGGCTTCTACATCAACACCATAGCCCCTCCGATGAAGTGTGAGTAGTTTACCTCAGACCTTCGGGTCCATAGTTAGTAGCTAGATGGCTTCTTCTCTCTTTTTGGATCTCAATACAATGTTCTCCCCCTCCCTCGTGGAGATCTATTCGATGTAATCTTCTTTTGTGGTGTGTTTGTTGAGGTCGATGAATTGTGGGTTTATGATCAAGTTTATCGATGAACAATATTTGAATCTTCTGGATTCTTTTATGTATGATTGGTTATCTTTGCAAGTCTCTTCAAATTATCAGTTTGGTTTGGCCTACTAGATTGATCTTTCTTGCAATGGGAGAAGTACTTAGCTATGGGTTCAATCTTGCAGTGTCCTTTCCCAGTGACAGTAGGGGCAGCAAGGCACGTATTGTATTGTTGCCATCGAGGATAACAAGATGGGGTTTTTATCATATTGCATGAATTTATCCCTCTACATCATGTCATGTTCCTTAAGGCGTTACTCTGTTCTTATGAACATAATACTCTAGATGCATGCTGGATAGCGGTCGATGTGTGGAGTAATAGTAGTAGATGCAGGCAGGAGTCGGTCTACTTGTCTCGGACGTGATGCCTATATACATGATCATACCTAGATATTTTCATAACTATGCTCAATTCTGTCAATTGCTCAACAGTAATTTGTTCACCCACCGTAATACTTATGCTCTTGAGAGAAGCCACTAGTGAAACCTATGGCCCCCGGGTCTATCTTCATCATATTAATCTTCCAACACTTAGTTATTTCCGTTGCCTTTTTACTTTCCTTTTATTTTACTTTGCATCTTTATCATAAAAATAACAAAAATATTATCCTATCATATCTATCAGATCTCACTCTCGTAAGTGACCGTGTAGGGATTGACAACCCCTTATCGCGTTGGTTGCGAGGATTTATTTGTTTTGTGTAGGTGCGACGGACTCACGCATAGCCTCCTACTGGATTGATACATTGATTCTCAAAAACTAAGGGGAATACTTACGCTACTTTGCTGCATCACCCTTTCCTCTTCAAGGGAAAACCAACGCAATGCTCAAGAGGTAGCAAACCACCGCAATGTCCGACGTATAGATACAGTTGCTTCTCATAAATGGTAGTAATGTTGTGTCAACAGCAGCTGGATCGCCTTTAACCATCATTGGATAGTTTGGTCCAAGGAAGAGCGAGTTTTCTCCAAGACTATCAATACTGTACCAGGGAGAAGGTGTTGGCGCTAGCACACTAGTATCCATCCTGAATACCCTGCAACAGGTGTTGGAATAGGTCCGGAGAGGGCGACCATGGGAGACAACACGTGCTCCCTCAGTATTAACGATCTCAGTGCACCATAGTTCCTGTAATGCCAAGAGCGGTTGGGAACTCGACAAATTGCTATCTTCCATAGAAGATAGTCACCATGATCGTATTTGAACATGCGTAGAATACCGGTGTGCTCAACCTCTGGGCATTCTAAGATTTTTGGAAGTGGAACCCGGTGACGAGTGTACACATTCACAAGTTCCCACTCGCAGATGTACCCAATATAAACAACTCAATCTCCATTTGCGCCTTCCCAAGCCTTGCGCTCAAATGATGGCATCTTAACATCATACGTATCATTATCAAGCAGCATCAACTTGCACAAGGCGAGGCTTCCCTCGTCCCCGCGCCAGTTAGCAGGGTCATGGCGAAGAAGATAGGGGAGATCAGACCGCTCATGGACCCGTGGGTTCCTTGTAATGATGTTATTAGTTGAGTCGACAATGGTCTTGAACGAACCTGCCATGCTAGCCGAGGTGATGATGTCGTACCGATCAATGAGTTCCCTCACCACGTCATCTTTCAGATCGGAGCAAGAATAACGGGGTCATTTCCGGCTTGTTACCTCCATGGAGAAGACGATCAAACAATGGCAGAAGGAAGGGTGAAGGCAAATGGAGGAGGGAGGAAGAGCGTGCGACAGCAGTTCCAAATCGAGAGGGAAAGGTGAAGTGTCGATGGACGGTTGCCAGTTTGCCACGATACACGAAGAGGCGCCCCGTCCTACACGTCCTTTCGGAAATTGTACAAAAGGACTCGACGGCGTCTCACTGACATGTTGGAACGAGACCACATGTCAACGAAACATGGCGTGTAATTTGTCGTGCAAAATGCGATCTGGCCACGTTGGCCCGAGGTGTCGCATTAGTTATCGACCTTTATTGTTTTTATCATACAATCTGAGTGGATAGTTCCTGTGGTCATCACACGTGAGCGGATATATAGGTGGGCTAGGTGGGCAGGCGGCAACAATCTAAGTGCTAAAAGAGTTGATCTCAAAAAAAGAGTTGATCCAATGCTTGGTTTTGTTTGGATTTTCCAACTATGACCATTGGATAGAGTGAATCAATGGCTTACGTTCAAAGTTATTCTCATACTACAGAATGGTATAGGAACCTGGAGAGATTTGGTTGATTTTATATCGCTGAATAATATAAAATATTATGAGTGCAGACGCTCCACCCCGAGGTTTGTTGCTCCTTCTCGGTCGTTGGGAATATATGTTCTTCCACTCTTTCGTTTAAGACATGAGCTCTGTTCATCCTTTTGCCGACACGCCGGACATCTATATGCCTCCATTTTAAAAATCATACTATATGCCTCCATGAAACGCGGGACATCTAGCATCAATTTGGCGTGTCATGCAAGAAAATGGAGATATGCAGTGCGTAAGTGAGTCGTGCACTTCGATGGCACCTAGTACTACGCAATATTTTTTCTCCTCGATGGCACGTGAATAGTGCACATACTCAATGACAGAGCACGGGATGGTAGCCATGGACATGGTCGGCCCTTTTGAAGAGAGTACTATTAAGTACGTAACTTTGATGTGTCCCGTCAACTCGTAGAACTACGAGAAGCTTGCTTACTACGCCTTCTCCCTCGCCAAGGCGTGCGTTGTGGCTCGCAGCATGAGGAGAAACTTTTGCTTACAAGCGGTGGACGTGCAGCAGTTCATTTGGTGTCAGATTGCCAGAAGTACTACTGTAGTACCATCATTATTGTTCGACTTCGAGAAGAGGAGAAGAGCCAAGTGCAAGGTCACCTACTAACCTAGTACAGTACTACTATAGCCAAAGTTGGTCCAGCTTTTTAGAGCATGGTTAATTAATATAGGCGGCTCTTGCAGCGGCACATCATTTAGAGCAAGTACTCTCTTTGTAGGATCAAAGGAAGTGAAACAAAAGTTGGAGTGGATGCTAGATTGCCAATTAAAACATGATTACATAGGAAAAATATCCTATAGCATTCTATCCTATGAATCAAATGACCAATGTAGGAAAATTATGAGGGGGGTCTCCCCAACAGTGGTCCTCAGCTCGCACCTAGCATCACGGTGGTCGAACTTGGAGTCATTCATCTGGTACACGTGGCATCTCAGATCTGCACACAAGGTGACGCGACCTCTCACTTCCTCCGCCATTTGAAGCGGTGCGTCGATGGAGGACTAGCATACTCCAATATATAGGTTGGCTCTATATGATGTGGCAACTTCATATACTAATCGGATGCTGGGTATACTACTACGGTACTCACACTCCAAGAAGTGACTCGAAAACCATTCATAAATTGAGTCTATGACAAGCAATTGCAAATGTACCATTCATTACATACAACAAGTCATCAACACACAACGACAACGATGATACATGTAGGATTATAGATTATTTCCAACAAAACATTCTAGTAAATACTGAAGTTTTCATCACACAACAAATAACAAGCAACGAAATAAACTTCAACTCAACCAATCCCTGGCGTTGGAAACGCTTGTGTAACACCCCGGATCCGATGCGCCAGGTGTCCGCCAGTTATTCGCCGTCTTTGCCATGTAATTTGCTTGCGTCTTTCATTTTATCATGTCATCATGTGCATCTCATTTTGCATACGTGTTCGTCTCATGCATCCGAGCATTTTCCCCGTTGTCCGTTTTGCATTCTGGCACTCCTATGTCCTCCGGCGTCCCCCTCTTCTCTCTTTTCGTGAGTGGGTGTTAAACGTTCTCGGAATGGACCGAGGCTTGCCAAGTGGCCTTGGTATAGCACCGGTAGACCGCCTGTCATGTTTCGTGCCATTTGGAGGTCGTTTGATACTCCAACGGTTAACCGCGTAGCCCGAAACCCACCTTTCTCTTTGCATCCCAACACCCCTCCAAAGTGGCCCAAAACCCATCTAACTCCCCTCCATGCTCTCGGTCGTTCGATCA
This sequence comes from Aegilops longissima, assembly GCA_021605205.1. Taxonomy (NCBI): domain Eukaryota; kingdom Viridiplantae; phylum Streptophyta; class Magnoliopsida; order Poales; family Poaceae; genus Aegilops; species Aegilops longissima. The sequence continues at coordinate 253,864,382 of CM038679.1, forward strand.
CGATCGTGTGGGCGAAAACCGCTCCTCATTTGGACTCTCCTAGCTCCCTCTATCTACAAATATGTGATCCCCTCCGATTTTTCGAGCAGTCCAACCCTAGCCCTCTCCCTCTCAGCCGCCGGACATGTCCGCGTCGTGCCGGACATGTCCGCCGCCCGCAGCCACCTCACTCCGGCCACTCCCAAGCCGCCACGTCACCCCGCCGCCGCTCCCCTCCACTCGCGTCCTGCCACGTGGCGTCCCCGCGCCCGCCTCGCCGCCCGGCCCATGAGCCATCCAGCGGCCCGGGCCCCGCGCCGCCCGCCCTGCCCGGCTCCGCGCCTCCGCCCGCCGCCGCCGAGTGCGCCCGCCTCCGCTTCGCCGCCTCTCCGCCTCCCCTCGCCCGAAGGCTTCGCGCCGCCGCCGCCCGCCCGCGCCCCTCCGGTGACTCTCCGCCTCGCCCGCGCGGCGTTCGCCCGTGCTTTCGGCCAGGCGCGCCGCCCGCTCCCCATGCGGCTTGTCGCCGCGCCTCGCTGCTCCTCCGCGGCGCTTCGCCGGCCTCGGCCCTCCGGCCGCCATCGCCGTCGCCGCGGATCGGTCGGGCGGACGGATCCTGCCGTCGCGCTCCCTCCGCCTTCCCCGTCCTCGCCGGCGTCTTCTCCGGTCCTCTCCGCCATCTTCCCCATCAACTCCGGCCATTCTCGATTTCCGTGCAGATCCAAAGGTTGCCCCCGTTTTCACTAAGTCCCGAATATTTTTGCATAATCATGCCATGTTCATCGCATCATATCTCTGCATCCGTAGCTCCGCTTCGTGCGTGTAATATGTCAAATTGTTCGCCTCGACGTGTGCTTCATTTCATTCCACTGCATCATGTTCATTTGAGTTCATCTTGATGCCTGAATCATCGTTGCAAGAGTGCTTCATAATGTTGTCTGCTGTCTATTAACAGAACATGCTCATTTGTCATTTTTGCCATGATTGATGTGTGCATCCTATGAGGTCGATGTCTACATGTGTTTTGAACTATGCCATGCCATCTTTACAGGGGTGTATGCCATGTATTTCTGTGAGCAATGTGGTGACTAGCACAAGCATGCAAACTAGGCTTCGTGATGTTGCTGATTTTAGTCCCTGTTCTGCTGTTATTTTGATGCCATGTAAACTTGATGCTACAGAGAGATCCATTCTTATTTTGAGATACTTAAGTAAGGATGTTTTGAACATATGGTTATACTATATCCATTCATGGCCCTGGTTGCAATTATGGAGTAGTCTAGCATGTCATTTTCGTGCTCTACGTTTGCTTCAAAATGTTTCCTGGCAGATTGTTTACATGTTATTCAATTTTGCCAAGGTTGTTGTAGTTGATCCTTGCATTTTATAAACTTGTTCTTGCCTTGGTTTGTTTCACAAACATGTCTTCTTGATGATGCTATGCTTATATTTTCATGCAATGACTTGTGGTGAGTGAATCGAGCTTGTTAAGTAGGGTACTTGCTGTAAACCTGCTGCTACTAGTCATTCTATGCTTAATCTGGAGATGTTCACTAAGTATGTTTTGTTCTACATTTCATACTCTATCTATCCACGCCCTTGGTTGCATATATAGCCTGCTGCAGCTTGTTGTAATATTGCTCCAAAGTTGCTAAATAATGTTGCTGTCAGCCTGTTAACATTAAGTTCAGTTGTTGCCATGATTGTTGCTAGTGATTCATGTACCCTATGAACTTTATATTGCCATGCTTAGCTTCACAAACATGTCTTCTTACTGTTGGTTGCCTTGCCATGCCATTTTTTGCTCTGTAGTGAGTTGCACAAGCTCACCAACATACCCTCATAATTCTGTTTCTGCCATGTTTGAATCTGTAATATAACTTGTTATGTTTACGTGGGTTCCATTATATTTTATGATCCTTTTTGGCTTATGGTCAGTAAAGTACTTTTGTTCTATGAAATTAGTAGGTTCAGTCCATGCCTTTGTTTTCCATGATAAGTGCCTGTAACATGTTGTTTGATAGCTCTAAACATTGCAACCTGATGTTAATTTCTGCAAAGTCTGAAACTATTATCATTTGCAATCTTTCCATGTGTGTTTGAGCATGTCCTATTGATTTCTGGAGTTAGCTCAGTGTTCATGTTTTGTTATGCTTTACCTGTACATCATGCCCATGCCTTTTATTTTTATGTTTATGTGCTGTAGCATATTGTTTTGATGCTTGCAAGATGCTTAGTTGCTGTTTTGGGCAGATTGTTGCTATAACTTGTTTCATGTGTGTTGAACCGTTGCTCCGTTTTGAGTGTGCTCTATATGAAACTTGCTTGATTTTGTATGTAGTTTCATATTATCATGTTGCATCCTTGTTTTGAGGTGTTTGCTTGATGTTTGTATGCATTTTGCATCAATGCCATGTTTAACTTGTTTTGCTCATATCTTCTAGGCCGTAGCTCCGAACTAAATGAACTTTATATGTAACTTGACTAGAATATCGTGTAGATCATCTTGGTGCATTTTAACTTGTTGTTTAATAACTTGAACATAAGGTTTATTCAGATCTGGACCAACTTCGAAATTTGCATAAGAGGACTTACTGGAATTGTTATATGTTGTTCCCGGCCTCATTTAAACTTGCCTTGATGTGTTGCTCTTGTTTGCATCATCTCTTGCCATGAGTAGCTTCATGTAGTCTTGTCATGCATCATGCTTGTTTGTGCATCATGCCTTGTTCAGGTGTGGTGTGTTTACTATGTTGTGTTCTTCTTCTTGTTAGTTCCTGTTTCGTTGCGATCGTGAGGATTCGTTCGTCTACGCTTGGTTCGGCTTCTTCCGTTCGTCTTCTTCATGGACTCGTTCTTCTTCCTAGCGGGATTTCAGGCAAGATGACCGCTACCCTGGATCTCACTACTATCATTGTTATGCTAGTTGCTTCGTTCTATCGCTATGCTGTGTTACCTATCTTTTGCTCCTCAAGACTCCCAAATTGCCATGAACCTCTAACCTTTGACACCCTTCCTAGCAAACCATTGCTTGGCTATGTTACCGCTTAGCTCAGCCCTCTTATAGTGTTGCTAGTTGCAGGTGAAGTTGAAGATTGCTCCATGGTGGACAGGATTTTGGTCGGAATATCACAATATCTCTTATATTATTAATGCATCTATATATTTGGTAAAGGGTGGAAGGCTCGGCCTTATGCCTGGTGTTTTGTTCCACTCTTGCCGCCCTAGTTTCCGTCAGACCGGTGTTATGTTCCCGGATTTTGCGTTCCTTACGTGGTCGGGTGATTTATGGGACCCCCTTGACAGTTCGCTTTGAATAAAACTCCTCCAGCAAGGCCCAACATTGGTTTTACCATTTGCCTCACCACCACCTATATTTCCCTTGGGAGTAATTAACCCAAGGGTCGTGTTTATTACAGCCACCCCGGGCCAATGCTTGTCCAAGCGTTGGTCCAAACTAGAGCACCGTGCGGGACCATCCCTTGGCAACTTGGGTTACGTTGGTACCTGTACGCTTAGCTTATCCGGTGTTGCCCTGAGAACGAGATATGTGCAGCTCCTATCGGGATTGTCGGCGCATCGGGCGGTCTTGCTGGTCTTGTTTTACCATTGTCGAAATGTCTTGTAAACCGGGATTCTGCGTCTGATCTGGTCTTCCTGGGAGAAGGTATATCCTTCGTTGATCGCGAGAGCTTATCATGGGCTAAGTTGGGACACCCCTGCAGGGTTTATAATCTTTCGAAAGCGGTGCCTGCGGTTATAGGCATATGGGAATTTGTTAATGTCCGGTTGTAGATAACTTGACACCAGATCCGAAATAAAACGCATCAACCGCGTGTGTAGCCGTGACGGTCTCTTCTCGGCGGAGTCCGGGAAGTGAACACGGTTTTTGGGTTATGTTTGACGTAAGTAGGAGTTCAGGATCACTTCTTGATCATTGCTAGCTTCACGACCGTTCCATTTGCTCTCTTCTCGCTCTTATTTGCGTATGTTAGCCACCATATATGCTTAGTCGCTGCTACAACCTCACCACTTTACCCCTTCCTTTCCCATTAAGCTTTGCTAGTCTTGATACCCATGGTAATGGGATTGCTGAGTCCTCGTGGCTCACAGATTACTACAACAACAGTTGCAGGTACAGGTTATGCGATGATCATGACGCGAGAGCGATGCTTGCTTGCGTTGAGTTCTTCTTCTGCTTCTTCGATCAGGGGATAGGTTCCAGGTCGGCGGCCTGGGCTAGCAGAGTGGGTGTCGTTTGAGTTTCTGTTTGTGTTTCATCCGTAGTCGGATGGTGATCTTATGTATGATGATGTTGTATTCGTGTGGCATTGTATGCCTCTTGTATGTATCCCCAATTATTATGTAATGTTGATGTAATGATATCCACCTTGCAAAAGTGTTTCAATATGCCGTTCTATCCTTGGTGGGACCTTCGAGTCTCTTTAGGATAGTATCGCATATTGGGCGTGACAAGTTGGTATCAGAGCCTCAACCGACCCTAGGAGCCCCCTTGATTGATCGTGTAGTTTGGCCGTTGTTGAGTCTAGAAGAAAACTATTTTCGGAGTCTAGTTATATCGGAGAGTAGGAATTCTTTTTACTCCTCAGCCCCTTCGTCGCTCTGGTAAGGAATCTTGACGTAGCTATTTTGAATTACTCCTCTTCCCCTTCAAATTTTCTTTAGGATCACGCAGTTGGTTTTCCGTTCGTTGTTCCTTAGCTCTTCTCATCCGGTGCATTTCTCGTCAAGTTGACTCGAGCCTCTTCATCTTTGCCAACTTCAATCCTCAGTTTGCTCTCAACGAAGTTATTTCTCTATCCTCAGTTGTTTTGTTTTCCCACCCGCCCACCCTTTTTCATCTCGGAACCGGAGTCCGTAATCGACTATCCATCCCACTCGTGCGAAGTCTTTGCTTTCTTTCCTCAATGATTTCAACCGGTGTTTTCTCTTCAAGATATTCGTCGGTTTCCCCTTCCAAGTTGTCTTTGCTCCCACCCCTCTTCTTCCCGGAGTCTGACTCTCTCTCGACCATCTATCTCATTCGTGCGGAACCTCTTCAGTATTTCATAAATTGTTCCAACCGGTGAATTCTCGTCTCGTTCATCACGCTTCATCCCTTTCTTTTCCCGGTGCACTCAATTCAAGTTTTTCCGGTTGATCACATTCTTTTCCTGGATCAAGTGTTCTCCTTGCTCATTTGCCTCTCGCCAGTTTATCCTTCCGGAGTGCTCAAGACATCCCAGGAGATTCTTCTGTGTTCGGATTAATTAGAGGTTGTCACCTCATTCAAATATTTCAATTATTCCGGTGCTTCATCTACCTGTTCTACAATCCTTTTCAACGGTGTTTTCTCTTTAGTGGGCCCTAACCCACAGGTCTTTTCCCAGGATCTTACCTGACTCTTCTAATTATTCCGGAGCCATTCCTAATCATTTTCGAAGTTGACGTAAGTATGGATTCCATCAGTCAGATGTTTTTCCAAGATCGGTTTCAAACATTCTCATTGTTGGCTCAACCTCTTCGTTTTTCATTCTCCCGGAGTATCTCAGCAATTTTGGTGCTGTTTTTCGTCGTCATTTGAAGATCGAAGAAGAGTTTTCATATCATCCTCTCGAATTATTCCATTTGTCAGATATTCCTTTTCTCAACCATCCGGAGTTTGTCAGGAGTTGATTTATGTTTCTTTTCACCGGAGGCCATCGTTCCAGAAGAATTCTTCGTCCTCACATTTCAGCTAACGTTATCCGATTACCCCGACGCTTTGTTCAAGTGCTCTCTAATCAGTTCGAAGTCTTCCCGTTCTTTTGTATCTAAATCCCCTCAATCATTTTTGTTCTTCTAATTCTTCCCGGTGATTCATTCTCTTTCATCAGTCATTTTTCTAATTCTTACGGTGCTTCGTTCAAGATTCTTTTCCCTTTATCATTCAATCCATTCGTTCTTTCAATCCTACCGGTGGTTCATGAAGACTTTCTCAAGTTTTGTGCCACATTCCTCTTAATTCTTTTTCAATAAGAATAAGTAGTATGCCAAATCCATTGCTTGTCATCAATTTAATTTGATGAAGGATAAGCATACAATAAATCTTATTCTTATTTCAACCAAGTGGGTAATCCTTTCCTTCGGAGTTTGTTCGTGAGGAATAAATTCTTGATTCCAAGTGTTTTCATCTATTCTTTTCCGGAGTTCAAATTTTCCTCGACTATTTTGTCGGAACCTCCATCTAAATCATCGCAAGGCTCATCTTATTCTTTCTTCGTTCATTTTACCTCATCATCCTTTTGTACCGGAGTTCTTCATAGTGGTTCGTCATGATTTAATTCATTTTTCAAGTGTTCATCAAGATTCTTGTCGGTGGAGTTCAAGTATATTCTTCTTCTTGCTTTCCGAGGTGCTCATTCTTTCAATTCTTCCGGAGGTTTTGTGTTGTTCCTCTCATCAAGTATCATTCCATCCTCTCTAGCTAGTGTTCTTTTCCTTCCATTTTCAGCCGGAGTGCTGCCTAAATCCTTTCAGTATTATCCGTTTCTTATCTCATTTTAACCGGAGTGGTTTCATAATCTATCTCATTCCGTGAGCTTTCGATTCTCGTCATTCTCGTCGTTCCTCTCTTCTTCTTGAGTGCTCTTGATTCCTTGCTTTTTCTTTGAGTTCTTGTTTCACCTCATCCCTTTTCCCTTCCGTCTCGGTCCTAAGATCTCGGGACGAGATCTCTTGTTAGTGGAGGAGTGTTGTAACGCCACGGATCCGATGCGCCAGGTTCCGCCAGTTATTCGCCGTCTTTGCCATGTCATTTGCTTGCGTGTTGCATTTTATCATGTCATCATGTGCATCTCATTTTGCATACGTGTTCGTCTCATGCATCCGAGCATTTTACCTGTTGTCCGTTTTGCATTCCGGCACTCCTATGTCCTCCGGCGTCCCCCTCTTCTCTCTTTTCGTGAGTGGGTGTTAAACATTCTCGGAATGGACCGAGGCTTGCCAAGTGGCCTTGGTATAGCACCGGTAGACCGCCTGTCAAGTTTTGTGCCATTTGGAGGTCGTTTGATACTCCAACGGTTAACCGCGTAGCCCGAAACCCCCCTTTATCTTTGCAGCCCAACATCCCTCCAAAGTGGCCCAAAACCCATCTAACTCCCCTCCATGCTCTCGGTCGTTCGATCACGATCGTGTGGGCAAAAACCTCTACTCATTTGGACTCTCCTAGCTCCCTCTATCTACAAATATGTGATCCCCTCCGATATTTCGCGCAGTCCAACCCTAGCCCTCTCCTCTCGGCCACGGACATGTCACGTCGCGCACGGACATGTCCGCCGCCAGAGCCACCTCACTCCGGCCACTCCCCAGCCGCCACGTCACCCCGCCGCCTCCCCTCCACTCGCGTCCTGCCACGTGGCGTCCGCGCCCGCCTCGCCGCCCGGCCCATGAGCCCATAGCGGGCAGCAGCGGACCCCAGCGCCGCCGCCGCCGCTGGCTGCTCCAGCGCCTCCGCCCGCCGCCGCTGGAGTCGCCCGCCTCCTTCGCCGCCTCTCCGCCTCCCCGCGCCCGCCCGGCCGCGCCGCCGGCGGCCCGCCGCCGCGCCCTCGGCGACTCTCCACTCGCCCGCACGGCGTTCGCCATGCTGCTCGGCCGGTGCGCGCCGCCCGCTCCCTCTCTGCGGCCGCCGCGCGCTGCTGCTCCTCCCGCGGCCAGCCGGCCTCGGCCCTCCGGCCGCCATCGCCATCGCCGCGGATCCGGTCGGGCCGGACCGGATCCGGCCGTCCCGCGCTCCCTCCGGCCTTCCCCGTCCTCGCCGGCGTCTTCTCCGGTCCTCTCCGGCATCTTCCCCATCAACTCCGGCCATCCTCGATTTCCGTGCAGATCCAAAGGTTGCCCCCGTTTTCACTAAGTCTCGAATATTTTTACATAATCATGCCATGTTCATCACATCATATCTCTGCATCCGTAGCTCCGTTTCGTGCGTGTAATATGTCAAATTGTTCGCCTCGACGTGTACTTCATTTCGTTCCATTGCATCATGTTCCATTTGAGTTCATCTTGATGCCTGAATCATCGTTGCAAGAGTGCTTCATAATGTTGTCTGCTGTCTATTAACAGAACATGCTCATTTGTCATTTTTTCCATGATTGATGTGTGCATCCTATGAGGTTGATGTCTACATGTGTTTTGAACTATGCCATGCCATCTTTACAGGGGTGTATGCCATGTATTTTTGTGAGCAATGTGGTGACTATCACAAGCATGCAAACTAGGCTTCGTGATGTTGCTGATTTTAATCCCTGTTCTGCTGTTATTTTGATGCCATGTAAATTTGATGCTACAGAGAGATCCATGCTTATTTTGAGATACTTCAGTAAGGATGTTTTGAGTATATGGTTATGATCTATCCATTCATTGCCCTGGTTGCACTTATGGAGTAGTCTAGGATGTCATTTTCCTGCTCTACGTTTGCTTCAAAATGTTTCCTGGCAAATTGCTTACATGTTATTCAATTTTGCCAAGGTTGTTGTTGTTGATCCTTGCATTCTATGAACTTGTTCTTGCCTTGGTTTGTTTCACAAACATGTCTTATTGATGATGCTATGCTTATCTTGTCATGCAATGACTTGTGGTGAGTGAATCGAGCTTGTTAAGTAGGGTACTTGCTGTTGCTGTTTTGCTAGGCTGAATCTGTTATCTCGTGATGCTATGTAAACCTGCTGCTACTAGTCATTCTATGCTTAATCTGGAGATGTTCACTAAACATGTTTTGTTCTACATGTCATACTCTATCAATCCGTGCCCTTGGTTGCATTTATAGCCTGCTTCAGCTTGTTGTAATATTGCTCCAAAGTTGCTAAATAATGTTGCTGTCAGCCTGTTAACATTAAGTTCAGTTGTTGCCATGATTGTTGTTAGTGATTCATGTACCCTATGAACTTGATATTGCCATGCTTAGCTTCACAAACATGTCTTCTTACTGCTGGTTGCCTTGCCATGCCATGTTTTTCTCTGTAGTGAGTTGCACAAGCTCACCAACATGCCTTGATAATTCTGTTTCTGCCATGTTTAAATCTGTAATATAACTTGCTATGTTTACGTGGGTGCCATCATATTGTATGATCCTTTTTGGCTTCTGGTCAGTAAAGGACTTTTGTTCTATGAAATTAGTAGGTTTAGGCCATACCTTTGTTTTCCATGATACGTTCCAGTAACATGTTGTTTGATAGCTCTAAACATTGCAACCTGATATTAATTTCTGCAAAGTCTGAAACTATTATCATTGGCAATCTTGCCATGTGTGTTTGAGCATGTTCTTGTGCTTTCTGGAGTTAGCTCAGTGTTCATGTTTTGTTATGCTTTACCCGTATATCATGCCCATGCCTTTTGTTTTTATGTTGAGGTGCTATAGCATATTGTTTTGATGCTTGCAAGATGCCTAGTTGCTGTTTTGGGCAGATTGTTGCTATAACTTGTTTCATGTGTGTGTGTTGAACCGTTGCTCCGTTTTGAGTGTGCTCTATATGAAACTTGCTTGATTTTGTATGTAGTTTCATATTATCATGTTTCGTACTTGTTTTGAGGTGTTTGCTTGATGTTTGTATGCATTTTGCATCAATGCCATGTTTAACTTGTTTTGCTCATATCTTCTAGGCCGTAGCTCCGAACTAAATGAACTTTATATGTAACTTGACTAGAATCTCGTGTAAATCATACTGGTGCATTTTAACTTGTTGTTTAACTACTTGAACATAAGGTTTATTCAGATCTGGACCAACTTCGAAATTTGCATAACAGGACTTACCGGAATTGTTATATGTTGTTCCCGGCCTCATTTAAACTTGCCTTGATGTGTTGCTCTTGTTTGCATCATCTCTTGCCATGAGTAGCTTCATGTAGTCTTGTCATGCATCATGCTTGTTTGTGCATCATGCCTTGTTCATGTGTGGTGTGTTTACTATGTTGTGTGCTTCTTCTTGTTAGTTCCTGTTTCGTTGCGATCATGAGGATTCGTTCGTCTACGCTTGGTTCGGCTTCATCCGTTCGTCTTCTTCATGGACTCGTTCTTCTTCCTAGCGGGATTTCAGGCAAGATGACCGCTACCCTGGATCTCACTACTATCATTGCTATGCTAGTTGCTTCGTTCTATCGCTATGCTGCATTACCTATCTTTTGCTCCTCAAGCCTCCCAAATTGCCATGAACCTCTAACCTTTGACACCCTTCCTAGCAAACCATTGCTTGGCTATGTTACCGCTTTGCTCAGCCCTCTTATAGCGTTGCTAGTTGTAGGTGAAGTTGAAGATTGCTCCATGGTGGACAGGATTTTGGTTGGGATATCACAATATCTCTTATATTATTAATGCATCTATATATTTGGTAAAGGGTGGAAGGCTCGGCCTTATGCCTGGTGTTTTGTTCCACTCTTGCCTCCCTAGTTTCCGTCATACCGGTGTTATGTTCCCGGATTTTGCGTTCCTTACGCGGTCGGGTGATTTATGGGACCCCCTTGACAGTTCGCTTTGAATAAAACTCCTCCAGCAAGGCCCAACATTGGTTTTACCATTTGCCTCACCACCACCTATATTTCCCTTGGGAGTAATTAACCCAAGGGTCCTCTTTATTACAGCCCCCCCGGGCCAATGCTTGTCCAAGCGTTGGTCCAAACTAGAGCACCGTGCGGGACCATCCCTTGGCAACTTGGGTTACGTCGGTACCTGTACGCTTAGCTTATCCGGTGTTGCCCTGAGAACGAGATATGTGCAGCTCCTATCGGGATTGTCGGCGCATCGGGCGGTCTTGCTGGTCTTGTTTTACCATTGTCGAAATGTCTTGTAAACCGGGATTCCGAGTCTGATCGGGTCTTCCTGGGAGAAGGTATATCCTTCGTTGATCGCGAGAGCTTATCATGGGCTAAGTTGGGACACCCCTGCAGGGTTTATAATCTTTCGAAAGCCGTGCCTGCGGTTATAGGCATATGGGAATTTGTTAATGTCCGGTTGTAGATAACTTTACATCAGATCCGAATTAAAAGGCATCAACCGCGTGTGTAGCCGTGACGGTCTCTTCTCGGCGGAGTCCGGGAAGTGAACACGGTTTTTGGGTTATGTTTGACGTAAGTAGGAGTTCAGGATCACTTCTTGATCATTGCTAGCTTCACGACCGTTCCATTTGCTCTCTTCTCGCTCTTATTTGTGTATGTTAGCCACCATATATGCTTAGTCGCTGCTGCAGCCTCATCACTTTACCCCTTCCTTTCCCATTAAGCTTTGGTAGTCTTGATGCCCATGGTAATGGGATTGCTAGGTCCTCGTGGCTCACAGATTACTACAACAACAGTTGCAGGTACAGGTTATGCGATGGTCATGACACGAGAGCGATGCTTGCTTGCGTTGAGTTCTTCTTCTGCTTCTTCGATCAGGGGATAGGTTCCAGGTCGGCAGCCTGGGCTAGCAGGGTGGATGTCGTTTGAGTTTCTGTTTGTGTTTCATCCGTAGTCGGATGGTGATCTTATGTATTGATAGAGGCAAAGGTGTCCCGTCTTTCTATGAGATGTGGTTTTCGCTTGGGAGGAAGTCGACTTTGACGATCCGACTACGAACGTCGAGGACGTCGCGCCTTAGCAATCGCTAAACCAACTCCGAGAGGTTATTGACCACGCCGAGCACGATCAACGACCACGAGGGTCTGTTTCTACGAGCAAGCGAAGAACAAGCAAGACACCGAGATTGCAATCTGGATATTGCGAATATAAGATGAAAGCTTTATTGATCAAGGTGGGGTTCGTGGACGCTTTGTGCAGTCGTTGAACACAAACGAAATGCAGCGAAGTTGCAGCTATAGCGAACTTTTAATCTAAACAAAACCCAAGGTCTAAACGGTGCCCTAAGGGCTGTATATATGGAGGAAGAGGGGGAATTTTGTGGCCCTTGGTGGAGGGGTCCAAATCAACCCTAACTCTTGTTTCCCACACATACGGACTCTAAAACAGCCTATACTTAAGTACTTTGAAATTACATGGGCTGGCCCAATAATAAGGTGACGCAGCACCTAGAATAGCCTATGGACGAATATTATGAAGTGGCATCTTGTATATTTCGTCCAAGGCCTCATGCACTCATTAGGGTGGCTTCAAAGTCCTGGAATCATCACTTGTAACTCCGTTCTTGTTCCCCTTAGCATGCCAACATCTCCATGCTTGAACTTGCTCCAAGGTTCATCTTTCTTGTCCATGGTAGGCCCTTCATTTGTAAGCAAAACAAATGTATCCAATTTAGGCAGCATCATATTCTCATGAACATTGGAATCGTTACCAAGAAACGAAAGTACCGATAATTCAATTGGCGTCTGTGAGCTCTAGTAATTGGTCCAGTATGTATAGCAGCAGGGGTTGTGGGTGTAACAATGGTATTGATGTCCTCATCATCCTCCCCTTCTTGAAATGAAGTCGTCCTCGACGGAAGCTCATCTTCCTCACCCAAATAAGGCTTCAAATCTGCAATGTTAAAAGTGGGACTAACCCCAAAATCTGCAGGCAGCTCAAGTTTATATGCATTATCATTTATTTTCTCTAACACCTTAAATGGACCATCAAGACGTGGCATTAGCTTTGATTTGCAAATGAGGAAACCTATCCTTACGCAAATGTAACCAAACAAGATCTCCGGTGCAAAGACAACATGTTTTCTACCCTTATCTCCAACAAGTTTATATTTAGCATTCATACGCTCAATGTTTTCCTTAGTTAACTCATGCATTTTAAAATCAATTCAGCACGTTCCTTAGCATCAAAATTAACCTTCTCCGAAGATGGAAGAGGCAACAAATCAATAGGTGCACGAGGTAGGAAGCCATACACAATTTCAAAAGGGCACATCTTAGTAGTAGAATGCAATGAACGATTATAAGCAAATTCAATATGAGGCAAGCATTCTTCCCACATTTTCTTATTATTCTTCAAAACAGCCCTAAGCATAGTAGACAATGTTCTATTGACTACTTCAGTTTGTCCATCAGTTTGGGGTGACAAGTAGTACTAAAAGCAGTTTAGTCCCCAACTTAGCCCATAAACATCTCCAAAAGTGGCTAAGAAATTTAGTATCACGATCTGAAACAATAGTATTTGGCACACCATGCAAGCGAATAATTTCACGAAAGAACAAATCAGCAACATTAACAGCATCATCGCTTTTATTACATGGTATAAAGTGTGCCATTTTCGAGAATCTATCCACGACAACAAATATGCTATCCTCCCTTCTTTGTTCGAGGTAAACCTAAAACAAAGTCCATAGATATATCCTCCCAAGGAACACTAGGCACAGCAAAGGCATATATAAACCATGAGGATTGAGTCGTGACTTAGCTTTTTGACATGTAGTGCAGCGAGCAACAAAACGCTCAACATCCCGTCTCATCTTTGGCCAAAAGAAATGTGTAGCAAGTATATCCTCCGTCTTCTTGACGCCAAAGTGTCCCATTAATCCTCTTCCATCGCCTCCTGCAACAACAAAAGACTTAACAGAGCTAGCAGGAATGCATAGCTTGTTAGCACGGAACACAAAACCATCATTAATAACGAACTTGTTCCATGTTCTTCCTTCTTTACAATTCTGCATTACATCTTTAAAATCAGCATCATGCACATATTGATCTTTGATGGTCTCCAAACCAAATATTTTGAAGTCAAGTTGTGAAAGCATAGTATAGCGACGAGACAAAGCATCAGCAATAACATTTTCTTTACCCTTCTTGTGTTTAATGACATAAGGGAAAGTCTCAATGAATTCAACCCATTTAGCATGTCTACGATTCAGTTTAGCTTGACTTTTAATATGTTTCAAAGATTCATGATCGAATGTATAACAAATTCTTTGGGCCATAAATAATGTTGCCATGTCTCTAAAGTCCGAACAAGAGCATATAATTCTTTGTCATAAGTAGAATAGTTCAGACTAGGCCCACTCAATTTTTCAGAAAAGTATGCAACAGGTTTTCCATCTTGTAATAACACACCTCCTAATCCAATTCCACTAGCATCACATTCAAGCTCAAAAGTTTTATTAAAGTTAGGAAGTTGGAGTAAAGGAGCATGTGTCAACTTATCTTTCAATACCGTGAAAGCTTCTTCCTGTGCGGTACCCCAAACAAAAGGCACATCCTTCTTTGTAAGCTCATTGAGAGGTGCAGCAATGGTGCTAAAGTCTCTCACAAAACGCCTATAGAAACCAGCGAGTCCAAGAAAACTCCTCACTTGTGTGACCGTTTTGGGCTGCGGCCAACTCTCAATAGCTTCAATCTTGGCTTTATCAACTTCAATTCCCTGTGGAGTAACAACATAGCCAAGAAAAGATACTCGGTCGGTGCAAAAGGTGCACTTCCCAAGGTTACCAAACAAACGTGCATCACTAGAGCATTAAAAACAGCACGTAAATGTTCCAAATGTTCTTCCAAAGATTTGCTATAAATCAGTATATCATCAAAGTAAACTACCACAAATCGTCCAATGAAAGCACGTAAAACTTCGTTCATTAATCTCATGAAAGTACTAGGTGCATTAGTTAACCCAAAAGGCATGACTAACCACTCATATAATCCAAACTTAGTTTTAAATGCTGTTTTCCATTCATCTCCCAATTTCATACGAATTTGATGGTATCCACTACGCAAATCAACTTTGGAGAATATTGTAGAGCCACTCAATTCATCAAGCATATCATCTAGCCTAGGAATAGGATGACGATAACGAATAGTAATATTATTAATGCCTCTACAATCAACACACATACGCCGACGCACCATCCTTTTTAGGCACTAGTATAATAGGAACAACACAAGGACTAAGAGATTCGCGTATATAACCTTTGTCGAGCAGCTCCTGTACTTGACGATAATCTCCTTCGTCTCCTCCGGATTGGTACGATATGGTGCGCGGTTGGGTAGCGATGCACCGGAATTAAGTCAATTTGATGCTCAATTCCTCGAATAGGTGGTAATCCGGTGGCACGCCTTGTGGGAAGACGCCGCGAACTCTGCAAAATGTTAGTGACAGCAGGGGCAAAGAGGAAGGCACGTCCTCGAATGAAAATAATGCCTCTTTGCACACAAAAGCATAGCAAACAGATTTGCTAGAATCTAGCTCATCAATATCAGATTTGGTGGCAAATAAACATGCACTTTTCAGTTTAATTTCATAAGCAACATTAGATGGTTTATTATTAGGCTTCATTTGTTGCTCAAATTCTTTTGCCACAATCTGATTTTCACTCTTATTTTTCTCCTGTTTTGCTTTATTAGCTCGATTAATATCATCTTTAAAAATGGAATCAGGAGTCAAAGGAAGCAAAGTAATATTTTTATCCTTGTGAACAAGAGTATACTGATTGTTTCTACCATGGTGTACAGAATTTTTATCAAATTGCCATGGTCTACCAAGTAATAAGGAACATGCTTGCATAGGTACCACATCACAATCAACATAATCAGCATATGTAGAGATACTAAAATGCACACGAACAGTTACGTGTTACCTTAACCTTGCCGCTGTTGTTAAACCATTGGATGTAGTAAGGATGTGGATGTGGTCTTGTGGTGAGAGAAAGCTTCTCCACCATATCCATGCTAGCCAAGTTGTTGCAGCTCCTCCATCTATGATGACCTTGAATAGAACGTTCCTTCACAACTCCCTTTGTATGGAACAAGTTATGCCTCTGATTTTGCTCAGCTTGTGTAACCTGCACACTCAAAACACGTTGAGCAACTAAACATTCATACCTGTCAAGATCTTCAGCAGCCATGTATTGCGTCTCGGGATCGAATCATCTCCACCGTGTTCTTCATGTGTAATAAGAGCCAAAGTCTCTTCATCATAGTCACTAGCGACTCATACCCACCATCCTCAAGAGCAATCATCACACGCTGAGATTGGCATTCTCTCATAAAATGTCCTCTTCCCTTACAACGACGACAAATAATATCACTTGTGTGCCCTGTTGACGCCATGGAAGAAGAAGAGCTCTGTAGGCCCAGCAGGTGTACTCTTGGCGATAGTGGTGGTTGTGCCTGCTTTCTTGTATCACGGTTGGAGGTGGCAGCCACGGAGGTGCCGGTGTAGTAGAACATGTGGAAGTAGATGATGCACGTGGTGTCCATGATGAAGGTCGACCTGCAGAAAAGTTAGTCCGCGCCAAGGCACATCGATCCTGCACTTCACGCTCAGCTTTACAAGCAAGATGGAATAATCGAGTGATATTATTATAATCCTTGTAGTCTAGAATGGTCTGAATCTCTATTTAATCCACCCGAAAACGTGCAAGCATAGCTTCATTCTCCTCAACAATACCACATCTAATCAAGCCAGTTTGTAATTCACGATAATATTCTTCACCGAATTTTTTCCTTGTCTTAAGCGCTGCAATTTTTGAAGTAATTCACGTTGATAATATGGTGGAACCCAACGATACGCATAGCAGTTTTCAAAGCAGCCCAAGTAGCTGGAACAGGATATAATCTACAATGTTCAGACCACCAAACACATGCAAAGCTAGTGAAAGCACAAACAGCAGCAGCAGGAACACGTCTCTCCTCGTGATATTGTAAACATGTAAATCGTTGTTCAGTTTCTAATTCCCAAGTAAGATATATATCAGGAACATATCTACCCTCAAATGGTGGAATATTCAATTTCAGTTTAGGGAGATGGTCATGATCTCGCACTGAAGGGGAGCCGAACATTGCCATTATTTGCATGTGGACGACCTGGTGGTTGTGGTGCTGGTGGTTGCACGTAGTTCTGATGTTGATCAACCTCATCCTCGTAAGCTCTCACATAATCATCCTCCCCCACCGCAGCAGCAGGAGCCACAGAAGTATCAATAGCAGCACCAGCAGCTTGGCCAGGCTAAAGAGGGACACGGGAAGCTCGGCGGAGGGCTGTTTCGCGATGTGGAGGTAGCCCGTGTTGTTGTAGTAGAGGTGCGTTAGGTGCAGCCGGTGGTGGTGGTGGTAGACGCGCGAGCAGTTCATTAAACTTGTTATCGAGCTTTGTTTCGAACGCCTTCTCAATGCCATATATCTTCTCCATGGCCTCTTCAAATCTATTTAGCACATCTTCCACCTGCCCACTCATCATTTGTTGAAACTTATCATGTAGCGCTTTGTTTGTCATGTTCTCCCGGTCGGTCTCGTCGACTTGTGATCCTGCCATGGTTAGCAGCAATAGAAACACACAAGAATATGATTGACAGACTAATAGGAAGTGGTGGTGGTGGTGTGGTGGACGATCACAAATCCGTCAGCAAATCTCAAATTCTTACCAGTTCTTACCCGGCGGTGATCGGCAACCGATGTAGTCAAAACTCTCAAAGCTTGGATAGAGCGATTACTGGGAGAGTCAAACGCACGATGTAGATGTATGTGGAGCTGGGAAGGCTTATAATATGGTAGCAAAAAAAGGTTAGCAATAATCAATTCAGAGATGCAAAGTTGAATAAGCGCTCAACGACGCAGATCTTGGTTGGTCCTAGGCTAGACCGTGCTAGAGACGCGAGCCTAGAACACTAACAAAATCACGGCGCTGCACGTAAACAAGGGAAAAGCACACTCTGGATTTTTTTTCGCGCTTTTTTTTTTGCTGCTTTTTTTTTTTTTTTTGCGAAAAATCACTATAATGGCGAGTGTCTCAAAACTCTTCCGAGGTCAAACCGACGGGATGGGCACGAAATTTTTCGACCAAATTTTTTTTTCGATTGCCGGACCCAAAACTGGAAGCGGGTCAAAAAACTTTCTATAACGGCGACTGTCTCAATACACTTAGAAACACTTAAAAATAGGATAGCCAGAAATTTTTTCGACAAGTGCGTTTTCGAAATTTTTTTTTTCCGAAACCTACTCCGGCAAGGAAACACGAATCGGAAAACTAGATGGATCTCGAAAACAACCCTAATATGCAAGGAACTCGGATTGGATATATGGTGGTGGTATATGGCAGCGGTGGTGGTAGCGGTGGTAGTATATGGATATGGATCGGTGGTGGTATACGGACACGGATTAGTGGTGGTCTATGGATACGGATTCGGAGCGGTGGTGGTAGGTGGCAGGGGCGATGATGATGGTGCGGTGGCGGCGTGACAACTTATGGCGAACTCAAACTCTAAAAGACTAGACGCTAAGACCAGCAACTAGACACGACGATGCAACCGCAAATTCAACAAAGCAAAACCCTAAAAAGATTATGCAAAGGCTCAGATTGGTTCGGATATGATGAACTAACCCTAATTTTTTTTGTGGCTTTTTCGTGGACTTTAGGTATGAAGAACAGACTCGATCTAAACTACGAAAAACTGTAAAATCTCACCGAGCAACCTGGAAATCTGATACCACTTGATAGAGGCAAAGGTGTCCCGTCTTTCGATGAGATGTGGTTTTCGCTTGGGAGGAAGTCGACTTTGACGATCCGACTACGAACGTGCGAGGACGTCGCGCCTTAGCAATCGCTAAACCAACTCCGAGAGGTTATTGACCACGCCGGAGCACGATCAACCTGACCACGAGGGTCTGTTTCCTGCGAGCAAACGAAGAACAAGCAAGACACCGAGATTGCAATCTGGATATTGCGAATATAAGATGAAAGCTTTATTGATCAAGGTGGGGTTCTGTGACGCCTTTATGCGGTCGTTGAACACAAACGAAATGCAGCGAAGTTGCAGCTATAGCGAACTTTTAATCTAAACAAAACCCAAGGTCTAAACGGTGCCCTAAGGGCTGTATATATGGAGGAAGAGGGGGAATTTCGTGGCCCTTGGTGGAGGGTCCGAAATCAACCCTAACTCTTGTTTCCCACACATACGGACTCTAAAACAGCCTATACTTAAGTATTTCGAAATTACATGGGCCTGGCCCAATAATAAGGTGACGAGCACCTAGAATAGCCTATGGACGAATATTATGAAGTGGCATCTTGTATATTTCGTCCAAGGCCTCATGCACTCATTAGGGTGGCTTCAAAGTCCTGGAATCATCACTTGTAACTCCGTTCTTGTTCCCCTTGCGCATGCCAACATCTCCATGCTTGAACTTGCTCCAAGGTTCATCTTTCTTGTCCATGGTAGGCCCTTCATTTTAAGCAAAACAAATGTATCCAATTTAGGCAGCATCATATTCTCATGAACATTGGAATCGTTACCAAGAAACGAAAGTACCTGATAATTCAATTGGCGTGCGCGAGCTCTAGTAATTGGTCCAGTATGTATAGCAGCAGGGGTTGTGGGTGTAACAATGGTATTGATGTCCTCATCATGTATGATGATGTTGTATTCGTGTGGCATTGTATGCCTCTTGTATGTATCCCCAACTATTATGTAATGTTGATGTAATGATATCCACCTTGCAAAAGCGTTTCAATATGCGGTTCTATCCTTGGTGGGACCTTCGAGTCTCTTTAGGATAGTATCGCATATTGGGCGTGACAGCTTGCCTTGAACCATAGATGCTCTGGGAAGGGCCAGCTATTGTCAATATCGAGAGCAACGCATGATTGATCATCCAGGATGAAGCGGTGATACGTCTCCAACGTATCTATAATTTTTGATTGCTCCATGCTATATTATCTACTGTTTTAGGCAATATTGGGCTTTATTTTCCACTTTTATATTACTTTTGGGACTAACCTATTAACCGGAGGTCCAGCCCAGATTTGTTGTTTTATGCCTATTTCAGTGTTTCGAGGAAAAGGAATATCAGACGGAGTCAAAACGGAATGAAATCAACTTGAGAAGTTATTTTTCGAAGAAAACCCACCTGATGGACTTGGACCCCACATCATAAGATACGGGAGGTGCTCACGAGGGTGGGGGGCGCGCCCCACCGACGTACTCCTTCCACCCATATATACCTACGTACCCTAAAACTTCCAGAACAGAAGATAGATCGGGAGTTCCGCCGCCGCAAGCCTCTGTAGCCACCAAAAACCTCTCGGGAGCCCGTTCCGGCACCCTGCCGGAGGGGGAACCCATCACTGGTGGCCATCTTCATCATCCCGGCGCTATCCATGACGAGGAGAGAGCAGTTCACCCTCGGGGCTGAGGGTATGTACCGGTAGCTATGTGTTTGATCTCTCTCTCTCGTGTTCCTCGATGGCACGATCTTGATGTATCCCGAGCTTTGTTATTCTAGTTGGATCTTATGATGTTTCTCCCCCTCTACTCTCTTGTGATGAATTGAGTTTCCCTTTTGAAGTTATCTTATCAGATTTAGTCTTTATGAGAACACTTGATGTATGTCTTGCCGTGATTATTTGTGGTGACAATGGGATATCATGTGCCACTTGATGTATGTTTTGGTGATCAACTTGCGGGTTTCGTGACATTGGGAACTTATGCATAGGGGTTGGCACACATTCTTGACTCTCTGGTAGAAACTTTGGGGCACTGTAACATCCCAAAATTTTAAATTTTGGAATGTTATAAATAAATAGATAGTTTTGATTGATTGTTCGATTGATTGACTGAAAGTGAGTGAATGAATTCGAAACTTTTTGAAAGTTAAATGAGAGGGAATAAAAGGACTTTCCCAAACTTTCATTTTTGCTTTTATGCTTTTCGTGA
This sequence comes from Aegilops longissima, assembly GCA_021605205.1. NCBI lineage: Eukaryota > Viridiplantae > Streptophyta > Magnoliopsida > Poales > Poaceae > Aegilops > Aegilops longissima. The sequence continues at coordinate 253,884,942 of CM038679.1, forward strand.
ATTCAAGTACTCTTCATCACAAAACCCTGGAGAGAAGATGACATGACTTCTTCCATTTATTTAATGACAAGGGTGTTGAAAATATTTGAATTTCATTTGGAAAATATTTCCAATTCTGAAACTTTATGCAACTCAATGATTTTCACGAGCGAAGATAAAATGACTTCTTCAAAACATATGAAATATGAGTGGGAGTTTCAAAGAACTAAATTCAAAGTTCTTTTGAATTTAATTTCAATTTGGAGTTATTTGAGTTTTATTCAAATTATTTTCTCCAAAACAAAATATATAGAAAATAGGGTAACATGATTCCCTACATCAGAAAATTGAGAGAAATTAATTTGAAGTCATTTTGGTATTTTAAAATGATTTTTATTGGATTTTATTGGACCGTAGCACTGTGTGAATTACTAAAATTTGTGTGTATTTTATTTGAAGCTAAAATAGTGTTCATGGTGTAGAAAATCTTTTTCTGAAAATTTTGATATATTATATGCCTATATAAATTTTTATTTATTTCTGTTTTGTTGTCTCTGTCAAAAAAAATTTGTTGCTGCGCCCAGGCCAAGGGCCAAGGCCCAAAAGCCAAGCGCCGCCGCCAAGGCCATCCACCGCACGCACCTAGGGAGCCAGGAGCCAAGGTTTCCTATTCTTTTACAAATCCTAGTAGGATTTGATCCCGTTCGTTATTCCGCTTATTCCGATTTGTTTCTAGATCTTTTCCTTTTGTTTCCTAATCCTAGTCTATTTCTTGTCCCTAACCAAGCAAAGCCCTCCCCTCCCCACTATAAATACCCAAGCACCCCCCTCCAACACATCAAACCAACACCTCTCCTCTCCTCTCCGCAGCAGCAGCAGTGCAGCACCACCGCCGCCGCCAAGTGCCGCCGCCGCGCCCTCGACCTCTCCTGAGGTTTATATGATCTCCTCTCCACCGTCCCGTGATCTCCTTTCCTCTAGGAGCAACCGCAACATCGGATCCGATCTTCTTCCCCAACTCCGACGACTACTCCGTGAGATCCACGAAATCCTGTAATTCATTTTTTTCAGAAAATAGCAATCTTAGAAAATTCATATCTTTTAGAGTTTTAGTATTTTGAGTGATTCCAATTGCTATGTGTCACAAATTTGCTGAAGTTTCTGTTAGTTCAATTTTATTTCACATTTGAGCAGTTTAAATTTGTGTTTAGATGAATTTTCTCAAATCACTAGATTTGAGCTATTTTGAGTTAGGAATATTATTTTGACCGATTCTTTTTGCTCCTGGTCTCTAGGACCTTTGTTTATCCAGTAGTATTTAGTATTTTATTTCTAGGTTAATTTAAATTAGGTTTTAGCAAAACAGTACTGTTTTATTATTAGTTCTGTTTTAGCATTTTCTTTATTGTTTTTATTAGTTTTAAATTATTTCTTTTGTCACTTTTGACAAAATTAGTTGTGTTTCTGTTAGACAACAGGAGAAAATTTTATTTTATTTTAAAAAATTATTTTCCTTAGTTTTGTATGAAACCTTCTATAGGTCATAGTTAGAGTTTTATAAAAGCTTTTTATTTGTTTCTTTTGCAAATAAAATTTTATGAAAAAGATACTTTCTGTTAAATTAGTTATTTTACATTTTATTTTCTGTTAATTTATTAGTTTAGTATTTTAATTGTTGTTAAGTTTTTACTTACGGCAAAACTATATTAGATGTTTGTAGCAAAGTCATAGATCTTCGTTAGTAGTTTTTCTTTGTAGTTTTATTTGAAGTTTCTTTTGATTTTGTTTGAGTTTTATTATCGATTTTCCTTGCTGTTTTGATTGTTATTTGAGTGCTAAAATTGTTTGCTAGGATGTCTGCTTATGTGAATGCTATGTTTGACTATATAGATTTTCAACGGAGTGACGATTAGTTCTACCAAGTCATTTTCTGACAGCGTTATTATCTTCATCAAGTAATACCAGGCAAGTTCACTTTGACCATGCTTTCATACCTATGTTTTTATTGCATTTAGTGGCATCTTTGTAACAACCCTCCAAGAGTGATATTGAATTCTTGTAGTTGAGTAGTATGCATGAGGTAGGAACCCATCACCTGTTACCAAGCCCGGACGATATTTTATTTTAATGCTACGCTATAGTAGACGGGTTTGGTATGAGTGCTCGGAGTGGTGTGAGAATGGAGGATCTACGCCAATGACGACAACTCCATGATGGAATCTGCAAGGACTGCATCTTCAAGGCCTCAAGACTTGAAGACTCGAGACAAGAATTCAATACACACTCACTGGGTGAAGGATGGTTGACGGGCACCTGGAGAATCCGGTGGTTGGCGGGATGCATGGAGAAGCGCCATGACATCTTGCGGAAAGCTTCACCCAGACTCAAAGAGACGGAAGAATACTTCATGCCGGAAGCTTACGTGCAACGGCAAGTCACTATGGGCTCGCTTGGTCAACCTTACTTGTGACTCTGGCTGGGACGGTGCTAGCAGATGTAGAACTACGGTAGGATTGGATGAGCACCGGACGGTGGTCGGGAACTCTTCGGAAGACCATGTTTGGTCATCTTGTTCTCAAACACCCTGAAGTGCGAGAACGTAAAGAGAGGGATCGAATCTTGCGCGTAAAGTGTACAAACCTCTGCAGAGGGTTAAAACCTAATCGATTAGCCGTGTCCCCGGTTACGGACAATTTGAGCCTCTGGACTTGGATCTATCTCGGAACTCTCAACGCCGGATTGAGAACTTAATTGTGGGCAACTTATGATGATTTTGGGCTATGAGACATCGGTTGGCGGAACCATGTCATGATAGAAAACTCCATAGTACAGACTTCATTTATTCCTTTGATGTAGGGAAAATAAAACCAGCTTTTACGCAAACAAAACTCAGACACAGAGCCACAAAGCCATATTGCATATAATATAGTTTTATCATCTGTTTTATCATGTTGTGATCTTGCGGTACATTCAATGTACTGACCTACACGGCTGCAACGTATCATGTTGCGATACTTCCTTCGACGAGTAAGAGTATGATCTGAGGTTACGGTCTACACTCAACCTGCCGATGGCGTTGATGGGACTCCACACCCGCTTGATTGTTTCGCTGAGTATTATGAGGTATATATCATTTTACGTTATTTATACATGTGATTGCACTTTGATATATACATTGATGTACTTGTGTGTGCAAAGATACCGATCCGAGGATGGCACAGATACACGAGGCTTGACCGTCGAGGTTGGGTCGCTCTGATATGGTATCGAGCACATGTTGGTGTAGGACGTGACCCTAGAAATCGGAAAGCCCCTAGGACAGGATGTCTCAAAAAAAACTTTATTTTCAAAAGGATCCTTTACTTCTCGTCTTTTCTGATTTTATCAAGTAGTCCCTCTAACCTCAAATAGTTAGAATACACACCTTTCCCTTTTGACCACACGGAAGATCAACTGAAGTCACTCCAAGAATTAAAGATATCCGACAGCTGATGACCTCTTCAAAGTAACAAAGGGTTTCACCATACATTAGAAGAGTTGAAGCTGCAACAATTGAAGACTCCGAAGACTAGAAGAATTTGAAGAATCTGAAGATTATTTGACCTTTAGAAGACCAAACCCCTGATACATACTTACGTTAGATGCGACGATTTGTGAGCTGTCATTTGTTTGATGTTTTCCGACAGCCACAAAGTAAAACTTGTTTCTTCAAAAACTATTGTTTGTATTGTGTGTATATCCCTCCCCACCTCTCTCATATCTCATCCCAAAACTTTTGGACCCCATAGATGATGAATGAAGTTGGACTGATATTCTCTGGACCGAAGGCTCAGCCGGAGGCAGAGCTATGGATTCGGAACATGGAGAATCACTTCGGGAGCAATTTGGTTTCAAGGAAGAATGAAGTATCGTACGCTCTTCAATACTTTGAAGGAAGTGCTGCAACATGGTGGCAGATGCATCAAGCTATACAGGGATGGAATGGAGCAAAGACTTGGGAAGAATTCAAGAAGACTCTGACAAGATCTCGTCTTACCCGGAAGCACCATGATACACCAAGAAATAAACCTTGTGGCTGCAAGATTTGTGGAGAAATAGGACACACCCAGGAGGAACACAAGGATGGATGCCATCATTGTGAGGAGAAACACCCAGCTGAGGAATGCCCAACTAGTCAGGTGACTTGTTTCTTGTGTGAAGGAACCACCCACTACCCGACCCAGTGTCACATTTACCCCATGGTGCAACAAACTATTCAGGAGCAGGAAGAAGGAATGAAAGAAGCCCTCCGAGAAGTTATGAAAGAACTGTGATGAAGGAATGTGTTGAAGACCCGATGGAGAAGGCCTCAACAGATTTTACTCCAATGCCTGCTATTCATGTGGAGAAGAAGGACATTTTTCGCAGATTGCACCAAGGAAAGAAAAGAGTATCTGGGATATTTCCGACAGCAGAAGTGAAGTTTGACCCTCGGAAATAGAAGCTCGATCATTACAGAGAAATCCGGGAAGAGAAAAGAAGGCAACCCCGTAACAACACAATTTTCGCAGAGAAGGACCTGAGTCATATCACTTGTTACAGGTGCAAGGATTTAGGTCATTACGCTAGTAAATGTCCAGAAAAGAAGCCAAGAATCCAAGGAGCCTACATAATCACAAAGAAGCCCCGAGACATGTCAGAAGTCTTTTGTTTTCGCTGCAAGGAAGCAGGACATTATGCTACTAAATGTCCCAACAAGATGAAAGCTGGAGTTGAGTAGTTGGAATTTTCATATTGGAAACAAGAGTAATAGAAATCAATTTCATTTTTGTGAGTACAATAAGTTGAGTTATGTAATGGGTGCTCAGAGTTTGTAATGGATTCATGAAATCAATAAAGTTAAGGTGACATGTTTTCATATGTTTAATTGTATGAGTTGTTACTCTATGAACACGGATTTTGACCATTTTCGAGGATATGAGAAATATGGTCTATGGATGGATTTGTGAATTTCATTTTAAGGGTGATAGTACCCTATGAAGAACACTGGACCAATGGAAATGGAAATGTGTCCCACAGGTTGGAGTTTGGAAAAAAAAGTTGGAGTTTTGCTTTTGATATGATGGTATGAAGAAAGCAGTACTACTTGGATTTAAAGGATGTGTAATATGGAACAAGAGAGTTACCCCAAGGATGAGTTAAAGCTGCACTAGTGTTGAAGTGGGCCATAACCCACAGGCCCAAGAATTAATAAGGATCAAGTACCCACTGGAGAAAGAAATTTTGGGAATAGACTACGATTTGATCAACCGACGATTCTATAGGAGTTTACGCAAAACCTGAAAGTTGTTAAGGAACGATAATGTTTGTTTGGCCTGCAGAATCAATGGATTTTTCCAAACTTGGTTCGTCGACAAGAGAAATTCTGCAATGCTTGTGAGGATGATCGAGTGTTAGAACGCGAGATTCGCTAAACCATGTACAAGTTAATGATTTGGGTGCGGGATGGATTGATCAACATACCGACTTACTCTTATTATTCGCTTTGCTATATGGGATGGTAAAATCTGAGTGACTTACCTATAGTAGAGAGACGACGATCAAAACCTTGTTTAAACCTTAGAAAGGTATAGGTATTTCTTCCCTTGTGCACGGCAGTTGTTGCCAACCGTAGGTTATACGGTGAGGTTCAACCCAGACCCGTTTTCTGCAGGGGAAACCATAAATCGTTGACCACCATGAGATACCGATATTTGTTTAGAATTGGCGCGGACCGTCGACTATGAAGACCCAGTCTCGGAATAACCTTACCAAGAGTAAAAGACAAAAGAATTGAGGAAAAGGTTATGCCACTACCGGAAGAGCCCAGAGAAGGAATTATCCTTAATATCTGAGAAGACCGACACTATCAGCAATAAGGATGGAGTATCTGAGTTTTGATGGAACCGTAACGATGTTTCTAAGGGTGGTAGCACCCCAGACGCCGGAGACGATCGATGGATTTTGAAGACCCCAAACCTAACCCATTTCTTTCTAGCCTCTCCGAATCTCGAGGACGAGATTCATTTTAAGGGTGGTAGTTTGTAACATCCCAAAATTTTAAATTTTGGAATGTTATAAATAAATAGATAGTTTTGATTGATTGTTTGATTGATTGACTGAAAGTGAGTGAATGAATTCGAAACTTTTTGAAAGTTAAATGAGAGGAATAAAAGGACTTTCCCAAACTTTCATTTTGCTTTTATGCTTTTCGTGAATTCAAGTACTCTTCATCACAAAACCCTGGAGAGAAGATGACATGACTTCTTCCATTTATTTAGTGACAAGGGTGTTGAAAATATTTGAATTTCATTTGGAAAATATTTCCAATTCTGAAACTTTATGCAACTCAATAATTTTCACGAGCGAAGATAAAATGACTTCTTCAAAACATATGAAATATGAGTGGGAGTTTCAAAGAATTAAATTCAAAGTTCTTTTGAATTTAATTTCAATTTGGAGTTATTTGAGTTTTATTCAAATTATTTTCTCCAAAAACAAAATATATAGAAAATAGGGTAACATGATTCCCTACATCAGAAAATTGAGAGAAATTAATTTGAAGTCATTTTGGTATTTTAAAATGATTTTATTGGATTTTATTGGACCGTAGCACTGTGTGAATTATTAAAATTTGTGTGTATTTTATTTGAAGCTAAAATAGTGTTCATGTTGTAGAAAATCTTTTTCTGAAAATTTTGATATATTATATGCCTATATAAATTTTTTATTTATTTCTGTTTTGTTGTCTCTGTCAAAAAAAAAATTGCTGCGCCGCCGGGCTAAGGGCCAAGGCCCAAGGTTGCTGCCCGGCCGGCCGGCCAAGGCCATCCACCGCACGCACCTAGGGAGCCAGGAGCCAAGGTTTTATTCTTTACAAATCCTAGTAGGATTTGATCCCGTTCGTTATTCCGCTTATTCCGATTTGTTTCTAGATCTTTTCCCTTTGTTTCCTAATCCTAGTCTATTTCTTGTCCCTACCCAAGCAAAGCCCTCCCTCCCCACTATAAATACCCAAGCACCCCCTCCAACACATCAAACCAACACCTCTCCTCTCCTCTCCAGCAGAAGAAGCAGCACCACCACCGCCGCCAAGTGCCGCCGCCCGCGCCTCGACCTCTCCTGAGGTTTATATGATCTCCTCTCCACCGTCCCGTGATCTCCTTTCCTCTAGGAGCAACCGCAACATCGGATCCGATCTTCTTCCCCAACTCCGACGACTACTCCGTGAGATCCACGAAATCCCGTAATTCATTTTTTTCAGAAAATAGCAATCTTAGAAAATTCATATCTTTTAGAGTTTTTAGTATTTTGAGTGATTCCAATTGCTATGTGTCACAAATTTGCTGAAGTTTCTGTTAGTTCAATTTTATTTCACATTTGAGCAGTTTAAATTTGTGTTTAGATGAATTTGCTCAAATCACTAGATTTGAGCTATTTTGAGTTAGGAATATTATTTTTGACCGATTCTTTTTGCTCCTGGTCTCTAGGACCTTTGTTTATCCAGTAGTATTTAGTATTTTATTTCTAGGTTAATTTAAATTAGGTTTTAGCAAAACAGAACTGTTTTATTATTAGTTCTGTTTTAGCTTTTTCTTTATTGTTTTTATTAGTTTTAAATTATTTCTTTTTGTCACTTTTGACAAAATTAGTTGTGTTTCTGTTAGACAACAGGAGAAAATTTTATTTTATTTTAAAAATTTATTTTCCTTAGTTTTGTATGAAACCTTCTATAGGTCATAGTTAGAGTTTTATAAAAGCTTTTTATTTGTTTCTTTTTGCAAATAAAATTTTATGAAAAAGATACTTTCTGTTAAATTAGTTATTTTACATTTTATTTTCTGTTAATTTATTAGTTTAGTATTTTAATTGTTGTTAAGTTTTTACTTACGGCAAAACTATATTAGATGTTTGTAGCAGAGTCATAGATCTTCGTTAGTAGTTTTTCTTTGTAGTTTTATTTGAAGTTTCTTTTGATTTTGTTTGAGTTTTATTATCGATTTTCCTTGCTGTTTTGATTGTTATTTCGAGTGCTAAAATTGTTTGCTAGGATGTTTGCTTATGTGAATGCTATGTTTGACTATATAGATTTTCAACGGAGTGACGATTAGTTCTACCAAGTCATTTTCTGACAGCGTTATTATCTTCATCAAGTAATACCAGGCAAGTTCACTTTGACCATGCTTTCATACCTATGTTTTTATTGCATTTAGTGGCATCTTTGTAACAACCCTCCAGTAGTGATATTGAATTCTTGTAGTTGAGTAGTATGCATGAGGTAGGAACCCATCACCCTGTTACCAAGCCCGGGACGATATTTTATTTTAATGCTACGCTATAGTAGACGGGGTTTGGTATGAGTGCTCGGGAGTGGTGTGAGAATGGAGGATCTACGTCAATGACGACAACTCCATGATGGAATCTGCAAGGACTGCATCTTCAAGGCCTCAAGACTTCAAGACTCGAGACAAGAATTCAATACACACTCTTGGGTGAAGGATGGTTGACGGGCACCTGGAGAATCCAAGTGGTTGGCGGGATGCATGGAGAAGCGCCATGACATCTTGCGGAAAGCTTCACCCAGACTCAAAGAGACGGAAGAATACTTCATGCCCGGAAGCTTACCTGTGCAACCGCAAGTCACTATGGGCTCTGGCTTGGTCAACCTTAGTTGTGACTCTGGCTGGGACGGTGCTAGCAGATGTAGAACTACGGTAGGATTGGATTAGCACGGGACAGTGGTCAGGGGAACTCTTCGGAAGACCATGTTTCGGTCATCTTGTTCTCAAATACCCTAAAGTGCGAGAACGTAAAGAGAGGGATCGAATCTTGCGGGTAAAGTGTACAAACCTCTGCAGAGGGTTAAAACCTAATCGATTAGCCGTGTCCCCGGTTACGGACAATTTGAGCCTCTGGACTTGGATCTATCTCGGAACTCTCAACACCGGATTGATAACTTAATTGTGGGCAACTTATGATGATTTTGGGCTATGAGACATCGGTTGGCGGAACCATGTCATGATAGAAAACTCCATAGTACAGACTTCATTTATTCCTTTGATGTAGGGAAAATAAAACCAGCTTTTACGCAAACAAAACTCAGACACAGAGCCACAAAGCCATATTGCATATAATATAGTTTTATCATCTGTTTTATCATGTTGTGATCTTGCCGGTACATTCAATGTACTGACCTACACGGCTGCAACGTATCATGTTGCAGATACTTCCTTCCGACGAGTAAGAGTACGGTACAGGGTTACGGTCTACACTCAACCTGCCGATGGCGTTGATGGGACTCCACACCCGTTTGATTGTTTCCGCTGAGTATTATGAGGTATATATCATTTTACGTTATTTATACATGTGATTGCACTTTGATATATACATTGATGTACTGTGTGTGCCAGCATACTGATCCAGGGATGGCACAGATACACAGAGGCTTGACCGTCTCAGGTTGGGTCGCTACAGGCACTCTTTGAATTACTTTTATGTTGGTTGGATGAATCTGAGATTGTGTGATGCATATCGTATAATCATGCCCACGGATACTTGAGGTGACAATGGAGTATCTAGGTGACATTAGGGTTTTGGTTGATTTGTATCTTAAGGTGTTATTCTAGTACGAACTCTTTTATAGATTGATCTGAAAGAATAACTTTGTGGTGGTTTCGTACCCGACCATAATCTCTACGTTTGTTCTCCGCTATTAGGGTCTTTGGAGTGACTCTTTGTTGCATGTTGAGGGCTTGTCATATGTTCTATCTATGTTATTATTGTTGAGAGAACTTGCACTAGTGAAAGTATGAACCCCAGGCCTTGTTTCCTATCATTGAAATACCGTTTGTGCTCACTTTTACCACTTGTTACCTTGCTGTTTTTATATTTTCAGATTACAAAAACCTATATCTACTATCTATTTTGCACTTGTATCACCATCTCTTCGCCGAACTAGTGCACCTATACAATTTACCATTGTATTGGGTGTGTTGGGGACACAAGAGACTCTTTGTTATTTGGTTGCAGGGTTGTTTGAGAGAGACCATCTTCATCCTACGCCTCCCACGGATTGATAAACCTTAGGTCATCCACTTGAGGGAAATTTGCTACGGTCCTACAAACCTGTGCACTTGCAGGCCCAACAACGTCTACAAGAAGAAGGTTGTGTAGTAGACATCAAGCTCTTTTCTGGCGCCTTTGCCGGGGAGGCTAGGTAAGTGAAGGTATATCTTTAGATATTACAATCGAATCTTTTTGTTTGTTGTTTTAGCACTAGTTAGTTTATAAAAGAAAATTACAAAAAAATGGAATTGTGTTTGTCTCATACGCTTCATCTTTTTAATGTCTTTCGTGAAAATGATGGGAAGGAAAATTGTGCTCAAGTACTAGAAGAAGAATTACATAGAATTCTTGGCATAAAATATGTGAATGATGAGCATGATTGCAATGTTGTTAGTATGAATTCCTTGAACATCCATGATGCTAATGATATGCAAAGCCACAAGCTTGGGGAAGCTATGTTTGATGAAGATGATATTTTTTGTCCCCCAAGCTTTGATGAGAAAATTTACTATGATGAAAGCATGCCTCCTATCTATGATGATTATTGTGATGACACGTATGCTTTCAAGAATAATGATAACCATGAAACTTGTCATCTTGATATTAGTTCTCAATCATATGATAGTTATTTTGTTGAGTTTGCTCCCACTACTATTCCAAATGAGAAGAATTTTGCTTATGTCGGGAGTAGTAAATTTTCTATGCTTGTAGATCATGAAAATAATGCTTTAGGTTCTGGTTATATTGTTGAATTCATTCATGATGCTACTGAAAATTATTATTAGGGAGGAACATATGCTTGTAGGAATTGCAATAATATCAAGTTTCCTCTCTATGTGGTTAAAGTTTTGAAGTTATGCTTGTTTTACCTTCCTATGCAAGTTGATTCTTGTTCCCATAAGTTGTTTGCTCACAAAATCCCTATGCATAGGAAGTGGGTTAGACTTAAATGTTCTAGCAATATTATTCATGATGCTCTCTTTATTTTTTAATTCGTATCTCTTATGTGAGCATCATTGAAATCATAATGCCCAGCTAGGGGCGTTAAACGATAGCGCTTGTTGGGAGGCAACCCAATTTTATTTTAGTTTCTTGCTTTTTGGTTATGTTTAGGAATAAATAATCCATCTAGCTTCTGTTTAGATGTGGTTTTGTGTTTTAATTAGTGTTTGTGCCAAGTAGAACCTTTGGGAAGACTTGGGTGAAGTCTTTATGATCATGCTGTAAAAAACAGAAACTTTAGCGCTCACGGTATTAGCTATAACTTTTTTCTGGAGAGTTATATTTAGTTGATTCTTTTTGAATATGATTACTATACAAATTCCTCAGGTCCACCAATTTATTTTAGAATTTTTGGAGTTCCAGAAGTTTGCGTTAGTTACAGATTACTACAGACTGTTCTGTTTTTGACAGATTCTGTTTTCATTGTGTTGTTTGCTTATTTTGATGACTCTATGGCTAGTAAAATAGTTTATAAACCATAGATAAGTTGGAATACAGTAGGTTTAACACCAATATAAATAAATAATGAGTTCATTACAGTACCTTGAAGTGGTGTTTTGTTTTCTTTCACTAACGGAGCTCACGAGTTTTCTGTTAAGTTTTGTGTTGTGAAGTTTTCAAGTTTTGGGTAAAGATTCGATGGACTATGGAATAAGGAGTGGAAAGAGCCTAAGCTTGGGGATGCCCAAGGCACCCCAAGGTAATATTCAAGGATAACCAAGAGCATAAGCTTGGGGATGCCCCGGAAGGCATCCCCTCTTTCGTCTTCGTTCATCGGTAACTTTACTTGGAGCTATATTTTTATTCACCACATGATATGTGTTTTGCTTGGAGCGTCATGTCATTTTGTTTTGTTTTGCTTGCTGTTTGGATAAAATATCAAGATCTGAAATTATTAAATGGGAGAGTCTTCACATAGTTGCATAATTATTCGGCTACTCATTGATCCTCACTTATATCTTTTGGAGTAGTTTGTTGTTTGCTCTAGTGCTTCACTTATATCTTTTAGAGCACAATGGTGGTTTTATTTTGAAGAAATATATGAACTCTCATGCTTCACTTATATTATTTTGAGATTAGTTAATAGCATGGTAATTTCCTTAATGTTAATATACTTGGTGTTCAAGATTTGTAAGGATTCTTATGAGTGTGTTGAATACTAAGAAAAGTTTGATACTTGATAATTGTTTTGAGATATGGAGGTAGTGATATTAAAGTCATGCTAGTTGGGTGATTATGAATTCAAAGAATGCTTGTGTTGAAGTTAGCAAGTCCCGTAGCATGCATGTATGGTTAAATTTGTGTAACAAATTTGAAACATGAAGTGTCCCTGGCTTGTGCATCCTTATGAGTGGCGGTCGGGGACGAGCGATGGTCTTTTCCTACCAATCTATCCCCCTAGGAGCATGCTTGTAGTACTTGATTTTTGATGACTTCTAAATTTTTGCAATAAGTATATGAGTTCTTTTGACTAATGTTGAGTCCATGGATTATACGCACTTTTACCTTTCCGCTTTTCCTAGCCTCTTCGGTACCGTGCATTGCCCTTTCTCACCTCGAGAGTTGGTGCAAATTTCGCCGGTGCATCCAAACCCCGTGATATGATACGCTCTTTCACACATAAACCTCCCTATATCTTCCTCAAAACAGCCACCATACCTACCTATTATGGCATTTCCATAGCCATTCTGAGATATATTGCCATGCAACTTTCCACCGTTCCGTTCATCATCATCATGACATACTTTACTTTTTTCATATTGCCATTGCATGATCATGTAGTTGACATCGTATTTGTGGCAAAGCCACCATGCATTATTTTTCATACATGTCACTCTTGATTCATTGCACCATCCCGATACACATCACGGAGGCATTCATATAGAGTCATACCTTGTTCTAGTTTTGAGTTGTAATCCTTATGTTGTAATCAATAGAAGTGTGATGATCATCATTATTAGAGCATTGCCCAAACAAAAAGAAAGGCCCAAAAAAAAGGGCAATTCTACTATCTCTTTTTCCACACTTGTGCTTCAAAGTAGCACCTTGTTCTTCATGTAGTGAGTCTCATATATTGTGCTTCAAAGTAGCACCATGTTTTTCATATAGTGAGTCTCATAAGTTGTCTTTTTATACTAGTGGGAATTTTTCATTATAGAACTTGGCTTGTATATTCCTACGATGGGCTTCCTCAAAATGCCCTAGGTCGTCATGAGCAAGCAAGTTGGATGCACACCCACTAGTTTTCTTTTGTTGAGCATTCATAGCTCTAGTGCATCCGTTGCATGGCAATCCCTACTCCTCATGTTGACATCAATTGATGGGCATCTCCATAGCCCGTTGATTATCCTCGTCAATGTGAGACTTTCTCTTTTTTTTGTCTTCTCCACACAATCCCCATCATCATATTCTATAACACCCATAGTGTTATATCCATGGCTCACGCTCATGTATTGCGTGAAGGTTGAAAAAGTTTGAGATTATTTAAGTATGAAACAATTGCTTGGCTTGTCATCGGGGGTATAGAAGTTGGGAACATCTTTGCGTGACGAAAATGAAACATAGCCTAACTATATGATTTTGTAGGGATGAACTTTCTTTTGCCATGCTATTTTGAGAAGACGTGATTACTTTGATTAGTATGCTTGAAGTATTACTATTTCTTTTATCAATATGAACTTTTGTCTTGAATCTTTTGGATCTGAATATTCATACCAAAATTAAGAAGATTTACATTGAAATTATACCAAGTAGCACTCCGCATCAAAAATTATCTTTTTATCATTTACCTACTCGAGGACGAGCAGGAATTAAGCTTGGGGATGCTTGATACGTCTCCAACGTATCTATAATTTTTGATTGCTCCATGCTATATTATCTACTGTTTTAGGCAATATTGGGCTTTATTTTCCACTTTTATATTAATTTGGGACTAACCTATTAACCGGAGGCCCAGCCCAGATTTGTTGTTTTATGCCTATTTCAGTGTTTCGAGGAAATGGAATATCGGAGGGAGTCAAACGGAACGAAATCAACTAGAGAAGTTATTTTTGGAAGGAAACCCACCTGATGGACTTGGACCCCACGTCAGAAGATACGGGAGGTGCTCACTAGGGTGGGGGCGCGCCCACCCCCCCGGGCGCACCCCCCTGCCTCGTGGGCCCCCCGTAGCTCCACCGACGTACTCCTTTCACCCATATATACCTACGTACCCTAAAACTTCCAGAACAGAAGATAGATCGGGAGTTCCGCCACCGCAAGCCTCTGTAGCCACCAAAACCTCTCGGGAGCCTGCCGTTCGGCGCCTGCAGGGGGAACCCATCACCGGTGGCCATCTTCATCATCCCAGCGCTATCCATGACGAGGAGGGATTAGTTGACCCTCGGGGCTGAGGGCATGTACCAGTAGCTATGTGTTTGATCTCTCTCTCTCTCGTGTTCTCTCTCGTGTTCCTCTATGGCACGATCTTGATGTATCCCGAGCTTTGCTATTGTAGTTGGATCTAATGATGTTTCTCCCCCTCTACTCTCTTGTGATGAATTGAGTTTCCCTTTTGAACTTATCTTATCGGATTGAGTCTTTATGAGAACACTTGATGTATGTCTTGATGTGATTATCTGTGGTGACAATGGGATATCATGTGCCACTTGATGTATGTTTTGGTGATCAACTTGCGGGCTTTGTGACATTGGGAACCTATGCATAGGGGTTGGCACACGTTCTTGACTCTCCGGTAGAAACTTTGGGGCACTCTTTGAAGTACTTTTATGTTGGTTGGATGAATCTGAGATTGTGTGATGCATATCGGATAATCATGCCCACGGATACTTGAGGTGACAATGGAGTATCTAGGTGACATTAGGGTTTTGGTTGATTTGTATCTTAAGGTGTTATTCTAGTATGAACTCTTTTATAGATTGATCCGAAAGAATAACTTTGTGGTGGTTTCGTACCCGACCATAATCTCTACGTTTGTTCTCCGCTATTAGTGTCTTTGGAGTAACTCTTTGTTGCATGTTGAGGGCTTGTCATATGTTCTATCTATGTTATTATTGTTGAGAGAACTTCCACTAGTGAAAGTATGAACCCTAGGCCTTGTTTCCTATCATTGCAATGCCGGTTGTGCTCACTTTTACCACTCGTTACCTTGCTGTTTTTATATTTTCAGATTACAAAAACCTATATCTACTATCTATTTTGCACTTGTATCACCATCTCTTCGCCGAACTAGTGCACCTATACAATTTACCATTGTATTGGGTGTGTTGGGGACACAAGAGACTCTTTGTTATTTGGTTGCAGGGTTGTTTGAGAGAGACCATCTTCATCCTACGCCTCCCACGGATTGATAAACCTTAGGTCATCCACTTGAGCGAAATTTGCTACTGTCCTACAAACATGTGCACTTGCAGGCCCAACAACATCTACAAGAAGAAGGTTGTGTAGTAGACATCAAGCGGCATATATCAGGAGTAGGGTAGGTAACCACCGCAATTTTCGAGGTATAGATACAGTTTCTTCTCATAAATGTTAGCAACGTTGTGTCAACAGCAGCTGGATCGCCTTTAACCATCATTGGATAGTTTGGTTCAAGGAAGAGCGAGTTTTCTCCAAGACTATCAATACTGTACTAGGGAGAAGGTGTTGGCGCTAGCACACTAGTATCCATCCCGAATACCCTGCAACAGGTGTTGGAATAGGTCCGGAGAGGGCAACCATGGGATACAACACGTGCTCCCTCAGTAGTAACAATTTCAGTGCACTATATACAGACAAGAAGAGGTGATCCATCGGAATTAGTTGCCAGCCGCCACTGAGTATATAAGTCCTGCTCGTCCTCATGATCGTGATCATCACCATCGTGATCTCCCCCTTGGTTATAAATTTTTTCAAGTATAGGTGGTGGAATGTTCACAGGACCTTGGAAACACAAGAAGAAGGTTAAGTAGTAAAGGGAAACTTGCTAACCCGCATGCATGTGGATGAAACAATTATAATTACGGTGGAAGACAAACGTACCGAAACTATGAGGATCTCATGCAAAAACAGTGCCACGAGTGGTGGAAGCAAACACAAGATCCTCGTATTCAATTGCATCATAGTACTCATCATCCGTGTACAGAAACTGATTTTTGAGCAATATCCATGGACGAACCGTGGAATCAGTAACGACGGCAACAAGCTTGTCGAAGATAGCAACAACTTCATAGTTCTTGTAATTCCAAGAGCGGTTGGGAACTCGACAAATTGCTATCTTCCATAGACGACAGCCACCATGATCATATTTGAAGGTACGTAGATCATCGGTGTGCTCAACCTTAGGGCACTCTGAGATTTTTGGAAGTGGAATCCGCTGACGAGTGTACACATTCACAAGTCCCACTCGCAATTGTACCCAATATAAACAACCCAATCTCCATTTGCGCCAGCCCAGGCCTTACCCTTAAGCGATGGCATCTTGACATCACACGTATAATCATCAAGTGGCATCAACTTGCACAAGGCGAGGCCTCCATCATCCGTGCCCATGAGAACAGGCTTATAGCGAAGAAGATAAGGGAGATCAAACCGCTCCTGGACCCTTGGGTTCCTTGTAATGATGTTATTAGTTGAGTCAAGAATGGTCTTGAACGAACCTGCCATGCTAGCCGAGGTGATGACGTCGCACCGATAAATGAGTTCCCCCACCATGTTATCTT
The DNA here is from genome assembly GCA_021605205.1 of Aegilops longissima. Classification (NCBI taxonomy): domain Eukaryota; kingdom Viridiplantae; phylum Streptophyta; class Magnoliopsida; order Poales; family Poaceae; genus Aegilops; species Aegilops longissima. The sequence continues at coordinate 253,901,705 of CM038679.1, forward strand.
TCTGATCGGGGCAAGAATAACGGGGTCGTTTCCGGCTTGTTCCCTCCATGGAGAAGACGATCGAACAATGGCAGAAGGAAGGGTGAAGGCAAATGGAGGAGGGAGGAAGAGCGTGCGACAACAGTTCCAAATCGAGATTGAAAGGCAAAGAGTCAGTGGATGGTTGCCAGTTTGCCACGGTACATGAAGAGGCGCCCCGGCCTACACGTCCTTTCAGAAATTGTACAAAAGGACTCGTCACCGTCTCACTGACATGTTGGAATGGGACCACATGTCAACGAAACATGGTGTGTAATTTCTCGTGCAAAATGCGATCTGGCCGCGTTGGCCCGAAGTGCTGCATTATTTCTCGACTTTATTTTTTTAATGGCATGCCGTTCAGTTTTGAAGCGCGACTAACTGGTACTGTTTGCAGAGAAAATATAAACTGCTCTACCACTAGTCCACCTCTAGTACTAGTAGTATAAAAAAGATATATTGGCTGGAGCTTCAGAGCTTTCTTGCTAAGGGCTGCCCACTTTCTTCTCACACTATCACCCTCTCTCCAGATCTAAAAAAGACAGCCTCTCTCCCTCCACACCGGTGGTCACAGATCCGCCGGGGAAGAAAAGGACGTGCAGCGTTGACGCACTCGTTGTCGGCAAGCGAGGTCACGCACAAGTCCGTCCTTTTAAGACCTAGCGCCCGCGCGGGATGGCCTCCATCCCCAAGCTCGTTGTCGTAGTGCATGCGGAGGATGACGACCACGAGCGAAGCCACTTCCCGCCGACCCTCAGGTATGCTACTTCTTTTCGAACCAACCCTTGTTCTATTGCCCCATCTGCCACGTCGCTGCATGTGGATCTTTTTCCACTCCACCATCTTCCCAATTTGCTATCCTCTACTCTGCTGGTCACGCAGACGAAAACCTTAATTTGCACTATTAAAGGAAACCCTATCATGCAGACTAATCCATGTCTGGGTTGAATAAGGAAAGGAAGGGAGACTGTACTGTCCAAGAGAGTAGGCATCGAACCCACATCTAGGTTGAAAAGGGGAAAATCAGTAGCTAAGGAACGAGTCTCATGTCTCTTGGTTGAAGAAGGGTAGAAAGGCATGACAATGCAATCGAGAATGACCAGGTCGATCGGTTTGTTGTCCTCACATAGGAAAAAGGTGGCTAAAGAGAACAAAAATGGGACGTAATCCACATATGCTGCCTGGATATTTGTTGCTCTGGGCAACCATACCTCCCTCACCACTCTATGCGTCCGTGGAGGTACATCCTACTGGTGCGCCCACTGTCTGAATGGGCCTCCCATGCTCTTATTGTCACTTTTTTGCTATCAGTACAACACCAACAGTCAAGTCAAGCAATGCTACTGCTAAAGTGATGCCACATTTAACTAATGCCGCACTCATTCTAATGCCACTGATTAATTTAAGCAATGCCATTTAATGTCACTGGATTATTTCAGGGTTAGCTGTTGATTGTGGATGTATTAAAGATTTTTCAGGTAAGTCATTCTAATGCTGTTGCACAACCAGTATACCAACGATGAAACTTGTTACTACCTTCAGATTTTTGCACTGTTAATGCTTATAGATTACATACCTCACTTTCATGAGATAAGTTAATTTTTTTACAGTGTCACCAAAATGCCAAGGCGCTGGTGTCATTTTATTTTGGTTAAACTACACAAAAAATCATGAAGACAAGAGGAAAGGTCAAGAGTGGGCACCTCCTCCTCCGGCTGTTCTCTTGATTCGTTCTATCAAGTTTTTAAGTTTGATCGATTATCAAGATTGGGATAGCAGTTTTTAAGGTCCCCCGAGTTTGAAATGATATTTACCTTGGAGGTAGATGGTTTGCAAATTTTTTATACTGTCATTAGTTAATAATGCTAGATACCTTCAGAATTTTGTATTTGGTTTAATTCTCATGCACAGCTAGTATACCAATGCTGAAACTTGTTACCTTTACATTTTGTATTGTTAATTCTTATAGAAACCTTCCAGTGCTAGAGTTTAATGAAATATGTTCTGTAAAACCATTGTACTGTACCCTGTAATAAAATAACTACCCTACTGTTGCACTAGCCACTGGATTAGTGTATATTTGTAGTACTCGAATGGTGTTGCATTAGCGTATGGACATAAATAAAGTGTGGCAAGCTTTCCCAGATATGTGCTTAAGAAAACTACTACCTGTTTTTTCTAAATACTAGACGTTTGGGTACTTTAAATTGAACCGCGAAAATGTCTTATATTAAGGAACAGAGGGTGTAGAGTTCACTCAAATTATCCTGGTAAAGCTAATCACACCTTTGTTAAAATTAATGTTCATTATGTTATCGCAGGAGATCTTTTCATGTTTGTCTCTAATGCCTGTCGACTACATTCCTGACATCATGATGTAATGTTAAGTCATTTCCTTTTGTACAGTGTCACTGAATTTTCAAGGCGGTGATGGCATTTTATTTTAGTTGAACTGCACAAAATATGCTTAAAAGAAGAGGAAAGGTCGGGAATCGATCATTCTTTCAGAAAGAACTATATATGCCTTTCTGACATCAGCCGTTGTTGCCTTATTTATTCCTTCAAATAGGTGGTTAGAAACAGTCTTGCTACCTTTTCCCATTAAGAAATTGCAATGCTTATATTTTTGAGTCTATGCTTCAACTAGTGCCACCTTTATAGTAATCACACTTTCAATATCTATGCAAACAGGGATGGTCGATTTTAGTGGAACTGCACAAAAAGTCCAACTAGTTCAACATTAGGAGCATGTTTGCTTCCAAACCTTTATATCCAATTGGTGGCACTATGAGTTGTTCATTATGAAGGTACATGGTTTGCTACTCTTTTTCTACTGTCATTAGATAGTAATTCTAGTGGTTTGCATGTGAATTTATTGGCAGGGTGGACCTACATTGGAGGTGTAGGACAGGATTCAATGATTGGATGATCAATTTCAGTTGTATCGATTTCACCTCTTCCATCACTGCGAACATGGATATCCTTGGTCTGATGAAGAATATGCGCTATATTTCTGCTCTGAACCAGCAAATCAATTCAGTATGAAATTTTCCAGGGCAAAACATGAATGTATCAAATTGTCCAGTGCAAAACATGACAGATGCTAAGCGGGAGAGACATGTTTAAACCGAAAATACAAGGTGGGGTATATGTTTACTAGCTGCTTGATATTTGTGCAGACAGAGATGTCTGCCCGTTGCTACTTGGCAAACAAACAAAGTGACTGCAATTTTGGTTGAACTGCACAAGAGAATAGTATAGTCACTGCATGCAGTGCCATTTGAAAATAGACACAGAAAGATTGGATAGTCACTTCATGGACTGCAGAAAAGTAGTATTGTACTATCTATTGGCCAACACTAGGTGCTTCATTGCTTTGGTCTGATTATACAATGGGCATCATTTTGCCTAAGTTAAAGTTTGTATTCCGAAAATAGTCTCGCCGTGTGATCGAGAGAAGACCAAATCATACTGAAGTGGATGTTCCTCCATCATGTGTGGTTCATTCTCATGGTTCCAGCTGTTGGTGAAACCACTTACGTTTGCAAGAGGAATTGTAGATTTCACAAAGAAATTTTTATTTCAGTCTGTATTGAATGTTGGCCAAGAGAAGCATCCATGTTTGTAGGAAGAACAAATGTTTTTTCTAGATCTTTGCTTTTGGAGCTACATAATTGTATATGATCTGTGAATCATTGAGATATATTAACATGTTGATCTTATGTATCGGAATCGTACTAGTTGGTTTTAGTTGCGACGCAAGATCCGAAGTGGCTGATCTTTGCTTTTGGAGCTACATATTTGTATATGATCTGTGAATCATTGAGATGCATTAACAGTTCCTTATTTCTGTTAGCTCAGTGTTTACAAGTTACTGATCAAGCACTAGGTAGCCTACTAATGCGCTCCTGGCAGTTTTAGTTGTGATGCAAGATCCGAAGTGGCAGTTTTTTGAATAAAAATGCCTACCTCTGAAGAAACTGACAAGCTGCTCTCAAGAAAATGCCATGCGAATCTGAAGAAACTGCCAGTGAAAACGTTCGCAAATGCCTTGTCTCCTAGCTAAAGTTCATCAACTAATGCCCTCGGCTGCGACTCATTGCATGCTACTCCGCGTACTAGTTGCAAGGGATTCTGAGTGCCTGCGTGCAGTCAGCCGTAATTAAGGCAGCTAACTGATGTGAAAAAAGATGCGCTTTAATTGTTGTGGGCCTTTTAACTCCGTGGAATCATTATTGACAAGGAGGGAGATTATTCGAGTGCACTCGTTTGACCGTCATGCCGGCGTGCGACCCAGCATGGACAGTACGAGACGACACAGTCATAATTTCAGTTTCTCTAGTTTTCCACGGCAAGCTGGCGCGCTAAGCCATGCCTACTTATGCATTGAATTTCGATGACCGTCGCGCTACCTTCCACCTATAAGTACTATTTCCCGGCCTTCTCTGGTGGAACTGTGACCCAACTCGCCCTATCCTCATAAACCCCCACCGGCCTGACGTCGCTCGCCACTTATCCTCGCTCTCGCCACGTCCGCCATGCCCCCGGCCGTCCATGATAGGCGAGGCCAGAGGCGGTCACCGCCGGAACTAATGTTCGGTTTTTCACTCAAAGGCAGATGGAGGGAGGAGGCATTCTATCGGTATTTAGATGGCAATGCAGAGATCGAGGACTTGTTGGAGCGCGACCGCCTGGCGGAGGAGCAGGAGTTGTTGGAGCGCGACCTCTTGGCGAAGGAGCAGCGTATCGCCGATTTGTGCCGCCAGCGGCACATGGAGAAGTAGCGCACCGACGCTCTGAGTCGCGAGCAGAGCGCCCGCAACTGGGCCGACTACATGGAGGTCGGCGCCCGGCAAATAGCCCTGGAGGCTGTCGGGCACGCACGCGTTCGCGACGCCGATTTTTACTACCAGCTCGTCAAGTGGGTTTCCCGCTTAGAAGCTGAAGCTTTGGTGGACCACGCCGGCATGGAAAGGGCCAACGCGCACGAGCAACGCGCCCTATCGCACCTCTGGCAAGTCCAACGCGAGGCGAAGGACGCCGGTGCCGGTGTTTAGCGTGTACCGCAGATGGCGGTCGGCATCGTCTAGTTAGCTAAGAGTAATTTAGTACTTGTACGCTACTAGAATATATTAGTGGGAGTAGATAGTTAACTTGGCTATGATGGTTGTCAACGTGGAAGTTCAGTACTCTATATGTGGATCGGACCTGTTACTTTGCTCTGATGTTGAACTTTCCGTTTGAACGTAGGGAATGGGCTGTTATTTTTAAAATGGGTTGTACTTGTGGGCCTACCAAGTTGACGCGCACACAATCAGGAGATGTTTGTACGTGGAGAGGATGATAGCAGGGACCCGCCAAGGTCATGGAAGTACGCAAGCAAGTGCCTCCTTATTTCAAGCCAATAAAAAATGGCTCCTCCTAATGGATTTCTGACATCTGGGTCCCATGCCATTGTCAACGTAGTTAATAAATGAGAGAATTGCACAATGAGCGGCTGACACGAGGGACCCAGCAGCTCGCCCAGTTATTTTTGTTTTGGCTTAATTTGATGTCAGGACCCAGATTCCAAGTCACATCGACCTAGCCGGTAACACCTCATATCACTTTGCGGCCTCACGCACGGTATTCCCACGGGTGTCGCCTTACCATGGCCCGGGACCGTTTGCGTCTTTTGGCTCACGTATATGATAGTGTCGCTAGCATCCACATGACAAAGAACCCGGGCCGACATGGCTAGTCGTGAACCCAAAGCGGCACTAACCTATGGGGACAGGCATACATGAAACACTTCGAGCATGTCGGTCATCAACGTATGAACTCGGGCTGTAGCACTGGGCTAACAGGACTCCGGTATCCCGGCTGTAGCGAGCTAGGCAGGACTCGAGTATCACCGCGTGACATTTCCCGAAGGATGACATATAGAACGAAATGAAACACATGCCGCCAGTCAAGTGTCCAAGCAGTAGTCTTTGGGCTAGCAGGACTCCGGTGAACCGGGCTGTAGCGGACTACTATCGCTCAGAAGCACGAGACTACATTTCCCCATATGAGAGGCTGCCAAGGATAAACAACTAGTTTGTCGGATCCCACTCATACCAAGCATTTCAATTATACACGCAATATGCCCGATATGAGTAAATACAACAAGGCATCACAACAAAACTCTACAACTCAAGTACTTTATTTAAGAGGCTCCGAGGAGCCATACATAACATATTCATACAGGTAGGGGTCACATGACCCAACACTCAAGTCATACAATCATACAAGCACATGCGGAAGCAAACTATGTCTGAGTACAGACTCTAGAAAGAAAGAAAGCTTGTTGGAGCCTTTCTATCTACAATGGCCCTTCACAAGTCTTAGATCGCCACCTGGGTGGCTAGCTTACTCGTCGAAGTCAACATCTACATAGAATCCGTCGGAGGGGGTAGTATAGTCCTCTGAAAAATATTGATTAAGCAAACATGAGTACAGAAGTACTCAGCAAGTCTTACCACAGAATCCTATCATACATGCACATTCTCAAGGAAGGAAGTGGAGTTATTTGCAGCAAGCCAGCTTTGACTCTTGGCTAAGCTATCCTACATGACACACTTTGTAAAGCATTTTGTCGTACACGAGTCCACTAAACACCATCACAATACTCCACCGTGGATCCTCTCTCGTCATCCCCGAGAGGGCCATCCACGATACTCACACTTATCTTGAGGCTTTTAGTAGTATCCATTTACTTGTCTATGAACTGATATAGGTAACCCGAAGTCCTTCTCCGTGGACACGGCTATTGAATAGATCATATTTAACCTGCAGGGTATACTTCTTCACACACGCTCTCACCACTTATAAATCGTTTACACGACATGTACTGCAACCTTCAGCGGAAGCCCAACGTGGGTGTCGGCCACAGCCTACCTAAACACTCAAGTCCCTAGTCCAGGTTTATCGCCTATTCGGGTTCCATCCGCAGGAGTCCGCCGAGGTTTCCCATACAGCCCGAACGATGTGTGCGGGGTTCCCGAGATACCAAACGGGCACTCGGTACACAGACCCACGGTGCCTACCGCAACACAACCCACCCCTAAGGTCAGCGTTGCGCGGCCATTGACATGCTACAAACACGAAACTACTTGCAACTCCGGACTATGAACAGGGGTGGTTAAGAAGCCGAGAGGGTCCATTGGTTTCGGGCCCAATGCGTGGTAGTAGCTAGTTCATGGATCACAAACACAGATCTCAGTTCTTAAGGCGGCCTCAATGAAACAACCCACCATGTACTCCTACATGGCCTCTCATCGATACCTTTACCAAATCGTGTTCAACACTTTCACTCTCGAACCAACACAACCTTTCACTCCAGTTCATCATCCCGATGAGCCGGACTGACACAACTCTAAGCATAGCAAGCATAGCATGGTAGGAATCACAAACATGGCTCAATCAACTCCTACACATACTAGTGGGTTTCATCTAGTTCTTGTGGCAATGACAGGTCATGCAAAGGAAGTGGGTTCAACTACCGCAGCACACAACAGTTGAATCGCGTTGTCTTAATGCAGAAACGAGAGCGAAGCGAGAACATGGGTTTGTATCGGAATGATCAATGAATTGCTTGCCCGATGGGCTGGGGTGGAGAACGCCCTTCGATGGGTAGTCGAGGTTATCTTCGGGGGCAGAACCTATCATGAAAACACACCGAAATAAACACACAAGACAATATGCAACAATATGATTCATGCTATGAAATGGCAAGATGGATGTGTGTTGGCCTAATGCAAGTTGAAAGAACAGGGGATGAACTCATTTGAATCAAGGATTCAAATGATAGTTCATTTGAGTTAGACCTAATGGTGCAATTCCTTATTCTGGTTATTCAGCATAGTTAACTTGTTTTAACATGCATGAAACCTGTACCAATGGATAGAGTGTATTTTTATGATAATTTTTCATATATAAATCTTTGCATTTGGAGTTATAGAATAAAAGTTATAAGCATTTGAAATTTGATTTATATTCTGGAATTTACTATATAAAAATAAATCCAGAATTTGAATTAATGCGTCAGCATGAGGTCAGCGTGACGTCAGGGGTCAACGGGGTCGTCCAGGTCAAACTGACCAGTGGGACCCGCATGTCAGGGTTAGTTTAACTAATTAGATTAATTAGAACTAATCCTAATTAGTTAACCGGGGTCCACCTGTCATTGACTCAGACAGTCAGCAGGCCCACGGACGAGGTCAACTTCTGGCGTCTAGCCACGCGAGGCAGGCAGGTGGCGGAGCAAAGTGCTTTTGCACTTTCCGGGCATCAAATGAGGCGCGGGGAGCATCTACGTGGAGCTGGAGATGAGCCGCGGTGTTTGGTGGGGTCAGTTGGGTTAGGGGTGGCCGGAGTTGGCGCCGGCGACGAGTCGGGCGGCGGCCGGGGCTCGGGTGATGTCGGGTTTGTTGCTAGGGGCAAAGTGAGGCGTGGAGTGCATAGTTAGGTCCAGCGCAGCTCGGTGAGTCACGATGGACAGGTGGCGTGGGCGTTGGGTGGCCGGAGCCTCGTCGGCGACGAGCTCCGCGGGCGGTGCGTTCGGGTGATCGACGGCGCTCGTTGTGGTGCAAGAGGAAGAGAGCGGAGAGGACGGGGAGTAGCCAGCTCACAAAGTGAACCCGTAGAAACCTCGTCGGGTCGGGGGCGGTCGATGCGGCGGCGACGGCGATGGGGATCTCCGGCGGTGGCGGAGTCGGGCGAGGTCGGTGCGGCAGCTTCGGGGCGAGCAAGAGCTCGGGGCTTGGCTTGTTCGACGGAGTCGACGACGGCGAGGCGACCAGACAAGGTCTCGTGGGCGCTGGGACGCGGTGGCTACTGACTCTGACGGAGGGCGGCGACGGTGGCGTCGGCCATGGCGAGGGAGAGCGAGAGAGAGGAGCAGGGGGAGAATGGGGTGTCCTGGGGGTCGGGGCGACGACGCGGAGGTCGCCGAGGCGGTGGCGGGCGAAGAGGTGAAGCAGGCGGCGGCCAGCTGCGTGGCGCGCCCTGCGCTCGCCGGCCGACACCAGGCTGCTGCTGGCGAGCCAAGCAGCTACCATTGCGCTGCTCTTTGGCTGGGCGGCAGGTGGGCAGCTGTGGCGACAGTAAGTTTTTCCTTTTTAAGCTTTTTCCTATTTTACGTAACTTTGTTGGGGTTTTAAAATACCAAAACCATTTTAAAATTACCAAAATGCTCCTGGTCACTTGTTGGAATATTCCCAACATGAAACATTCTGGTTTGGCAATTTTGAACATTTAAAATATTTTCATAATTTGAAATGCTTATTTCAAAACTTGTGAATTAATTCTAGAACCCTTAGATGACCTAGAAAATGGTTCACCTTCTTTGACATGGGTTCTCGAACCCAAATAAAGAGGATGAGCATTTTGAAGGGCATTTTGATTCATTGAAATAATTTTTAGTAAACCCTAGTTGTTTTAAGGGGGTGTTACGGGGTTTCTGCCTTCCCATTTCAAATTCAAATGAAATTTAAACATGATGCACACCCTAATGCATGGTCTATACGGGATGTGACAACTCACCCCACTCAAAAGAATCTCCCCGAGATTTAGGATCTATTTGCGAAAAGGTGGGATACTCAAGTCGAAGACGATCCTCCCTTTCCCAAGTTGCTTCTTGCTCGGAATGGTTTGACCATTGAACCTTTAGAAACTTGATATTCGGCGTCGAGTGGTACGCTCGGCTTGGTCGAGAATCTGAACGGGTATTCTCGATAGGTGAGGTTATCTTGGAGATCAAGCGTTTGTGGTCCACTCCACGGATAGGATCCGAGAAGCAACGCTGAGTTGGGAAGCGTGGAAGACATCATGGACCTTGGAAAGATGCGGAGGTAGTTCCAATTGGTAGGCAACTTCCCCTTGTTTGGCAAGAATGCGAAAGGGTCCAATGTAACGAGGAGCCAACTTGCCTTTGATACCGAATCGATGGGTTCCCTTCAAAGGAGTAACCCGAAGGTAAGCCTTCTCGCCGATTTCATAAGTCATAGACTTATGCTTGCGGTCATATTGGCTCTTTTGACGAGATTGGGCTGTTTTCAATTTCTCACGAACAATGCGAACCTGCTCTTACGCTTCTGAATCATGTCGGGCCAAAGAGTTGTCTCTCCCCGGTTTCTGACCAGTTAAGAGGCGTTCGACATTTTCGTCCATAAAGAACTTCGAAAGGGGCTTTGCCCAAGCTGGCTTGATAACTATTGTTATAAGCGAACTCGGCGAATGGAAGGCATTTCTCCCAATTCATGCGAAAGAGATGATGAAGCTCAAGCATATCCTCTAGGATTTGATTGACTCGTTCTACTTGACCACTTGATTGGGGATGGAAAGCGGTGCTAAAGGAGAGACGAGTTCCCATAGCGTTTTGGAAACTTTCCCAAAATCAAGAGGTGAAGAGACTACCACGGTCGGAGTTAATCTCTAATGGAACACCATGAAGAGACACTATTAGGAGATGTACAATTCAGCTAGCTGGCTAGCGGTTATACTCTGACGGGTAGGAAGTGGGCTACTTTGGAAAGGCGATCAACGACAACGAAGATAGCGTTATTCCCTCTCTTGGTCTGGGAAACCCGTAATGAAATCCATACCGATTTTATCCCATTTCCATTCAGGAATTTCCAAAGGTTGAAGGGTACCAGCAGGCCGTTGATGCTCTGCTTTAACTCGACGACGACGTCGCAATTAGCAATGTATTGAGCGATTTCTCTCTTCATCCTAGTCCACCAAAACCTCTGGCGTAGATCTTGATACATTTTAGTACTACCGGGATGAATGGTGAGAGGAGAGTCATGAGCTTCCTTAAGGATCAATCGCCTCGGGTTGCGCACCTTGGGAACCACTAGGCGGTCTCCAAAGAACACGACACCTTGTTCATCAATGGAGAAACAATCTGCGACTCCTTTCTTGATGTTTCTCCCGACACGGAGATTCCGGATCTACCTTACGTGCTTTGATGATCTGATCCGTAAGGGTAGGTTTCGCCACCGGGGTGGAGAGGAATCCTCGAGGAACAATGTGAAGATTAAGCTTACGAAATTCCTTGTGGAGAATTGGTTGACTTTGTTGTAACATCAGATTGTTACAATAAGATTTGCGACTTAGTCGTCAGCCATGACATTAGCTTTGCACAGGGTGTAAGATATTCCTAAGTCGAAATCTGTAATCAACTTCGACCCAACGTCTTTGCACGAGATTCAAATCCGGTTGGGTGAAGATATATTTCAGACTTTGGTGATCGGTGTAGATTTCATAGCGATTACCCGAAGGTAATGTCGCCAGGTTTTGAGTGCATGAACCATCGCTGCAAGCTCTAGATCGTGTGGGGTAGTTATCCTCATGTGGGCGAATCGTCGAGAAGCGTAGGCAATCACATGACGATCTTGCATGAGTATGCAACCTAGTCCTTGTCGCGAGGCGCCATAATAGATAATAAAGTCCTTAGAAATCTGGTGGAACAAATGCGGGAGCAGATGTCGAGCGTCTTTTCAGTTCTGAAAGCTGATCTCGCCTTTGTGGCGTCCATTCGAACTTCTTATCTTTCTTGAGGAGTTCGGTTAGAGGTTTAGCAACTTTAGAGAAATTCTCGACGAAGCGGCGGCAATAGCTCGCTAAACCGAGGAAACTCCGAACTTGCTTGACCGATTCAGGTGGAGTCCAGTCAAGGGCGGCTTGAACTTCGCTTCGGGATTGACAGCAATACCCTTACCAGAGATTACATGTCCTAGATAGGTTACTTCTGGTAACCAGAATTCACACTTAGAGAATTTGGCATAAAGGCGGTGCTCTCGTAGTTTCATCAATACTAGCCTTAGGTGTTCGGCATGTTCCTCCTCATTCTTGGAGTAGATGAGTATATCATCGAGGTATACCACGACGAATTTATCCAAATACTCCATGAAGATTGAGTTCATTAACCGAGAGAAAGTGGCTGGAGCATTGGTTAAACCGAAGGACATGACGGTGTACTCGTATTGGCCATAACGAGTGACAAAGGCCGTTTTAGGAATGTCCCCGTTCTTGATTTTGATTTGATGGTAGCCCAACCTCAAATCCATCTTGGAAAAGACTGAGGATCCAGCGAGCTGATCATACAGGTCGTTGATCCTGGGGAGCGGATACTTGTTCTTGATAGTGACCAAATTGATGGTCGGTAATCTACAACCATCCGATCCGTACCATCCTTCTTCTTGACGAAGAGGACGGGCAAGCCCATGGAGAGGAACTAGGACGGATGAAACCCTTTTGCAAGGACTCATCGAGTTGTTTCTTAAGTTCAGCTAGTTCTAGGGGTGCCATCTTATAAGGTCTCCTAGAGATTGGGGCGGTTCCGGAATAAGATCTATCACGAACTCGACATCCCCTGTCGGGTGGAACACTGGCAGTTCTTCGGAAAGACATCCGGAAATCACGGACTACCGGAATATCTTGAGATCCGGAAGGGGTTGGCATTTAAGGAGTAAAGTGGCGCTTAGACACTCGGGTTAAAACATCCTTTGTTTTGCCGAAGGATGGGTAAGTTGAACAATTCTCGTAGAGCAATCAATCTTAGCATAATGGGCTGACATCCAGTCCATACCCAAGATGATGTTTATGTCCGAGGACTTGAGAGCTATTAGAGATGCAAGAAAGACTAATCATCGACAAGAATTTCATTCCCATGGCTTATTCTAGAGGTTTGCCATCTAGAACCAGGAGTTTAATTTCCATGGAGGTAGGCATGTCACGAGAATGTGGTGTTGTGCAATCGAGCATAGCTCTCGAAATAAATGAATGAGATGCTCCGGTATCAAAAGAACAGTTGCGGATGGCAATTAACAAGAAGCGCGTCGAGGGGCGGCGTTGGGATCCTCATAAGTTTCTTGGCAGAGACATAGTTGACATGGCCACGGCGGTGGCAACCGGCTTGGCATAGGGCATCTTTCCTGCTGGCTTGCCGCGCCAACAGACTTTCCGGCTTGATTGGGGTTGTTCAGGGACACTCTCGAATATAGTGGCCGTCTCTCCACACTTGAAGCAAGTGATCACGTTTGGACGGGAGCAGCACTAGCAGTTGGACCTCCATAAGTCTTGGGTGGAAAATACGGCTGGTTGGGGCGGCGCCTCGAAGGATGGCCTCGGGGTGTACCTAGGCGGTAGAGCGTATTTGGAACCCAAACCCGGCGCTTCGGGATCGAGCGGATGGCGATCCGAATCACGGATGTGCTTGGTGAAGCCTCAAAATCAGTCGCTTGATTTGGTGATAGCCTTATTGACTAACCGGGAAAGAGGTACACTCATGCAGACGGAGATCTCGGCGTAGCTCAGGGCTAAGTCCCTTACGGAACCTCGCCGCTTCTTAGCATCGGTAGAAACTTCTTGGGAGCATAACGTGCTAACCTCCCAAATTCACGGTGAAGGCATCCTTTGTCACCTGCCTTGGGTGGCTGCAGAATTCCTCACGTTTGCGGTCCATAAGACCTTACGGAATATGGTGCTCACGAAGGCGGCACTGAATTCATCCCAAGTTGTAACTTGTCCAGCGGACGCATAGCCTCATAATTTTCCCACGAGAGTGGCGGGGCCTTCAAGATGATAGGCGGCAAAGGTAACCTTGTCGGCCTCAGCCACGTTAGCGGAGCGCAGCTTGTGGTGGATACTGCGGAGCCAATCATCTGCGTCGAGAGGCTCGACGGAACATTTGAATTTTGGAGGATATAGCTTGACGAAATCGTTGAGTGAAACCATATCGTTTCTTGGCTGGCGTGCTGTGTTTTGTTCAATCCGCTCCAATAAGCGGTTGGTTTCGCGCTTATTGCGTTCTGCTTCCAGCATCACCTCGGGCAAAGATGGCGGTTGCGGCAGATTCACATTTCGGCTGCTGGCTTCTCCCTGCTCTGGAGCAGCAGGAGTGTTCAGTGTTGACCATCACGGGAGACAAAGCAAGGTTTAAACCAGGAGGGCAGAATTTAACAAGGAAGTGCGGAAGGTAATGGACAGCATGGAATGCAAAGATGTTCATCCGTATGACATGGTAATATAAAACTGCCATATATATATATACCATCGGTCATACACACCATTCATAGTTTAGTACAAGCTGACGGAGTACAACTATAAGGAAAGGCGTTACATCTCATCGGAAGCAATCCAACTCCTATACATTATTTTCTACACTTCGGAATGATACACACTAAGTCGTATTCCACGAGTCACGCAGACGGTGGAAATACAACTAATACCATACTAGGAATACTACTACTATCTCAGGCAGCTCCATAGTAGTCCTCATAGAAGTCACCACCAGACACTGGAAGTGGAACATGATCGTCCAGGAAGCAGATAATCACTGTGGGGCCTGTGGACCATAAGGACTCGGATGTGGCCGTGGACCAACAAGCAGTGGCGAGGCGAGGCCCACGAGGAGGTGATGCCTCAACCTCACGCCACTCCATGAAGTCCGCAGACTCGCCCGCACGGGTACAAGTCTCTCATGTCCATACGTCCAGCTTGCACGGCGGTGCAAACCTAGTCGAGTAGCCCGGTGGTCGAGCGGGCATTAAAAAGCTCCATACGCAAGGCCGGTTCTCACGGTCCTTGTCCTCCAAACAACTCGGTAGTAGTGCGAAGGTGAGTCCTCATGGGATGCATCGCTGTACAAACCACGAAGATAGCCATGCGCCCGTGGAAGGATCTTGGCATATAGCGGAAATCGGTGTTGCTCAGCAAAGCAGTCTGGCTCGAATAATAGTCATCATGGAATAGGCTGCATCTTGCAGACATTCCAATAGTGATTCGAGCCCATAGGAGCAGTGAAGTGGCTCGATAGCTCGGGGTAAGATGGATAGATCCGGACCGTGCATAGATATTGGCTTTGATTGAAATCCTAAACTGCTCCTCGACGGTATATTCAGGATACCATCGATAACCAGCCTCAATCATCACCCTAACCAACATGGCCGTGTGACCGCACACATCAATGCAACGGGTCAGGCGAACCACTTGGTTCTGGGGGCGGGTGGCCATCTGAAAGCACAGCCACAATGCAAAGGCATTAGAATTTCTAGGAAAATCGGGCAGCATAACATCGTAAATGCTCAAAATCAGATTTGAGACATTCAAAATCAGATTGCCAAACCACTTAACAACATCATATCAAGGTTCGGTTCAAATGATAGCATACTAAAATTTAGTAGCACTTTGAAGCGAGGATGTAACCAACAATCCTATAAGTTACTACGGATTAGTAACACGTGAACACGATAGAGAGAAGAGAGCCTAGTCCTATACCCACGTCGAATGAGAAGAGGATGACTCGGATCGAGAGGTCATAAGGTAAAGGAGTAAAAAGAGCCTTCGTTCCCTCCACAATCAATTCCCTACATATAACTAAAGCATTTCTAGACTCAACTTGACCAGTTTGGCTTAGCGAACCTACTGGCAGCCCTGCTCGATGCCAGCGCTGTCGGGACCCGATTCAAGTCACATCGACCTGGCGGTAACACCTCATATCACTTTGCGGCCTCACGCACGGTATTCCCACGGTGTCTCCTTACCATGGCCGGGACCGTTTGCGTCTTTTGGCTCACGTATATGATAGTGTCGCTAGCATCCACATGACAAAGAACCGGGCCGACATGGCTAGTCGTGAACCCAAAGCGGCACTAACCTATGGGGACAGGCATACATGAAACACTTGAGCATGTCGGTCATCAGCGTATGAACTCGGGCTGTAGCCTTTGGGCTAACAGGACTCGGTATCCCGGGCTGTAGCAGAGCTAGGCAGGACTCAAGTATCACCGCGTGACATTTCCCGAAGGACAGACATAAGAACGAAATGAAACACATGCGGCCAGTCAAGTGTCCAAGCAGTAGTCTTTGGGCTAGCAGGACTCCGGTGAACCGGGCTGTAGCGGACTACTATCGCTCGAAGCACGAGACTACATTTCCCCATATGAGAGGCTGCCAAGGATAAACAACTAGTTTGTCGGATCCCACTCATACCAAGCATTTCAATTATACATAATATGCCCGATATGAGTAAATACAACAAGGCATCACAACAAAACTCTACAACTCAAGTACTTTATTTAAGAGGCTCGAGGAGCCATACATAACATATTCATACAGGTAGGGGTCACATGACCCAACACTCAAATCATACAATCATACAAGCACATGCGGAAGCAAACTATGTGCAGTCTGAGACTCTAGAAAGAAAGAAAGCTTGTTGGAGCCTTTCTATCTACAATGGCCCTTCACAAGTCTTAGATCGCCACCAGGTGGCTAGCTTACTCGTCAAGTCAACATCTACATAGAATCCGTCGGAGGGTAGTATAGTCCTCTGAAAAATATTGATTAAGCAAACATGAGTACAAAAGTACTCAGCAAGTCTTACCACGAGAATCCTATCATACATGCACATTCTCAAGGAAGGAAGTGGAGTTATTTGCAGCAAGCCAGCTTTGACTCTTGGCTAAGCTATCCCTCGTGACACACTTTGTAAAGCATTTTGTCGTACACGAGTCCACTAAACACCATCACAATACTCCACCGTGGATCCTCTCTCGTCATCCCGAGAGGGCCATCCACGATACTCACACTTATCTTGAGGCTTTTAGTAGTATCCATTTACTTGTCTATGAACTGATATAGGTAACCCGAAGTCCTTCTCCGTGGACACGGCTATTGAATAGATCATATTTAACCTGCAGGGTATACTTCTTCACACACGCTCTCACCACTTATAAATGCGTTTACGACATGTACTCGGCAACCTTCAGCGGAAGCCCAGCGTGGGTGTCGGCCACAGCCTACCTAAACACTCAAGTCCCTAGTCGGGTTTATCGCCTATTGGGTTCCATCCGCAGGAGTCCGGCGAGGTTTCCCATACAGCCCGAGCGATGTGTGCAGGGTTCCCGAGATACCAAGCGGGCACTTTCGGTACACGACCCACGGTGCCTACCGCAACACAACCCACCCCTAAGGTCAGCGTTGCGTGCGGCCCCTGACATGCTACAAACACGAAACTACTTGCAACTCCGGACTATGAGCAGGGGTGGTTAAGAAGCGAGAGGGTCCATTGGTTTGGGCCCAATGCGTGGTAGTAGCTAGTTCATGGATCACAAACACAGATCTCAGTTCTTAAGGCGGCCTCAATGAAACAACCCACCATGTACTCCTACATGGCCTCTCATCGATACCTTTACCAAATCGTGTTCAACACTTTCACTCTCGAACCAACACAACCTTTCACTCCAGTTCATCATCCCGATGAGCGGACTGACACAACTCTAAGCATAGCAAGCATAGCATGGTAGGAATCACAAACATGGCTCAATCAACTCCTACACATACTAGTGGGTTTCATCTAATTCTTGTGGCAATGACAGGTCATGCAAAGGAAGTGGGTTCAACTACCGCAGCACACAACAGTTGAATCGCGTTGTCTTAATGCAGAAAGCGAGAGCGAAGCGAGAACATGGGTTTGTATCGGAATGATCAATGAATTGCTTGCCGATGGGCTGGGGTGGAGAACGCCCTTGGATGGGTAGTCGAGGTTATCTTGAGGCAGAACCTATCATGAAAACACACGAAATAAACACACAAGACAATATGCAACAATATGATGCATGCTATGACATGGCAAGATGGATGTGTGTTGGCCTAATGCAAGTTGAAAGAGCAGGGGATGAACTCATTTGAATCAAGGATTCAAATGATAGTTCATTGAGTTAGACCTAATGGTGCAATTCTTATTCTGGTTATTCAGCATAGTTAACTTGTTTTAACATGCATGAAACCTGTACCAATGGATAGAGTGTATTTTTCTGATAATTTTCATATATAAATCTTTGCATTTGGAGTTATAGAATAAAAGTTATAAGCATTTGAAATTTGATTTATATTCGGAATTTACTATATAAAAATAAATCCAGAATTTGAATTAATCGTCGGCATGAGGTCAGCGTGACGTCAGGGTCAGCGGGTCGTCCAGGTCAAACTGACCAGTGGGAGCCGCATGTCGGGGTTAGTTTAACTAATTAGATTAATTAGAACTAATCCTAATTAGTTAACAAGGGGTCCACTGTCATTGACTCGAGACAGTCAACAGGCCCACAGACGAGGTCAACTCACGGCGTCTAGCCGCCTTGGCGAGGCCAGGTGGCGGAGCAAAGTGCTTTTGCACTTTTCGGGCATCAAATGAGGCGCGAGGAGCATCTCGTGGAGCTGGAGATGAGCAGCGGTGTTTGTGGGGTCAGTTAGGTTAGGGGTGGCGGAGTTGGCGCGCGGCGACGAGTCGAGGCGGCGGCCGGGCTCGGGTGATGTCGGGTTTGTTGCTAGGGGAAAAGTGAGGCGTGGAGTGCATAGTTAGGTCCAGCGCAGCTCGGTGAGTCACGATGGATAGGGTGGCGTGGCCGTTGGGTGGCGGAGCCTCGTCGGCGACGAGCTCCGCGGTGGTGCGTTCGGGTGATCGGCGTGCGCTCGTTGTGGTGCAAGAGGAAGAAGCGGAGAGGACGGGGAGTAGCCGAGCTCACAAAGTGAACCCGTAGAAACCTCGTCGGGGTCGGGGGCGGTCGATGCGGCGGCGGCGGCGATGGGGATCTCGGCGGTGGCGGAGTCGGGCGAGTCGGTCTGCGGCAGCTTGGGGCAGCAAGAGCCGGAGCTTGGCTTGTTCGTGAGTCGGCGACGGCGAGGCGACAGACAAGGTCTCGTGGCGCGGGACGGCGGTGGCTACGGCTACTGACGGAGGAGCGGCGGCGGTGGCGTCGGCCATGGCGAGGAGAGCGAGAGAGAGGAGCAGGGGGAGAATGGGGTGTCACGGGGTCGGGCGGCGACAGCGGAGGTCGTCGAGGCGGCGAAGCGGCGAAGAGGTGAAGCAGTGGCGGCGGCCAGCTGCGTGGCGCGCCCTGCGCTCGCCGGCGACACCGAGCTGCGTGCTGGTTGAGCCAAGCAGCTCATTGGCCTGCTCTTTGGCTGGGCAGCAGTGGGCGGGCGTGAGCGACATGTAAGTTTTTCCTTTTTAAGCTTTTTCCTATTTTACGTAACTTTGTTGGGGTTTTAAAATACCAAAACCATTTTAAAATTACCAAAATGCTCCTGGTCACTTGTTGGAATATTCCCAACATGAAACATTACAGTTTGGCAATTTTGAACATTTAAAATATTTTTCATAATTTGAAATGCTTATTTCAAAAACTTGTGAATTAATTCTAGAACCCTTAGATGACCTAGAAAATGGTTCACCTTCTTTGACATGGGTTACGAACCCAAATAAAGAGGATGAGCATTTTGAAGGGCATTTTGATTCATTGAAATAATTTTAGTAAACCCTAGTTGTTTTAAGGGGGTGTTACAGGGTTTCTGCCTTCCCATTTCAAATTCAAATGAAATTTAAACATGATGCACACCCTAATGCATGGTCTATCTGGGATGTGACATTTGATAAATGCCACTCCAAATCTGGTGTTTCCGAGAAATGCCACTGCAATTTCCAAACTTTGAAAAATGCCATTTCATGCCATTTCCAGTGGCATTTTTCTAAGTCTAGAGTGGCGTTTTTCAAAGTTTGCAAATTGCAGTGGCGTTTTCCAAAGTTTGCAAAAATTGCAGTGGCATTTTTCAAAGTTTGGAAATTGAAGTGGCATTTTTATGAATCGCCATAATTGGAGTGGCATTTATATAATTTGTTTTTGAGACGGAAGCAGGGTGTCAACTGGGCTGTGCGGGGCATTCTGGCCTGTCTAGACAACCTTCTCTTTTATGTTTACCACACACCAGCCCAGTAGTTTTTTTTTCTTTCTGAAAATGGCTAGCCCAGTTTTTTTGTGATTTGCCAAGTAAGTCGCTTTGTCAGGCCTGTTAGGCTGCAAATCTTTCAACACGAGGAGAGCTTCATTCGGTTGGCCGAGAAAATGGCCTATCAGTAATGAGAAATGCGATGTGCATTTTAAAAACACATCAAATCGGCAATTAGTCTCAAATTTATTTTTTTCATTTCGAGATTTTAAATTCCATTGATTTTTATCCGTGGACAATTTGTTGGATTTTATATTGATATACATTTATTTTTAAAATCAGTGTGAATGTGACTCGAAATTTCGGGATTAAAAACAGTTCGGACCGCACCGAAATATACAAAATTTTGTATAATTTTTTAATCGTGGACACAATATGGGCTGTAATGCTAACAAAACGAATATGGGCTCCAAAAAAACCTTAAGAATTAGCAAATGGGCTGTAAATTATCAGAAATAATGGAATATGGGTTGTATGCTGTTTTCCATAGATTTGAGGCTTTCCTAAAAAAGGTTGACGCACAAGCTGTGACTGTTGGATGTCCATCCAACGGCCGTCGTGCTTCTCCAATCTCCGCTCTTCCTGCTCTAGCCGCTCGAACAAGTGTCGGCGGGACTGCCTGCTCCCTCCTCCCCGCGGCCGGCTATGCTGCCATGCAGGCAGCACCGCCCCACCGTAGTCCCATCGCTGGCCTGGCCATCCCTCTACTCACCCACACCTGTTGTTATTCTCCGGCGACGGCAGACGAACCAGTAAACCCTCGTACAGTCGTACTCCCCTCTGCGTGGGAAACAACTGCAGAGTCTTCCCTGGCTCTGTGTCGTTCCCTTCCTAGGCCTCGCCGTCGTCCACCGCCCTGGTGCTCTCAGCGCGGCCTGGTCAACGTGGTCAACGACCGACATGCATCTGAAGTGGAATGTACGTGGAGAGGCTGACAGCTGGGTCCACGGCCGCACGCAAGGAAATGGCTCCTTATTACGCCAAAATAATGATTCCTCCACATGACATCTGGGACCCACCAAAAGAGCCTCTGTATTTCGCGAAAAAATCGTTACCGCGGCTGACAGCTCGGACCCACCAGCTATATCTTCGCATGCAAGGAAGTGCCTCCTTATTACGCACAAAAAAAATGAATACTCCCCCTGCTAGCTGGGACCCAGTATAGTGGGAGGCCTACTAAGTTAACGGGGATGTAGGGCTTTGTCAACTTAGTCAATATGCACAATTCTAGCTCTAGTGACCGTACGATGTCCATCCAACGGCCGTAGTGCTTCTTCAACCTCTGGTCTTCTTGCTCCAGCCGCCCAAACCAGCGCCGGTCGTGCCTCGTGCTCCTGCCTCCCGTGGCCGGCTGCGATGCGGCGGAGGCCTCACCGCCCCTTACTAGTCCCACCGCTGGCCAGGCCATCCCTCTACTCACCCACACCCCCTGTTATTCTGCGGCGACGACAGCCTCACACCGCAGCGAACCAGTGAACCCTCATACTCCTCTACGCGTGGGCATCCACTGCCGCATCTTCCCCGGCTCCGCGTCGTCCCCTTCCTAGGCCTCGCCGTCGTCCACCGCCCTGGTGCTCTCGGTGCAGTGTGGTTAACGTGGTCAAGGAACGGCTTCCACCGGACGTGGAGTGTACGTGGAGAGGCTGACAGCTGGGTCCATGGCCGCAGCAAGGAAGTGCCTCCTTATTACGTGGAAAATAATGATTCCTCCACCTGACAGCAGGGACCGACCGGACGGGCAACCGTATTTCGCGAAAAAAAATGTTTCCCTCCTGACTACTGGGACCTACCAGCTACATCTTCGCACGTAGGGAAGTGCGTCCGAGAGAAAAAACGATTCGCCCCCCTGACTGCGGGGACCCACCAGCTACATCTTTGCATGGAAGGAAGTGCTTGACAGTCGGGACCCACCTGGTCGAAGCGTACGTAGCGTTGTCATTCTGGTCGAGAACGTGTACATACATACTGGTCGATGTAGAGGCGCGCAAGTAGCATCTACACATACATACAGCAGCCAGTGTGCAAGAAAGAAAATACGGCCACGTACGTACATATGGGCGGGGTCTCGCATGCCTACTCGCGCATACGTACGGCCAGGGCTCGCGTACATGGCTGGATCGGAACGGAGAAACAGCGTCATCATCGTGTTCATGGCGAGCCAACCGGCTGGGTCGGAACGGAATGTGTCGTCGTGTTCATCGGGAGGGCTTGGACGGAGCAGCCGATGGAAACGAGGCCTGGCGTACCGTAGAATGGAGGAAGCGGCCTTGTGTTGATCGGCCACATTCAAGCAGGATCCTGTTCGCCGGGAGAAGTGCGGCATACCGCCAAAGCGGAGAAGCAGACTTGTTTTGGGCCTCCCACGGTCGAAGCGGGTCTGTTGATTGGGGCCAGGTGTGGCGTGCCGCAAAAGCAGAGAAGCAGACTTGTCTTGGAGCACTACGGTCGAAGCGGGGTCCTGTTCGCCGGGAGGGTGTGGCGTACCGCAAAATGGGACTCCACGGATCTGTTCATCTCCACCGTCGACCCCCTCCGGCCTCCGTGGCTCTGTTCATCCACCGTCGACCTCCTCCAGCCTCCTCCTGCGACTGTTCATCCACGGGCTCCTGTTCATCCAGCCTCCACCGCGCGCTACTCCACCTGCTACTGTTCAACCAGCCCTCTCCACGGCCTCATGTTCAACCACCCCTCCAGGGGCTACTGTTCATCCAGCCCTCCACCATCTACTGTTCATCCAGCCCTCCACGGGGTCCTGTTCATCCAGCCCCAACCGGCTCGATCGATCGGGGTCCTGTTCATCCAGAGGCAACACCACGGGGTCAGTTCATCCACCCCACCGAGGCTGTTCATCAAACCCCCAAGCAACGCTTCGCTGCTCATCGAGGCAGCATCGATCGGCTTCGATTAGCAGCAGTAGTGAAGGAATCGCTCGATGGGTTCAGTTAACAGCCATCGATCAATCGCTCGGGTTCAGTAACGCATAGCCTGCAGTGCAATTTCTCGGGTTCAGTAGGCGAACGCCTCACTCGGGTTCAGTTAGAGCCCAACACCTCGCACCCACGCGCGTGCGTGTATGAGAGAAAGCGTGCAAACCTCCGTGCATCGCTCGGCCCGACCACCACCGTGGCAGGAACACCCGATATTTTCCTCGCCCTCGCTTCTACCACGGTTTTTCCGTCATGGGCGGCCCAAAGAATGTCATGCAGCTGCGTTTCCTGCTCGCCGGGACGAAAAGCCCATTTTCGTCATGATTTTTGTCATAGAAGTAGGAGCCCACCACATCTATGATGATACCGGGTTTTGTCACAATTATTGTCATAGAAGTGTCATAAGTATGACAGAAAAAAATTTGTTCGGCCCAAAATGTCACGGATGTGTCTTTTTTTTGTAGTGTAAGAGATTCGCGTATATAAACTTTGTCGAGCAGCTCCTGTACTTGACGCATAATCTCGTTCGTCTCCTCTAGATTGGTACTATATGGTGCACGGTTGGGTACCGATGCACCGAGAATTAAGTCAATTTGATGCTCAATCCCGCGAATAGGTGGTAATCCCGGTGGCACGTCTTGTGGAAAGACGTCAACGAACTCCTGCAAAATGTTAGTGACAGCAGAGGGCAAAGAGGACGGCACGTCCTCGAATGAAAATAATGCCTCTTTGCACACAAAAGCATAGCAAACAGATTTGCTGAAATCTAGCTCATCAATATCAGATTTTTTGGCAAGTAAACATACACTTTTCAATCTAATTTCATAAGCAACACTAGATGGTTTATTATTAGGTTTCATCTGTTGCTCAAATTCTTTTGCCACAATCTGATTTTCACTCTTAGTTTTCTCCTGTTTTATTTATTAGTTCTATTAATATCATCTTTCAAAATGGAATCAGGAGTGATAAGAAGCAAAGTAATATTTTTATCCTTATGAACAAGAGTATACTGATTGTTTCTACCATGGTGTACAGAATTTTTATCAAATTTCCATGGTCTACCAAGTAATAAGGAAAATGCTTGCATAATTACCACATCACAATCAACATAATCAACATATGTAGAGATACTAAAATGTACACGAACAGTATGTGTTACCTTAACCTTGCCGCTATTGTTGAACCATTGGATGTAGTAAGGATGTGGATGTGGTCTTGTGGTGAGAGATAGCTTCTCCACCATATCCATGCTAGCCAAGTTGTTGCAGCTCCCTCCATCTATGATGACGCGAACAGAACGTTCCTTCACAACTCCCTTTGTATGGAATAAATTATGCCTTTGATTTTGCTCAACTTGTGTGACCTGCACACTCAAAAGACGTTGAGCAACTAAACATTCATACCTGTCAACATCTTCAGGAGCCATGTATTGCGTCTCATGATCAGAATCATCTCCACCGTGTTCTTCACGTGTAATAACAGCCAAAGTCTCCTCATCATAGTCACTAGCGGACTCATACGCACCATCCTTATTAGCAATCATCACACGCTGAGATTTGCATTCTCTCTCATAATGACCTCTTCCCTTACAACAACGACAAATAATATCACTTGTGTGCCCTGTTGATGCCATGGAAGAAGAAGAGCTTTGTGAAGGCCTGGCAGGTGTGCTCTTGGCAGATAGTGGTGGTTGTGCCTACTTTCTTATATCACGGTTGGAGGTGGCACCTGATGGAGGTGCTAGTGCAGTGGAAGTAGAGGATGCATGTGGTTTCCATGATGAAGGTCGACCTGTAGAAAAGTTAGTTCGCACCAATGCTTGTCGATCCTGCACTTCACGTTCAACTTTACAAGCAAGATGGAATAAACGAGTGATATTATTATACTCCTTATACTCTAGAATTGTCTGAATGTCTCTATTTAATCCACCCATAAAATGTGCAAGCATAGCTTCATTCTCCTCAACAATACCACATCTAATCATGCCAGTTTGTAATTCCTGATAATTTTCTTTTACAAAAAAAATTCCTTGTCTTAAACGTTGCAATTTTTGAAGCAATTCACGTTGATAATATGGTGGAACCCAACGAGTACGCATAGCAGTTTTCAAAGCAGCCCAAGTAGCTGGAATAGGATATAATCTACAATGTTCAAACCACCAAACACATGCAAAGCTAGTGAAAGCACAAACAGCAGCAGGAACACGCCTCTCCTCAGGATATTGTAAACATGTAAATCGTTGTTCAGTTTCTAACTCCCAAGAAAGATGTATATCAGGAACATATCTACCCTAAAAAGGTGGAATATTCAATTTTAGTTTAGGAAGATGGTCATGATCTCATACCTCATGTGGTGCAGCCCTACCGTTGCGATGATATGCATGAGGACGACCTGGTGGTGGTGGTGCTGGTGGTTGCACGTAGTTCTGATTTTGATCAACCTCATCCTCGTAATGGTCCTCCACCTCTGTAGTAGCAGTAGGATCTACAAAAGCATCAACAGTAGGTACAACGGCACCAGAAGTTTGACCAGGCTCAAGGGGAACGCGATGTGCTTGTCCCACTTGATTTGGAAGGCGATGTTATTGTTGTTGTAGAGGTGCGGCAGGTGCAGCCGACGGTGGTGGTGGGAAACGCGAAAGCAATTCAGTAAACTTGTTGTCGAGCTTGGTTTCGAATGGCTTCTCCATGCCATCTATCTTCTACATGGCCTCTTCAAATCTGTTTAGCACATCATGCACCTGTCCACTCATCATTTGCTAAAACTTATCATGAAGCTCCTTGTTCGTCAAGTTCTCCCGGTCAGTCTAAATCGACATGATCCTGGCATGGTTAGCAGCAATAGAAACACACAAAATATGATCCTACAGACTACTAACAAGTGGTGGTAGTGGGTGTCACAAATCCGTCAAGCAAATCTCAAATTCTTACAGTTCTTACCAAAGAAGCGGCGGTGATCGGCAAGCTTTGTAGTGAAAACTCTCAAAGCTTGGATAGAGCGATTACCAGGGAGAGTCAAACGCATGACATAGATGTATGTGGAGCTAGGAAGGCTTATAATATGGTAGCAAAAAGGGTCAGCAATAATCAATTCAGAGATGCAAAGTTGAATAAACGCTCAACGACGGTACTGTGCTAGTCCTAGGCTAGACCCTACTACAGACGCGAGCCTAGAACACTAACAAAATCACGGTGCGACACAGAAACAAGTGAAAAGCCCACTATGGAATTTTTTTGTTCGCTCAGTTTTTTTTATTCTATGCGCTCTTTTTTTTGCGCTCCTTTTTTTTGCGAAAAATCACTATAATGGCGAGTGTCTCAAAACTCTTCCCAAGTCAAAATAACAGGATATGCACGAATTTTTTTGAATATTTTTTTTAGAAATCAGGGCAGCGATGACAAAAAAGTGCGACAAAAAATCACTATGACGGCGAGTCTCTCGAAACGCTCCCTGGGACCTAAAAACAGGATAGTGAAAAATATTTCCGGCCGCCGAAATTTTGGGCTAAAAACTGCCGGGGGTCTCCAGACTCTTTTTTTTCGAAACCTACTCAGGAAAGGAAACACGAATCAGAAATTAGATGGAACCCGAAAACAAACCTAACATGAAAGGAACTCGGATTGGTGGTGGATATATGGTGGTAGGATAAGGCAGCGGTGGTGGTATATGGGTACGAATCGGTGGTGGTATATGGATATGGATTAGTGGTGGTATATGGATACCGACTCAGAGCGGTGGCGGATAAGTGGTGGTGGTAGATGGCAGGGGCAATGATGATGGTGCGGTGGTGGCGTGACAACTTATGACCAGAACTCGAAACTCTAAAAGACTAGACGCTAAGACCAGCAACTTGACACGACGATGCAACCGCAAATTCAACAAAGCAAAACCCTAAAAATATTATGCAAAGGCTCATATTCGTTTGGATATGATGAACCAACCCTAAATATTTTTGGCTTTTTCGTGGACTGTAAGTATGAAGAACAGACTCAGTCTAAACTACAAAAAACTGTAAAATCTCACCGAGCAATCTGGAAATCTGATACCACTTGATAGAGGCAAAGGTGTCCCGATGTTTCGATGAGATAGCTATCGTTTTCTGAGGGAGTCGACTTTGACGATCCGACTACGAACGTGCGAAGACATCGCGCCTTAGGAATCGCTAAACCAACTTCCGAGGGGTTATTGACCACGCCGGAGTACGTGAAGTTGCAGCTATGGTGAAATTTTAATCTAAACAAAACCCTAAGTCTAAACGATGCCCTAAGGGTTGTATATATGGAGGAAGAGGGGGGAACTTCGTGGCCCATGGAGGAGGGGTCCGAAACCAACCCTAATTCTTGTTTCCCCACACATACGGACTCTAAAAACAGCCTATACTTGACTATTTAGAAATTATATGGGCCTGGCCCATAAATAGGGTGACGCGGCACCTATAATAGCCTCTTGACGAAATTTATGAAGTCGCATCTTGTATATTTCGTCCAAGGCTTCATGCACTCATTATGGTGGCTTCAAAGTCCTGAAATCATCACTTCTAACTCCGTTCTTATTCCCCTTGCGCATGCCAATATCTCCATTCTTAATCTTGCTCCAATGTTCATCCCTCTTGTCCAAGCTAGGCCCTTCATTTGTAAGAGAAACAAATGTATCCAATTTAGGTAGCATTATATTGTCATGAACATTACAATCAATACCAAGAAACGAAAGTACCTGTTAATTTAAATGGCGTGCGCGAGCTCTAGTAATTGGTCCAGTATGTATAGCAGCAGGGGTTGTGGGTGTAACAATGGTATTGATGTGCTCATCACTCCGCTTGACTTGTCATATGCTATGCATGAGATCAACCATATGTCATATTTGCAATCTCATCGTAGTGACTATGCATATGCCAGTAAAATTAACCCAATTTGCAGATATGGCATAGATGACAAGCCCATGGTTATTGGCATTTGCTTTTCTTGTGATGATGTTGATATACTTACTTTGCATCATTTATCTCCTATGTCATGCCATGACCACCTAGATTCGGATATGCATTGTTTTGTATGTTGTTCATATTCTCCGTATGATGTTTCCACTATTGCTCATGAGGAGACCCCCATAGTTTACTCATACATTTTAGGAGATTTTGATTCATCCTATCCAATGCATGATCCCACTACTTGTGTGCGCCATATGCTCCCCATGAATAAACATGCTAGTGATGTGCCATATGCTTGCATCCTCAATTCGTGGTCCTATTGTGTCATACATAACACCTATTCTTTCATGATGGATGACATGTTATTATACCATGCATCAAATTTCTTTAAGTGATGCTTATCTTATGCTAACTCACACATGCACATACACATCATGATGGATGATGTGTACATTTACCACGCACACAATTTCTTTGGTTTGTATCTCTTTTGTGTAGGTAGTCATGAATACTTGTCGACCTCGCAATCCCTCGAGTTGACAAAACGAGCTCTAGAGAGAAATGATGAATTGGGATCCCATGGATTTCCTTTTCCACCGCTCTCTTCGTGCAAAGACTTCGCGCATTTCTTCTACATGGCCCTCACTTGGCTATGGGTTATTGTTCATTACATATTATATTCCCATCTTGCCATGTTCACTTTGCATGACATGCTTAGTCCTATGCCGTTACCATGCATTTGTGACCCATGCTTCGCATTACACATGATGATTGATTCTACTACTTGTATGTGTATTTGTAAGCTTGTGGAGATATTGCTTGTTCTTGCCATGTTTCCTTTGCGATCCATTCCTATGATGATATCTTACTTTGTAATCGTGCTTGTGATATGTCATGTGCATTGCCTATGCCTATTATTTGCTCAAATTACATGATTGCCATGATTTCCTCTAGTATGTTGCATCTTCACAATACTAGCTTACACGACTTCCTTCCTATGATTGCTTGCCTTGTCGCATCACCGATGATTCATACTTGTTCTTTTCATGCGGTGCCCGCCCAGCTGGTTGGGCTGGCAGCTGCATGTGAACGGCGGTGGAAGCTTGGTTGACGTGGGGTTGGCGGTGGCCTCGCCGGCGTCTTTGGCGAGGGCCTTGCCGGGTGGCCCGGCAAGGGTCATGCCGTGGCACGCTGTCGTCCCCAGAAAGGTCTTGCCGGCGGTCTGGTAGCCTTCCTCGGCAAGGATCTTGCCGAGGATTGTCGTCTTCTAAACCTCCTTTGATCTTGAATATGTCTTCACAAAGATCTGCATGCCACCACGGAGGTGCCTCCCGAGCCCTGGCCCCACGTGGATAATGGCGCTGGGGGCCGTGGGCTCAAGGGTGGCTCGCTCTGTTGGCGTGGGGCGAGCCGTACCGGCAAGTGATCTTGCCGGGGCCGCTGAGGCCGCCCGGCAAGGGTCTTGCGGGGGGAACCTGCTTCGTCCCTCTGCTCTTCGTGGTCTTGGCCTTGGCGTTGCTTTGATTGTCTTGGGCTTCGACCTTACCTTGGCTCACCTCCCTCGTTCTGCTTGGTGTGGCCGTGGGCGCGGCTCTGACTGCCCGTGCACAGGAAAAGGGGTACAAAAATGCGCCCCTATTTTTGTACACCGACAGGATCCCCCGGGCCTGGGCCACACATAAGCATGACACGTTGTTGGGCCAGGCCCAAAACGGTGCGGGGGCAGGTGGTGCGGTTTTTACCGAGGTAAGATTCTTGGCGCCGCCTCCACGACCAGCGTGGCGGCGTGGAGGGTGTGCGTGACATGGGCTGACATCGTGGGGCGGTTTTGATCGCATGTGTCACATCACGATAAAGGCGGCTCGCGCCTTCCCGTAAAGAGGGGGCGTGGGCGCGGCTCATTCTTGGCGGGGCGAGTGCGTTCTCCAAGGCGTCCACTCCCCACGATCACGGTGTGGGGAGAGGTCGCCTCACCCGTCCCCTCAGTTCTGCACGTCTTCCACGCATCTTTCATGCGCTTGGGGTGGCAAACGGTGGAGGCGGGAAACTGGGCCGTCGCTGGTTGGGGCAGCGGGTCGGTCCTGATTCCCTGCGCCTCTGGTGTCTGGATTGGCCGAGCGGGGCAGCCGAGCCTCAACCCCGTTCCTTTATAAATAGGAGGAAGGGGGGATGGCATCCCGCATTCTTCCATCTTCTATCTCCCCCTGCTTCTGCTTCTTCCTCTCACCCGCCATGGAGAAGGGGAATCCTAGTCCCTCGACGGTGGCGGCGAGGGTCGCCGCTCGACAGCGCGTCCCTGCTCCTCCTGAACCCGTGGTGGTGGGACCGACCATGAGAGGAAGGGGGAGGGGGCGTGGCGAGGCGAGGCGAAGGCCGTGGCCTTCGGGAAAGAGGAGGGGCCAGGCGGCGCTGGCCTCGCCCCCGCCAATGATGCCCATCCCGATGGAGGGCCACATTGAAGACCAGCCTTGCGAGTTCGTCATTAGGCTCCGCCGGCCCCCGCATCATCATCTTCGTCTCCCCACCCCGTTCGCTCGGGTGATGGAGCATGCCCCGCCCCAGACCCTCAGGTTGCACATGAGGGGTTGCGGGAACGGGGGCACGCGGGTCGACGTCGACTTCCCGGCTCCTCGAGTTATGTATCTCCGCCGTGGATGGAAGACGTTCGCCCGTATCCACAGCCTGACGGCGGGGCTCGTCCTCTACTTCAAGTTAATGCAGGACGACCTGCTTTCCGTCAAGGTCTTTGGAGAGTTTAAACTCGTCTGAAATGCTGCGTGGAGAGCTCCTCTGATGGAGATTCTGATGATGGAAACTCGTCCTCGAGCGAAAATGACAAGGAGGATTGCGGGGCGGATAGTGGGTACGAGTCCGATTAGGCGTCGGACGCCCCGCACCTGGGCGGGTGCGGCAGTAGCCGCATCTGCACCTGGCCGCTCCTCTGGCAGAGGTTTGCTGGGGGCGGGTCCAGCTCCTTGAACTTCTCGGGGCCGTCTCCTTGGGCGGCTGGCGTCGGGAGGCTGCGGAAGAGGAAGAGGGCGGGCAGCAAGGCCGTTAACTCGGAGTACGCGGGCACCGACGCCTTCGTCGCGTATTGCCGGTCCTGCCGCCTCGTCTTCCAGCTCCTTTTCTAGCACCGTCATCACCAGCTTGCCCGTGGGCGGCCACCGAGGTGTTCTCTTGGTGCTTTCTGCTGCTCGTAGCTCGCCTAGGCGCCCCTTTTGCCCTTTCGCCTCCTTAACCTGCCTCCTGAGGAGAGGGACAAGAAAGGGATTATGGGCATCTTATCTCTTTTTTAGTTTGTAAGCCTGCAGGCCTTGTTAAATTTAAAACTTGTAATCCCCTTTCTCAAGTTTTTCATCTCGCACGACTGTACCTATATGGGATGTTTTTTTAATGAAAAAGGGATGCTTGCCGGGTTTTTCGTTCGCGGGTAAATCCCGCGACAAGGAGCGAATCCTTGTTATTGTTTAAGATAAACGTTTTTCGCCCGGCAACATGCCTTGCCGCCCCCACTCCACTCGACCGTTCTCGCGCTCTGGGCGGAGGCAGGGATGAAGTGGGCTTCACGCTCCGCGTCCCACCTCCTTGCTGCCGCGGCTACGACCAAATCCGGACCCAGGAAATAATCCTTAGGTATAGGAAAAAGGGGAGCACGGCAGCCTAGAGATAAAAGCGAGGTTTCACATACCCGATCCGCTTTGAAATGCATGACAGAGGATAAAAGACTTATCTGGACCTGCAGCCCCGGCAATCTCATCTTGCAGCGGTTGGATCCTTATGCTTGCAGCCCGGCAACTCTGGTTTGCGGGGTCGAGCGCCAGTCTGTTTCCTTCTTTCCGAGTAGCTCGGCGAAGTACTCATGTGCCCTGCGAACCAAGGAGGACAGAAAAAGAACACATAGATGCGCTTTTCGACCTCTAGGCTGGGGTTAGTCGCCGCTATGCACTATCAACCCTAACCAAGGAAGAGACTCGACCTAGCATGCATGCTATAACTTAGGCGCCGGCGCTTCATTTATTTATGCTCGGGTCTGCGCTGGCTTTGTCTGAAGGTTACATGCCTTGCGGCAAAGCTTGTACAAAAGGTGGCTTGCGGGGAGGCCCGGCAAGCCACATATATGGGTAAAACTTGCGAAGATGCTCGATGTTCGAGGAGTTGCTCTTTGGGGCGGCATCTTGATCTCGAGTGGACTGTGCGGGCCGGTGACTCATATTACCCGATAAGGGCCTTCCCACTTCGGCGTCAACTTGTTGGAATTCTTGGCTGATTGAACGCGTCGAAGAACAATGTCGCCTTCCTCAAAGCTTCGGGCATGAACCTTGCGGCTATGATAGCGGCACAAGGCTTGCTGGCAGCATGCCGCTCTCACAGCCGCCCGAAGATGATCTTCCTCAAGGTGCGTCGCGTCATCTTGGCGCAATGGTTGTTGCTCAAGCTCATCATAAGCGAGCACTCGAGGTGACCCGTATATGAGTTCCGTGGGGAGAACTGCTTCTGCCCCGTATACCAGGGCAAAAGGTGTCTGGCCGGTGGCTCGATTTGGCGCCGTCCTGATTGACCAAAGAACCGCCGGAAACTCATCAATCCAGCGCCTTCCACTCTTGTGCAGCTTGTCAAAGGTATTCGTTCTCAGGCCTCGCAACACTTCAGCATTTGCCCTCTCCGCTTGGGCGTTGCTCCGTGGATGTGCCACGGAAGCAACACAGACCTTGCTGCCTAGGTCTTGGATGTACTGCATGATGGTGTGGCTTGTGAACTGTGTGCCGTTGTCGGTGATGACTCTGTTTGGCACACCAAAAAGGTAGACCAGTCCTTTGAAGAACTTGACGGTTGACTGAGCAGTCACCTTCCTCACTACTTCCACTTCCGGCCACTTTGTGAACTCGTCGATTGCAACGTGCAAGTACTCAAAGCCCCGACAGTAGCGGGGAAAGAATGATATATCAAGCCCCAGACGGAGCATGGCGAGAAGAGAGGATTGTTTGAAGGGCTTGAGCTGGTGATGAAGCTTCTTTGAATGGGCGGCATGCTTCACACTTGGTTACTAGTGCCGTCGCATCCTGGAGGCGGTCGGCGGAAGAAACCTTGCGGAACGCCTTCCGGCAAGGGCCCTTTACCCTATGTGGGAGCCACATATGCCTCCATGCATCTCCGTAATAGCTCAGTCCTTCCTCCCGGGGATGCACTTCATTTCACACCGTTTGGCCTTCTCGATACAGGATGTCATCAGCCGAACTAGTCTGAGGCGGACCGACGGACTACTTTCTCTGCTTCTTCCTGCTCCTCAGGAAGCTCCCCTGTTTGGAGGAAGTGGACGGTATGCTGCACCCATGCCGGAGCCTGGGGCTCGACGGCAAGGATCGAAGGCATTTCTTCCGCCATGGGAGCGGCTGTCTCTCGGCCGTGGCTTGCGCATACTGTCGGAGCCAGTTGCTCTTGGGCAGGCCCAGCGTCCACGGCAGCACCCTCGCCGGCAGCCCTAGGGGGCTCGGTAGGAAAGTACTTTGCCGGGACCTGATTTCCTCCGCTTGTTCTGCCCCGCTGATGGTTCGACGGATGGTTGAGTTAACCGGATAAAAAGGTACCTGGTTCCACAGGTAGCTTGAATGCCGCACGCTTTGACAGGTAATCGGCGATGTCATTCTCCTCTCGGGGGACGTGCTTCGCCTGGATACCGTCAAAGCGTTCCTCCAGCTTCCTCACCTCATCTACGTAATCTTCCATCAATGGGCTCGATAATCCTTGTTGACCTGCACGACACGAGCTGCGAGTCACCCCCGACGATGAGCTTCTTAACCCGAGGTCTGCGCGATCACGAGACCGGCAAGCAATCCCTCGTACTCAGCGGTGTTGTTGGTGTACATCTCCCTGGGGAAGTGCATCTGGATCACATCTTTAGGTGCCCTCCGGTGGATCGACGAGTAGCACACCGGCACCGCGCCTTGCAGCGAGAAAGCCCCATCAAAGTACATGATCGATCGCGATGCTGCTTCCTTGCGGGAGAGTGGTCTCTGGATTTCTTAAATGCAGCGTCGAGGTCCGTTCTGCGGCAATTCCGCCAAGACTACGCTCTGAATTTTCGAGTACCTTCAAACTTTAAGCGAAGCTTGACAGCTCGAAGGCCCATTCCACAATCCTTCGATTCGTCCGGGTTGTGCGATTATCCGTTACAGCAGGAGGCGGGTAACAACAGTGTTCTCGTGGGCCTGGAAGTAGTGATGCAGCTTCCTCGAGGCCATAAGGAGGCCGAAGAGCAATTTTTGCACGCCGGAATACCTCGACCTAGCCCCCTGCAAGAGGGAGCTGACAAAGTAAACCCGGGTGTTGCATCATCTTCTTCTTTGGCACCACTTCACTCGACTGTGCGGACATTGCCTTGGTGGCACCAGACTCTACCGGGGGCCGCGCCTTGTCGGCACCAGGCCCTGCCGGGGGAATCTTTGGCTTGCCATCCGCTGGTTCTGCCGCCATTGCTGCCTCCTCGTCGACCTCCCTCTGTGCCACCAGTGCGGCGCTGACCACTTGATTCGTCGCCGCCAGATACAGCAGCAACGGCTCTTGTGGTTTAGGAGCAACCAATATTGGCGTGGATGAAAGGTATTTCTTCAGATCCTGCAGTGCTGCCTCGGCTTCTGGGGTCCACTCTATTGGCTTGCCTTCTTCAAGATCCGCTCATCCTTTATCCGCTTGGGCGCCTCGATCTGCTCAATAGCCTTGATCTTGTCTGCGTTTGCCTCGATCCCGCGCCGCGACACAAAGAACCCGAGAAGCTTGCCAGACGGAACGCCGAAGACGCACTTCTCAGGGTTCAACTTGAGGTTGATCTTGCGCAGGTTAGCAAATGTCTCTTCCAGATCTTGCACAAGAGTTGGTCCGTCCTTGGTTTTGACCACTATGTCATCCATGTAGGCCTCCATATTTCTATGGAGCTGAGGTTCAAAACCAATTTGGACTGCTCTTGCAAACGTTGAGCCAGCACTCTTCAACCCGAAAGGCATCCGTAAAAAGCAATACGTACCACATGGGGTGATGAATGCTGTCTTCTCTTCATCCTCTCTTGTCATGAAGATTTGGTGGTAGCCTGAGTAGGCGCCGAGGAATGATAACAAATCACACCCGGCTGTGGGGTCAACAATCTGGTCGATGCGCGGCAACGGGAAGGGGGCCTTAGGACAAGCCTTGTTAATATCCGTGTAATT
This sequence comes from Aegilops longissima, assembly GCA_021605205.1. Taxonomy (NCBI): domain Eukaryota; kingdom Viridiplantae; phylum Streptophyta; class Magnoliopsida; order Poales; family Poaceae; genus Aegilops; species Aegilops longissima. Next base: position 253,936,588 of record CM038679.1, read on the forward strand.
AATACACGGCCTGCACTTCCCATTCGCCTTGCGCACCACTACCGGATTGGGCAACCACGTCGGGTGGAGCACCCCTCTCACCAATCCTGCCGCTTCCAATGTCCTGATCTCCTCTGTGATGAACTCCTGCCTTTCCAGAGCTTTCTTCGACCTTCAGCAGCGGGCTGGCGTGGGGTAAACAGCTAGGTGGTGTTCAATCACCTCCCTGGGAACACCGGGGATGTCGGACGCTTTCCATGCAAACACGTCGACATTTTCCCGTAGGAATGTGACGAGCGCGCCTTCCTATTTTCTGTAGAGGGTGGAGCTTATGATGAAGGCCCCTCCCGTGCCATCCTCCTCGACGGGCACCTTCTTGTTCTGCGGCGGCTCGGCTCTGGATCTCTTGCTCTTGTCGGTAGAGCTCTCTGGCACGTCCTCAATGGTAGCATGACACTCCGAGGAGGTGCGCTTGCCGGAGTGGGTGTGAGAGGTCTTGCCGGGATCCTTCTTCCCTCCCGGGCCTTCAGCGGCAGGAGCAGGTGCCTTGATGACAGCTCTTTTGCAAGCTGCTTCCAGTAGAGTTGGTCGGCGCGCAGATCAGCGTCCTTCTTGTCGAAGGGGACGGAGATGATGGTCAACGGCCCGGGCATCTTTAGCATGTTGTAGGCATAGTGTGACGCCGTCATGAACTTGGCTAGTGTCGGGCGGCCGAGGATCCCGTTGTAGGGCAAGGGGATCCGACCACGTCGAAGACGATCCTCTCCGTCCTGTAGTTCAAGTCTCCTCCAAATGTCACAGGCGGTGTGACCTTTCCCTTGGTTGGCTCCTCCCGATTGACCCCTTGAAAGCGTGCCCATTTCCTCGAGGTCTCCATCAGGGATTTGCAAGCTTTTGATCACGACAAGCGAGATCAGGTTCAGCCGGCCCAGCAGCGTCAACCAACATCTTGTTCACCACGAGGTTGCGTATAGTTAGCGAGACCAACAATGGCAAACAACCGACGCTTGATAGCGCGGTCGAGTGGTCCTCGGCGTCAAAGATGAGGCGTGCTGGACCACCTCGGCGGCTTCGGCGTCGAGCGATGGCTCGCTGCTGTAATCTCCGCGCCTTTGCTCGGTGGCGGTGAGAGGAATCAGCGAGTGCCACCATCGGCCGACATGGCCTCTATATACAGGCACGCTTGCTCACCAGACTCGTCGTCCTCGTCGTGATCGTCGTCTTCTTGTTTCTTTTCGCGGCCCCGGGCAGGCCTCTCTTGCTGGTTGTCCTTGCCGGAGCGGCCTCCTTGGACGCCACGCTTCTTGACGGATCCCTCAGCACCGTCCTGGTCCTTCTCCTTGTCCCGCCTTTTGTACCCAGCCTTTTGCTTCTCAGCAAGTAGCTCGACTTGTCGACAGTTCTGGAGGTCATGGCCCTTGGTGCGGTGGATCTTGTGGTATTGCTTGCCGGAGCTTCCTGGCTTGTCGGTAGCCGCCAGGGCCTGGAAGGCGGCGCACCCGGCAATCTTCTAGCCGAGGGCGTTTCCCTTGACCTTCTTTCCGGCATCGGTATCGTCAGATCCGTCAACGGCAAGCACGGCCTTGCCTTTGCGCTTCCTGTTGCGACGCCGACTCTTCTTCATTGGGGTGGCGGCGTCTTCATCGGTAGAGTCGGTTTCCGCGCCGGTGTCTTCGCCAGGGTACTTCCTTCCCTCTTCAGCCCGGGCGCACCTATCGGCCAGAATGTAGAGCTCGGCCACATCCTTAACCTTGGCCATCCCCAGCTCCTCGCGCATCTTGCAATTGCGCACATTCTAGTGGAACGCGTTAATCACAGCGGCGGGATGAACGTCGGGGATGTTGTAATGCACCCGGCTGAATCTCTGGATGTACTTGCGCAGGGTCTCCCCTTCCTTCTGGGGAATGATATGCAGATCACTGGCCTGGTCATGAGCTTGGTGGCCTCCTGTGAAGGCAGCGCACTCGGCAAGTGCATCAACCAAGACATCACATTGGGCTTGAGCGCCAGCGGGAAATAGTTGGCAAGCACCTTGTCGTCGCGAGCCCCAGCAGCCTGCATCGCGATGGTGTAGATGTTGAGGAACTCGGACGGATGGGTCTTGCCAGTGTACTTCTCGCCGACGTCGGGCTTTAACATGGGGTGGGACGGCCACTGGAACTGCCTCAGCTCATGGTTAAAAGCCGGGCAGCCCACCTCGCAAGGTAGGCCGCCGGGGCCCCCCGGTGTTGGGTGGTCCATAGCGGGTCCAGCCCGCTTGTCCGACTGGCGGCGCGTTTCACGCCGGCGCTCGACGGTGGTTTGAGCGTCTTCATGAGCTCGCTCCCGAAGGACCTGGCGCTGGTCGCGGAGGGTCCGCGGGTCGGACGACGCTATGGAGATGTTATCACAAGCATCATCGCAATGGGCCGATGCCTGCGGCGGCTGGCGAGGAGGAGGAGAGTGCACCGTGGCCGCAGCTCCCCCGGTCGTCCCAGCGCCAGCCTGTGGCGGCTTGGTGGAGCGCTGACCCGAGGGCCCCGCCGGTCGCGGATCGTCTTTGTTTGCGATGGCGACGAGGCTCCGGATGGTGGCCCTCCACTCGTCGAGCTTCTCGTCAGCAGGAGGGAAGTCGAGGAGCAGTTGTGCGCGCGCCAAAGCTTCCGCTGGCGTGGGCGGGGCGATAGCTGCATGGATCACGGCGCGCTTCGACTTCAAACTATGTTAGAAGGAGCTCAGTCACGACACAGCGGCTGCGTGCCATTTTCACCGCTTGCTTGGCGGCGTCTTTGAACCCCTTCATATTGCCGATGACACGGGGCTCTTCCCAAAGCGGTGTCGGGGTCACCAGCGTGGTGGCGCTGCTCGCCAAGCACACACCATGGGAATAATGCGCGGTGGTCGCGGTGTAGGCACCAGAGGTGGCTGCGCCGCCAGAGCCGCACAACAACGCCTGGAGGGCCAGCGCCCGCTGCGGAGGCCCAGCTCATCTTTGGATCCGCGACGTGTAGCGGTCGGGCGCATGTATGAACAGCGCCGCTTCGCCGAGCTCGACTGCCTAGGCGTCTTTGGTGCTTTCATGGGCGCGGCCCGGGTCCTGTCTGCGACCGGTTCGCTGCTCGTCCGCACCGGCATGGGTCATTCGGCTCCCAGCAAGTCGACCGCCGTGGCCGTCTTCTTCTTAGGGGCCATGGCGACGAAGAACTGCTAGGATAACTGCTAGACCACATTCTCACAATTGCGCCCCCTACCTGGCGCGCCTAAGATGTCGGTGTGGAACGACACCTATGGGATCACAAGAATCCCTACTACGGTTGCCGGGGCGCAGGGTTGCTAGGAGAGCAAGGCTAGTAGATAGCACAAGGATCGTTTACCCAGCTTCGGGCCGCGAGGATGCGTAAAACCCTAGTCCTGCTTTGGTGGTTGTATTTCTGAGAGTTCTTGAGCTCTCGAACTAGCTGTGGTCAGCGCGTGGTTCGAATGAGCCGAATCCTTCTCCTGGTCGCCTCGGGCCTCCTTTTATATCAAAAAGGGGTTGCCACAGTGGCACACAGGAGGTGGAAAGGTCTACAGTGGCACGAGTTATCCCTCGTATTACAGGACAAGGTGCATTTAATGCGTAGCTTAGGTGTCCCCCGGCTTTATCAGGGACGGGGCCAAGGCCCGTCCCGTCCGTCGCCGCTCCTCCTCGCTTCAACATGCGCCTCGGCCAGGGATGCGTGCGGTGCCATGTAGGCAGGCAGGCAGCTGAGTTGGCGCGGTGGTGGAGCCTTCACGAAGATCTGCATGCCGCCACGCAGGCGCTCGATGAGTTGGCCTGGGAGCTGCATGTTGCCACGCAGGTGCCCGCCCAGCTGGTTGGGCTGGCAGCTGCATGTGAAGGCGGTGGAAGCTTGGTTGACGTGGGCTTGGTGGTGGCCTCGCATGCATCTTTGACGAGGGCCTTGCCGGGTGCCCCGGCAAGGGTCCCGCCGATGTGTGTCGTCCCATAAAGGTCTTGCCGGGGGTCTGGTAGCCTTCCTCGGCAAGGATCTTGCCGAGGATTGTCGTCTTCTAAACCTCCTCTGATCTTGAATATGTCTTTGCAAAGATCTGCATGCCACCACGGAGGTGCCTCCCGAGCCCTGGCCCCACATGGATGATGGCGCTGGGGGCCGTGGGCTCAAGGTGGCTTGCTCTGTTGGTGTGGGGCGAGCTGTCCCGGCAAGGATCTTGCCGGGGCCGCTGAGGCCGCCCGACAAGGGTTTTGCCGGGGAACCTGCTTCGTCCCTCTGCTCTTCGTGGTCTTGGCCTTGGCGTTGCTTTGATTGTCTTGGGCTTCGACCTTACCTTGGCTCACCTCCCTCGTTCTGCTTGGTGTGGCCGTGGGCGCGGCTTTGACTGCCCGTGCACAGGAAAAGGGGTACAAAAATGCGCCCCTATTTTTGTACACCGACACACAGTGATGAACATAAGGGGAGATGTGGGCTACCCATGCCATAACGGCAGCCATACTAGAAACATCGCTGGTGTTCCCGTTAACTAGCAACTTCGTGCTAGCAGTGGAGAACTTGAGTGAGATTCTAGTGAGCCATCTAGGACGGATGATGCTGCAAAACCTCAAGGAGGAAGAGCCACGTGATGGAGCCAAAAGCTTTGGCAATGTCAAGCTTGAGCATGATGGCTAAGACATTGTAGCGGTGGAGCGGTCAGATGGACTATTGAACAAGCATTAAGTTTTCCTAATTGGAGCACCCACCTATGAATGCGCTCTAGTTGAGTCTGCAAGAATAGGGAAGGAAGGGGCACAAGACTGATCGAAGGATGAGAGAGGGGGAGGGGGAGAGAGAGGGATCCCATCTTGTGAAGATTTAAGGTTTTTAAACTTGGTTTCATTATTTGACTATGAGATAGAGAATAATCATTCATATTATCGTGCCAAGTACAATATTATTCTGTCACGCCAAGAAAGGAACCATGAACTTCGTGTGTCGGATCCATCTCACACATGCGAGCAGTCCACCTTTGGCGTAGGAGGCTCGCACTTGGGCGCGGGAGATGTAGAGGATTGGTAAGATGTGATTATGCCTAGCACTTATTTACTTATGTGATTATGCCTAGCACTTACTTATGTGCACTTCTTTGCAAGATTTTTGAGATGCTGTTTATCAGCCTACATAATGTTTGTTATCTAATTTATGTGTCCAAAAAGTCGACTTTAGACCTACTTGGGAAGGCATGCATCAGACAGCAACTCAACGAGCTCCACGTGACATGTGTTCGCATCAACGACGAGTGAATCGATATGGGGAGCATGGGGAGCCACATCACGTAAAGCATTAGTCCAAATATCAATCAAATTGTCGAGCCAACTGTTGCTGATGATAACAGGAGGCGGGACAACAGAGTCAAACAAGCCCACCAAGAGCAGTTTGGCTATTTAAGGGTGACTTGCCTACCGCATATCCAAGCGAATGGTAATATCACACTACCGGTATACAAGACACCTTTTATTATTTACCGTGAACTGCACCTTCCCGTGCATAACAGATTCACTACATGAAACACCGTTATTTACTGCTAGTACTTTACTATCGCAACCAACTTAACTTTGGAAAAATCTTATTTATCTGACTCACCATCTCAAGTCACTTGAGCCAAGTGATACGTCAAGTGCGACCGTAACACCCGCAACAACCGAGAGAGAGAGAGAGAGAGAGAGAGAGAGAGAGAGAGAGAGAGAGAGAGAGGAGAGACATGAGGGAGGGATGTGTGTGAGAGAGAGGTAGCGAGAGAGAAAAACACAAATAAAGAGAGAGAGATGGAGGGAGGTCCCATCTTGTAAAGGTTTGTTTATGTGTGCTTATTTGCAAGACTGTTTGAGAGGTTGTTTATCCATGGCATACATAATGCTTACTATGTAGATCTATAGATTTACTTGGGCAAACATGTATCAAACAATGACTCAACAACCTTCACGTGACATGTGTCTGCATCAATAAGGAGAGCAAACGATATGAGTGACACTTCAAGTGCGACCGTAATACCCACAACAACCCGAGAGAGAGAGGGAGTGAGAGACACACACACAAATAAAGAGAGAGAGAGATGGAGGGAGGTCCCATCTTGTAAAGGTTTGTTTATTCGTGCTTATTTGCAAGATTGTTTGAGAGGTTGTTTATCTATGGCGTATAAAATGCTTACTACGTAGATCCATAGACCTACTTGGGCAAACATGTATCAAACAACGACTAAACAACCTTCACGTGACATGCTCGAAAGCTTAAACGACGTGCTCGATTTCGACTCTGAAGACATCGATGGTATGGACGATGATGTGGGAGACAACCATGAACCAGAACATATAGGATACTGGACAGCCACCTCATCTCACGATGTATACATGGTGGATAAACCTAAAGGAAGTGACGACGAGGAACAACGGGACAGGACGAATGATAAATCCTCGGCAGTCAAAGCGGCAACGTAAGCGCGCATCAAGTCCGCCTCGACAAAGACGGGAGCCACACGGACCCAACCATAGAGCAGGGCGAACCGGTGGACGACGAACATGCTATCGAGCAACCGTCCGAACATGACAACTTGGATAAACAACCCGTCCCCGGTGAAGATAACAGTCCGGACGATCTCACGCCGGAAAAATTGTTGGAGCAGAAGAACCTCCACAAAAGGCTCGTCGCCACTGCGCGTAGCCTGAAAAAGCAGAAGCGGAAGCTCAAAACAGCGGAAGATGCACTCAGAATCAGATGGAGCAAAGTACTCAACACCGCAGAGAAATACAGCGATAGTCGCCAAACAAAGAGCTACCTGAAGCGCAAATTACTGCCCGAATTCGATCAGGAGGCCGTAGAGCCCCCGCAATCAAAGAACAAAGAGGCTGCCCGGTCGGATAGACGACCACATGGCAAACATGGAGCGGCAAGCGGTGCCGCACACAAGCCGGCATGTGATCCGCATAAGGATTCGCATCAAAAGGATGGCCCAGTTAGGTCCATCTATGGTCCGAGAAAGCAAGCTCTTCCAAGCAATGCAACACGCCAAATATCCGAACATCACGACACACCCAAGTATAGGGATGCACACCCCCGTGTTTCACCGATGAGGTCTTTGGATCACCAATTCCCAGTGATTCAAACCCGTAAACATAGAGGCATACGATGGAACAACAGACCCTGGAGTCTGGATTGAGGATTACATCCTCCACACACACATGGCTAGAGGAGATGATCTCCACGCCATAAAATACTTACCCCTCAAGCTCAAAGGGCCAGCCCGGCATTGGCTCAAAATTCTCCCTGAAAATACCATTGGAAGTTGGGAAGAGCTCGAGGATGCTTTTCGGGCAAATTTTCAAGGGACTTATGTCCGTCCTCCGGATGCAGATGATTTAAGTCACATAACTCAACAACCCGGAGAGTCAACCCGCAAATTCTGGAACAGGTTCCTCATAAAAAAGAACCAAATAGTCGACTGTCCGGACATCGAAGCCTTAGCAGCTTTCAAACACAACGTCCGAGACGAATGGCTCGCCAGACACCTCGGCCAGGAGAAGCCGAGAACAATGGCTGCATTAACAAGCCTCATGACCCGCTTTTGCATGGGAGAGGATAGTTGGCTGGCAAGATGCAGTACCAGCGACCCAAGTACATCCGAAGTCAGGGTTGGAAATGGAAAACCACGACGCAGCAAGGACCAGCGCCGGACAAAGGGAAACAGCCCGAAGAGCACGACAGTCAACGCCGGATTCAGAAGCTCCCGGCAGAATCATAAAAAACTGCCCCTCAAGGACAACAGCGACGAGCTATCCAACATAAACAAAATCTTGGACAAAATATGCCAAATCCACGGTACTCCGGGAAGCACGCAAACCATACCCACAGAGATTGTTGGGTCTTCAAGCGATCCGCAAACTCAATGCCGAACACAAGGGACTCGACACACCAAGCGAGGACGATGACGAACCCCACAAGCAGAGCACCGGAAAACAAAAGAATTTCCCACAAAAAGTCAAAACAGTGAACTCACTTCAAGTGAAAAGGGAAAAACAGAGTGGCACCCATAGAAACACGCGCCGCACGGTCTATCCCAGCAGAGTCCCAACGATGGTTGTCAAAACCAATCACCTTCAATCATCAGGACTATTCCGGAAGTATCCGGAACGCAGGATGGACTGCCTTGATATTAGATCCTATAATCGACAGACTCCAATACACACAAGTCCTAATGGACGGAGGTAGCGATCTAAACCTGCTATATCAGGACACAATCCGCAAAATGGGGATAGACGCAACCAAAATTAGCCATAGCAACACCTCCTTCAAAGGGGTAATGCCAGGCCTATATGCCCATTATGCGGGCTCCTCTCGCTAGAAGTTGTGTTGGCTCATTCGACACCTTACGCCGCAAAAGTTAACCTTCCACATCGCCCCATTCGAAAGTAGCTATCAAGCACTCTTGGGGCGTGAACCTTTAGCCGCTTTAATGCAATACCGCATTATGCATCTCTTACACTTAAAATGCCAGTCCACGCGCATCATCTCATTAAAAGGAAGTATCAAGTGTTACTCGAAACACGGAAGAGCGTGAGGCTGCCTTGACAGCCCCACACTAATCCGGCTCCGCTAATCAAAGCACTGAATAGGTCATTGAACCCCGGACATGGCTAGGCGAGTCCGGCGTAAACATATAAGCGCCTACTAGCGGCATACCCCGTACAAGGGCTGCGCATGTACAACAAGAGAAAATAAAGCTCAATTTTATTCAATTTTGAACCGTACTCTGTTTATTTAATATAAAGTACATTTTTCATACGATCTTTTTTATTTTCAACTAAGTTCTTCTCTTTTACAGATGAACACCGTGCTACACCCGCCCGAGGATACGGCACAACGGAGACACAGGCATGTGAGCGTCTGATGAGGGACCCATTGCAAGGATTATTTTCAGATTAAGACCTGCGTAAACCTCTTTTCTGTCTCTTGTTGATACACATCCCCCTGTTTCTTGCTATAACCAAGGAGGAGGCTGGCGTTTTGGCATCGGCCGCACCAGAATTTTTGCGCATACCTGGACACCAGGGGCTTAGGGCATTATTCTGCCCGTTTTCATAAAGACCGAATACCTTAGGGAGTGTTCGGCGTCTCGAGTTAGGCCTTATATGCATCAGCTCCGAATCATGTCTTTGGTCAAATGTTGGGTTTGCCCGGCTCCTGTGTTTTGCTGCCTTATGTTTCGTTCTATCGGCTAACGCGGCACCAAGAGAACTACTGCGATTGTGCTCCGGTTGGGCTAGGTGAGCACCTCAGTAGAGAAAGCCGAAAACTGACTGTCATGATATAGCTTGAGACTGGTCAACCACTTGATGACCCACCGGAATGTTTAGAATTCCCCGCATTAACGAAGGACCGTTTCGGTCAGCACATCTGGCGCCCGAATTCGGGAGCGCGGTGCCCCTAGGGGCTATATAGTAGCCCCACCATCGAACTCCTATGGCTAAGTGAAAGTGATAAAGCATTATAGTCGGTTGCCTAGTTTGCTATGCTATCACCTCCTTTACAGGACCAAGGCGTTGGATTAAGTGTGAAAATCGCCTTTTGCAAACACCCCGCACTATGTGTGTGAAATTTGAAGTCAAGACTGCCATCTTTCAAAGTTATATACACATATACATCAACGGCCGACAGAGGTGTTTTAATACTTGAACGCACAAGTATAAAAAGCTCTTATATTATATTGAAACATTGTTTTCACAAATCATACACGTCATTAAAACATAATATCCTTGAGCACCTGCGTCTCTATTAAGCAGCGCCTGCGCAGACTTCCTCAAAATAGTGCTCGGCGGTACTCGGCTTTGTCCAAATCTTGGGATGGAACATCGGTGGCCTTCATCTCCGCCAAGGTATGTCTTGACACGGCAAGAGCCATCCGCGCACCCTCTATGCATGCTGACCGCTTCATTGCATCGATATGCGGCACCGCACCAAGGAACTATTGCACCAAGCCAAAATAACTCTTGACTCGGGCCTTTTCGCCACAAATGAGTCACGACAGCCTTCATGGCAAGTCCGGACAACCTATTCAGCTCAGCCCATTTGGCCAAACGATCGGTTAATGAAAGTGGACGCTCCGGACTATGGAACTGCGACCAAAAAAGCTCTTCCATTCCGTGATCCTTTTGACCTCGGAAGTGTTCGGCCGCGACTCCGTCACTCGCCGCCAAGTCCAGATAAGCATCCTCCACACCCCACAGCCGGTCCAATTGAGCGTACTTAGGATCCGTGAATTTCCTCCGCATCTGAAAGGGCTTTCCAGCCGCAATATCTCCGGCCTGACGTAGCTCCTCCTTCATAGCTCTCATCGCAGAGCGAGTATCCTTGGCCTTGGTGGCGGCCTTTTTCAGGTCCTCTTGTTTCGCTCGATCTTCTTTTCAAGAAGCTCATAGCGGTCGATAGCATTCTTCAATTTCATGGCCATCTCGGCCATTTCTTTCTTCTTGGCGGTGAGCAGCCTGTTGACTTTTAGCTCTGCGGCCGCCTTTAAGGCAACCGCATCACTTTTTCAGCTTGCTCCTTGGCTCGGGCGAGCTCCATGAAAAGGCTCTCCATAGCAGCGGCACCATCTGCATTAAGCATACATGTTGTAAGGCATGGGCGTCAAGCTCCCTTAACGGTGTCCACGGAGAAGTTGCATACCTTGTGACTCGTCAAGCCGCTTATTAACAAGCGTGATATCCGCATCCGCCACGTCAAGTTGCCGCTTGATTCGGCAAATTCATCAGCCCGGCTAGCCACAAGGCGCCGCCACCTACATAGGAAGAGCGCATATTATACAGGGTTATGATCCTCGACACGCCGTCATTTTGACACCGCACCAAGTATCGGGGCTACTATCTATCTGAGGCGCATTTATATACAAAACTGTCAGAAGGTACATCATTTTGCGTACCTCAAAACCCGTCAGTAAACTTACGACGGCTTCATGCAATCCGCTCTGAGCGGATGAAATCCTTTCAATCACCATACTCATTAACGTACAGTGATCTTCCGAGATAGACGCTTTCCCGAGCAGATCCTTCGGCTCCTCCGACCGTACACCCGTTGGTGCCGGACTCGTCCGGTGGCCTTTTTCGAAGGCCAGACACGGAGGGCTTTGAGGGGACATATGGCTGCCTTCTGGCCCCGTCGAATTCGGAGAATCCCTCCGCGACGACACCTCAGGGTCGTCCACCTCACATAACGGTATGGCAGGCGGAGGCGTTTCGCTCTCCATCATCTTCGGACCAAGATCCCCTGAAGACGAGCTCTGCTGTGAAGGGCTGAGATCCGAACTACAACGTAAACTTTCGGTTACCTTTAGAAATAAAACGGGGATGTCTCTCTTTAAAAAAAATGCCCCCCTTTACTTACGGCTCACTGGTGGGCTGATCTCCTTGGGGAAATAGTGCGGCCGGGGCATCTCCCGCCGCAGGACCCTCTGGTGAAGATTTCTTCCCCCGCTTCGAGGCTTTGGTCTCCGGATCTTCAGAAGCGGTCCTCTTCTCCCCTTGGAGGGAGGGATTCTCGATCCCCCCTTTCTTGATAGCCTCCTTCACGGAGGTAGTAGTTCCCTTGTTCCCCCCTTCGCCTTCTTCAAAAGGCACAACCTCTAGCATCTTGGTTAATACAGGATCCGGCGTGGTCACAGGGAGGGGGGTCGGACAACCGATGTCACGCCCAATATGCGATACTATCCTAAAGAGACTCGAAGGTCCCACCAAGGATAGAACCGCATATTGAAACGCTTTTGCAAGGTGGATATCATTACATCAACATTACATAATAGATGGGGATACATACATAAGGCATACAATGCCACACGAATACAACATCATCTTACATAAGAGCACCATCCGACTACGGATGAAACACAAACAGAAACTCAAACGACATCCACCCTGCTAGCCGAGGCTGCCGACCTGGAACCTATCCCCTGATCGAAGAAGAAGCAGAAGAAGAACTCCAAAACAAGAAAACATCGCTCTCGCGTCATGATCATTGCATAACCTGTATCTGCAACTGTGGTTGTAGTAATCTGTGAGCCACGAGGGCTCAGCAATCCCATTACCATGGGTATCAAGACTAGCAAAGCTTAATGGGTAAGGAAGGGGTAAAGTGGTGAGGTTGCAGCAGCGGCTAAGCATATATGGTGGCTAACATACGCAAATGAGAGCGAGAAGAGACACAAAGGAACGATCGTCAACTAGTAATGATCAAGAAGTGATCCTGAACTCCTACTTACGTCAGACATAACCCAGAAACCGTGTTCTCCTCTCGATCAAACCGAAAAGAGACACTCACGATTACGCTACGGTTGGTGTATTTTAGAAGAGTTTACTTCAAGTTTACTACAACCGAATATTAACAAATTCCCATCTGCCACATAACCGCGGGCACGGCTCTCGAAAGTTTATACCCTGCAGGGGTGTCCCAACTTAGCCCATGATAAGCTGTCGCGATCAACGAAGGATATTCCTTCTCCCCGGGAAGACCCGATCAGTCTCGGAATCCCGGCTACAAGACATTTCGACAGTAATAAAACAAGACCAGCAAAGCCGCCCGATGCGACGACAATCCCGATAGGAGCTGCACATATCTCGTTCTCACAACACCGGATAGGTCAGCCTACGAGTAAAATCAGCCCTCGAGTTGCTCCGTGGTGGCCCCGCAGTCTGCCCGGTTCGAACCAGCACTTAGAGAAGCACTGGCCCGGGGGGGTTAAAATAAAGATGACCCTCGGGTTGGCCGACCCAAGGGAAAGGGTATAGGTGGTGGTGAGGCAAATGGTAAAACCAAGGTTGGGCCTTGCTGGAGGAGTCTTATTCAAAGCGAACTGTCAAGGGGGTCCCATAAATCACGCAACCGCGTTAGGGACGCAAAACCCGGGAACATAATACCAATATGACGGAAACTAGGGCGGCAAGAGTGGAACAAAACACCAGGCATAAGGCCGAGCCTTCCACACTTTACCAAATATATAGATGCATTAATTAAATCAGAGATATTGTGATATCCCAACATAAACCTGTCCACCATGGAGCAATCTTCAACTTCACCTGCAACTAACAACGCTATAAGAGGGGCTGAGCAAAGCGGTAACATAGCCAAGCAACGGTTTGCTAGGAAGGGTGACAAAGGTTAGAGGCTGACATGGCAAATTGGGAGGCTTGAAGAGCAAATGATAGGTAGCGCAGCAAAGCGATAGAACGAAGCAACTAGCATAGCAATGATAGTAGTGAGATCCAGGGTAGCGGTCATCTTGCCTGAAATCCCGCTAGGAAGAAGACCGAATCCATGAAGAAGACGAACGGGAGTAGTCAAACGAATCCTCACAATCGCAACATTACGGGCGAGAAGCAACACCGGAAAGAAACAAACAACATGGTAAATGCACAAGCATAAACATGGCACGATGCACAATCAAGTATGATGCATGTCCGGTCTAAATAGCATGGCAAAGTGCAACAAACAATGCTACAAGTTAAGTGGAACTCAATATGCAACGAGTTGCATATCGACGAAACACCACATGCAATTATTTAGTTTGATCTCGTTTATGTACCCAACAATATTAAAAGTTGTTAAACATGGCATGAGGTGAAGCACGATAAAACTACCTATCTAGGCAAGTTTAAATGAGGCCGGAACAACAAACAAAAATTCCGGAAAATCCTCATGTGCGTATTTTAGAAATGGTACTGTTCTGCCTAAACAATATTTTAATGTTGTTAAACAGGGAAATAAATTGCACCATGTTAAACTAGGCAAATTTCCACCCCATTTACATATAAAGAACATTTAAAACCGAGCTACGGTTATTTAGTTATGAAATAAACCATTTTAACATGTCATTTGTGCAAAACAATGCAAGCAACAATTTTAATCAGTTTTAACAGGGATGAAAGTTGCATATTGTTAAAGAACATGAAAAACTGAGCAAGATGCATATATGGCATGTTTCATTTGGATGCATGGATATATAGTTATGAGCATTTTAAGCGATGGCATTATGTAAATAAGGATGCCTTTGGAAAATGGTAAAATGCAGTGAAAAAAAAATGCACGGGCGGATTCAACGCCTTTGTGCAAGCCCAGGAGCAGAATGGGCCCGGCGAATGTTTGCACGTTTTGGACCAAAAGACACAGAGAAAAGAATTGAGGCTCCATGGGATTCGATCCCGTGCCCTCCTAACGTTAGTCGCCGAGATAACCAGCGGGTTACTGACTTGATTGTGTTGAAGAATGGAATTGACAGAAAATGAAACATGAACAGAGCTTGATCTAGGTGAAGCAAAAATTGGGGAAAACAAAAGGCGCGGCCGTGGTGATTCGATCCCTGGTCGCCTGGGTGGAAGTGCAACATAACGACCGGTGGTGCAAGCGTGTTTGTGCACTGTAGGGGTTCGACCCTAGATCACACATCCTCTCGAACTGAACTGAACTGAAGAAACACGAACAAGTAGCAAAAGGGAAAAATGGGGGCGCACGGGATTTGATCTCGAGACCCCTTGGATCGATGCATCTGTGACGGGTATGTGGATCATGCTAAAGAAGCGGCTCGGCTCTAAGTGAAGCGGAAGGCGAACGAGCAAAACGCAAAGGCCGGCTCTCCGGTCGAGGCGCCGCCACGGCCACGGCGGGCATGTAGCAAAGCGTGCGGGTTGGTCGCCGAATGGCAACAAGGACGACGGAAAACAACGGAGCGAGGATGGGGAGGAGAAGATCTTCACAGTGGGGTGCTTCTTTGGAGTTGATCGGGCTCGGCGACGAGAAGACGCGCTGATCGGGTGGCGTCCTCGCTTCCACGAAGCGAGAGGAAGCAGGGGAGGAAGAGGACGACGTGGAGGACGGCGTGAAGGCGAGATGGCTTCTGATCCGTGACGTAGAGGAAGTAGTCGACGTCGGGGTACTCCTGGTGAACTTGGCTGTAGCTGGACTTGACGGAGACCACGCCGGCGAAGAGCACGTGCTCGTGTGCTCTCTTGGTCTCTCACGAGGGAGGAGGAGGAAGGCGGGGAGATCCTTGGGTGGCGGCGGAAATGGGGAAAAGGAGGAAGGAGAAACCCTAGGGGATCCGTGAGAGGGTTTATAGGAGGCCGGGAGGTGTGGATGGTCTGGCCTCGCCACGGCGGCCGTGTGTGCTCGGGTGAGCTGGAGTTCTTGTGAGAGGAAGGGTGCGTGAGGTGGAAGAAAAGGAGGAGAAAAGAGAATGACAGGTGGGTCCGGGGAAGGGGTAAACAGTGACCGCATGCGAATTTACAGGGAGATGGAATTGGGCTGCATGGTCTCTTTGGGCTCTTGGCGCTCTTGGGCTGCTCTCTGCTGACTGAAGTTGCTACCCTTTTCCTTTTTCTCCATTTTCCTCAGACAGAAAAATAAACAGGAAAGCACAGGGATAAAAGAGGGGGGTACGAGAGATATAAGAATATCCCCAAGACGCTGGAATTATGAAATATTTGAAATAATTGGTTTGGGCACTTTTAGAGGTAGAAAAATAACGCGAATTTGAATTTGTTCAAACTTGATGCATTTTTAACCCAACCAAAACATCTTCAAATGAGCTGAAAGTTGACAGAGTGGTTAGCGACAAGGTTTAGGATTTGTAGGAAAAGAATGAACATTTTATGGACAGGGAAAATGTCACATGAAAATAAATGTAATAAAGAAGAAAGGAGAAGTTTGTATGGAATAGAAACTTGGGTGAACTTGACGAATGGTCGCTGGAATGAGCATGTTGCATGAGTGAGGTGGAGATAGGAAGAAAAGGGGGGGGTCACCCAAGATCACACAACAAGACTTCAAGATGCAAACCAAAGGCATGATGCTCATGATGCAAATGCAACAAAAATGACATAGGCAATATCATGAAGCATAGAACAAAGCAAGGATGGTGCAATGCAATATAATATAAGATGAACATGATGCAAGAAGAAAAAATGACAAGGCACTCAACATGATCATGCCATAACATATAGGAATGAAATATGCAAAACAATTATGATAGTGCAACAAACATAATAAACACACGTCAACAACTAAAATAAATGGAAGGACAACTGAAGCGTCGGTTTCGGGGCGTTACAACTCTCCTCCACTAACAAGAGATCTCGTCCCGAGATCTTAGGACCGAGACGGAAGGGAAAAGGGATGAGGTGAAACAAGAACTCAAGAGAAGAAGCAAAGAATCAAGAGCACTCGAGAAGAAGAGAGGAATGACGAGAATGACGAGAATCGAAAGCTCACGGAATGAGATAGACTATGAAACCACTCCGGTTAGAAGGAGATAGGAAACGAATAAGACTGAAAGGATTTAGGCAGCACTCCGGCTGAAACATGGAGGAATAGAACACGAGCTTGAAAGGATGGAATGATAATTGATGAAGACATGACACAAAACCTTCGGAAAGAATTGAAAGAGTTGAATGAAAAGAATGGAGAAGAAAATGGCAACTTGTGCCACGAATGAAATTGAAAGCATCTTTAGAAGGAAGGTTTAAACGGAGTTGTTGAGAAAATCAACAACGAAAGAATAAGCTTGTTCTGGACTTATAGGTAACATCTCAAGATCATAAGGTGATAACCGGCCACAAATGGAAATGATTGGATTGCTTAGAAGAACGAAGAAATGCAAAACTCCACTTCAGAAGAATACGGCGAATTAATTGCACTTCGAGACGCGAGAATAAAAGATACTTGAATTCCTCCAACCAAGTCTTGATGAACTCTTGAAGAATGAATTAAATCATGAAGAACCACCGTGAAGAACTCCGGTGACAAAATTATGATGAGATAGAAATGAAGGATGAAAGGAATGAGATTAAAGCTTGCGGAGATTTAGATGGAGGTTCCGACGAAATTGTCGAGGAAATCTGAACTCTGGAAAAGAAAAGATGAAAACACTTGGAACTAGAATTTATTCATCAAGAACAAACTCCGAAGGAAGGGATTAATCAACTTGATGAAATAAGAATAAGAATTTGTTATGCTTATCCTCAGCAACTTTAATTGATGACAACCAGATTTGGCATGCAACTTATTCTTCTTGAAAAGGATTAAGGGGTAAGGCACAAAACTTGAGAAAGTCTTCATGAACCACCGGTAGGATTGGAAAGAACGAATGAATTAAAATGATAATCAAGGAAAAAGAATCTTGAATGAACCACCGTAAGAATTCAGAAATGACTGATGAAAGAGAATGCATCACCGGGAAGAATTAGAAGAACCAATATGCTCAAGGATTTAGATGCAAAAGGACAAAGAGATCATGAGCTGATTAAGGAACACTTGAACGAAGCACCAGAATAATTGGATAACGGTAACTGAAATGTGAGGACAAAGAATTGTTCTGGGACGATGACCTCCGGTGAAAAGAAATGGAAAAACAACTCCTGACATACTCCGGATGGGTAAGAAAAATGAATATCTGAGAAATGGAATAATTTGAGAGGATAACATCAAGCTAGAACCACGAATCTTCGAGAGAAGGGCAAGATTTAAGAGAAACTCTTCTTCGGTCTTCAAATGTTGAGAATGACGATGAGAAACATCACCACGAATTGTTGAGGCACTCCGGAAGAATGAAAAACAAAGAGGTTGAGCCAACAATGAAAAGAATTTGAAAGCGATCTTGGAGAAGGAATATGACTGATGATAATTCATTCTTACGTCAAGCTTCGAAAAGAATTTGGGAATAGCTCCGCGAAAATTAGAAGAGTCAGGTAAGATCCTGGGAAAAGACCTGTGGGTTAGGGCCCACTCAAAAGAAAACACCATTGAACAATTTTAAAGAGAGGTTGCACGGTTGAATTAAATGGCTTGAATGAGATAACAACCTCAAAATAACTTGAGCGGATCTGGAATGTAAAGAGAGCCTTCTGAGATATCTTCAACACTCCACAACAAATGAATAGCGAGAAGTGAATGATTAAGAGGTGCATCGGCATGAGAAAGCATTAGAAACGAGGAAAGGAATATGATGAATATCGAAAGCTTGAATTAAGTCCACCAGAAAAGAATACGAGAATGAAGAATGATGAACTTGGAGCTGTTGAGCATCTTCATGAGGGATCACCGGATCAGAACATTGATTGAAAAGAGTGAAGAGACTTCACATGAATAAATGGATACTTGATTAAGAAAATCTGAGTCCTTGAAGAAAAAGGGTGGGAGGGCGGGAAAACAAAGGCAGCTTGGGGATGGATGAAACGAATACCGTTGAGAAAAACTTAGAATTTATCTTGCGGATGTTGAAATGATCGGATCCACTTAAAGAGAAGCACGCCGGTTGGAAAAGAATTAACATGACGACCTCGATGATCAAGAAGGATTAGTATTCACATAGCAATATGAGAACACCGTTTAGGGAAGGTATGGATTCAACATTTGACTTTGAAGCAACTTGTATACCACAAATAAAACAAAACAAAGGATTTGGCTTACAGAATAAGCCGGAACAAATACATATGATAGAGATTTACCCAATCCCATATCATGCATCTGTCGGAAAGATATTCTAGGAGCTACTTGAATTCCCACCTATAAACTCCCGAAACTTTCTGGTTATGCAATCAGGTGTTGGGGATACAGGGGACACAAAATATATCACCCAAATTAACAATACCTAGATCCAGCTGTATCCATCCGTCAACCAATAACCAAGAAAACTCCAGAAATTGTGTACCTCAACCTTCGAAAAGCATCCGTTATACAAGCTATGGCAATACTCCCGAACTCCCCAGTACTGGGTGGCGTCGAGGTTATCTCACCAACAACTGCATAAAAGAGATTTTTGATGTCGGTAAAACACAGGTATTCGAGGCGCAGCGATAAAATTGTGGCGACAACACCCGGAGCTCAACTCCACAGGACACCGCCACAACCCCTAAATGTCGGGAGGCACCAAGAACAATGTTCTCATCACAAGACTATCGGAACGATCCCAAGATACCAGCGTGATCCTAAAAAATTCGTGAAATTTGAGGAGAAGAAAGACAAAACATCTCGTCGGGGCCTCACCAGGCTGACGAAGGGACTAAGGAGTAAAAAGAATCCTACTCTCCGATATATATATAATCCTAAGACTCAAAACATTTTTTTCTAGACTCAACAACGGCCAACAAACAAGGGGGGCTCCTATGGTCGGTCGAGGCTCTGATACCAACTTGTCACGCCCAATATGCGATACTATCCTAAAGAGACTCGAAGGTCCCACCAAGGATAGAGCCGCATATTGAAACGCTTTTGCAAGGTGGATATCATTACATCAACATTACATAATAGATGGGGATACATACATAAGGCATACAATGCCACACGAATACAACATCATCTTACATAAGAGCACCATCCGACTACGGATGAAACACAAACAGAAACTCAAATGACATCCACCCTGCTAGCCCAGGCTGCCGACCTGGAACCTATCCCCTGATCGAAGAAGAAGCAGAAGAACTCCAAAACAAGCAAACATCGCTCTCGCGTCATGATCATTGCATAACCTGTACCTGCAATCTGTGGTTGTAGTAATCTGAAACCACGAGGACTCGGCAATCCCATTACCATGGGTATCAAGACTAGCAAAGCTTAATGGGTAAGGAAGGGGTAAAGTGGTGAGGTTGCAGCAGCGGCTTAGCATATATGGTGGCTAACATACATAAGCGAGAGCGAGAAGAGAAACAAAGGGCGGTCGTCAACTAGTAATGATCAAGAAGTGATCCTCAACTCCTACTTACGTCCGACATAACCCGAAACCGTGTTCTCCTCTCGATCAACCCGAAAAGAGACACTCACGATTACGCTTTACGGTTGGTGTATTTTAGAAGAGTTTACTTCAAGTTTACTACAACCAGATATTAACAAATTCCCATCGCCACATAACAGCAGGCACGGCTCTCGAAAGTTTATACCTGCGGGGTGTCCCAACAGCCCATGATAAGCTCTCGCGATCAACGAAGGATATTCCTTCTCCCGGAAGACCGATCAGTCTCGGAATCCGGCTACAAGACATTTCGACAGTAATAAAACAAGACCAGCAAAGCCGCCCGATCGCCGACAATCCCGATAGGAGCTGCACATATCTCGTTCTCGTGGCAACACCGGATAGGTCAGCCTCGAGTAAAACCAGCCCTCGAGTTGCCCCATGGTGGCCCATGATCTGCCGGTTTGAACCAGCACTTAGAGAAGCACCGCCCGGGGGCTAAAATAAAGATGACCTTGGGTTGGCCGACCCAAGGAAAGGGTATAGGTGGTGGTGAGGCAAATGGTAAAACCAAGGTTGGGCCTTCTTTGGAGGAGTCTTATTCAAAGCGAACTGTCAAGGGGTCCCATAAATCACCCAACCGCGTTAGGGACGCAAAACCCGGGAACATAATACCAATATGACGGAAACTAGGGCGGCAAGAGTGGAACAAAACACCAGGCATAAGGCCGAGCCTTCCACCCTTTACCAAATATATAGATGCATTAATTAAATAAGAGATATTGTGATATCCCAACATAAACCTATCCACCATGGAGCAATCTTCAACTTCACCTGCAACTAACAACGCTATAAGAGGGGCTGAGCAAAGCGGTAACATAGCCAAGCAACGGTTTGCTAGGAAGGGTGACAAAGGTTAGAGGCTGACATGGCAAATAGGGAGGCTTGAAGAGCAAATGATAGGTAGCGCAGCAAAGCGATAGAACGAAGCAACTAGCATAGCAATGATAGTAGTGAGATCCAGGGTAGCGGTCATCTTGCCTGAAATCCCGCTAGGAAGAAGACCGAATCCATGAAGAAGACGAACGGGAGTAGTCAAATGAATCCTCACAATCGCAACATTACCGGAACTGAGAAGCAACACCGGAAAGAAACAAACAACATGGTAAATGCACAAGCATAAACATGGCACGATGCACCATCAAGTATGATGCATGTCCGGTCTAAATAGCATGGCATGGCATGGCAAAGTGCAACAAACAATGCTACAAGTTAAGTGGAACTCAATATGCAACGAGTTGCATATCGACGAAACACCACATGCAATTATTTAGTTTGATCTCATTTATGTACCCAACAATATTAAAAGTTGTTAAACATGGCATGAGGTGAAGCACGATAAAACTACCTATCTAGGCAAGTTTAAATGAGGCCGGAACAACAAACAACAATTCCGGAAAATCCTCATGTGCGTATTTTAGAAATGGTACTGTTCTGCCTAAACAATATTTTAATGTTGTTAAACAGGGAAATAAAGTGCACCATGTTAAACTAGGCAAATTTCCACCCCATTTACATATAAAGAACATTTAAAACCGAGCTACGGTTATTTAGTTATGAAATAAACCATTTTAACATGTCATTTGTGCAAAACAATGCAAGCAACAATTTTAATCAGTTTTAAGAGGGATGAAAGTTGCATATTCTTAAAGAACATGAAAAAGTGAGCAAGATGCATATATGGCATGTTTCATTTGGATGCATGGATAAATAGTTATGAGCATTTTAAACTGATGGCATTACTGTAAATAAGGATGCACTGGAAAATGGTAAAATGCACAGACTGAAAAAAAACATGCACGGGCCGGATTCAACACACTGTGCAAGCCCAGGAGCAGAATGGGCCCGAAGCGAATGTTTGCACGTTTTGGACCAAAAGACACAGAGAAAAAGAATTGAGGCTCCATGGGATTCGATCCCAGGCCCTCCTGCTGTTAGTGCGCCGAGATAACCAGCGGGTTACTGACTTGATTGTGTTGAAGAATGGAATTGACAGAAAATGAAACATGAACAGAGCTTGATCTGGGTGAAGCAAAAATTGGGGAAAACAAAAGGCGCGGCCGTGGTGATTCGATCCCTGGTCGCCTGGGTGGAAGTCTGGCATAGCGACCGGTGATGCTCAAAGCGTGTTTGTGCCTTGTAGGGTTCGACCCTAGATCACACATCCTCTCGAACTGAACTGAACTGAAGAAACACGAACAAGTAGCAAAAGGGAAAAATGGGGCACGGGATTTGATCTCGAGACCCCTTGGATACGTGCATGCGCAGACGGGTATGTGTGGATCATGCTAAAGAAGCAGCTCGGCTCTAAGTGAAGCAGAAGACGAACCAGAGCAAAACGCAAAGGCCGGCCTCCCGGGTCGAGGCGCTCGGCCACGGCCACGGCGGGCATGTAGCGAGGCGTGCGGGTTGGTCGCCGAATGGCAGCAAGGACGACGGAAAACAACGGGAACGAGGATGGGGAGGAGAAGATCTTCACAGTGGGGGTGCTGCTGGAGTTGATCGGGCTCGACGACGAGAAGACGCGCTGATCGGGGTGGCGTCCTCGTTTCCACGAAGCAGAGGAAGCAGGGGAGGAAGAGGACGACGTGGAGGACGGCGTGAAGGCGAGATGGCTTCTGATCCGTGACGTAGAGGAAGTAGTCGACGTCGGGGTACTCCTGGTGAACTTGGCTGTAGCTGGACTTGACGGAGACCACGCCGGCGAAGAGCACGTGCTCGTGTGCTCTCTTGGTCTCTCACGAGGGAGGAGGAGGAAGGCAGGGGAGATCCCCTTGGGTGGCGGCGGAAATGGGGAAAAGGAGGAAGGAGAAACCCTAGGGGATCCGTGAGAGGGTTTTATAGGAGGCCAGGAGGTGTGGATGGTGCTGGCCTCGCCACGGCGGCCGTGTGTGCTCGGGTGAGCTGGAGTTACTGTGAGAGGGAAGGGGTGCGTGAGGTGGAAGAAAAGGAGGAGAAAAGAGAATGACAGGTGGGTCCGGGGAAGGGTAAACAGTGACTGCATGCGAATTTACGGGAGATGGAATTGGGCCATGGTCTCATTGGGCTCTTGTATTCTTGGGCTGCTCTCTGCAGACTGAGCTCTTGCTACCCTTTTCCTTTTCTCCATTTTCCTCAGACAGAAAAATAAACAGGAAAGCACAGGGATAAAAGAGAGAGTCTGAGAGATATAAGAATATCCCCAAGACGCTGGAATTATGAAATATTTGAAATAATTGGTTTGGGCACTTTTAGAGGTAGAAAAATAACGCGAATTTGAATTTGTTCAAACTTGATGCATTTTTAACCCAACCAAAACATCTTCAAATGAGCTGAAAGTTGACTGAGTGGTTAGCGACAAGGTTTAGGATTTGTAGGAAAAGAATGAACATTTTATGGACAGGGAAAATGTCACATGAAAATAAATGTAATAAAGAAGAAAGGAGAAGTTTGTATGGAATAGAAACTTGGGTGAACTTGACGAATGGTCGCTGGAATGAGCATGTTGCATGAGTGAGGTGGAGATAGGAAGAAAAGGGGGGGGTCACCCAAGATCACACAACAAGACTTCAAGATGCAAACCAAAGGCATGATGCTCATGATGCAAATGCAACAAAAATGACATAGGCAATATCATGAAGCATAGAACAAAGCAAGGATGGTGCAATGCAATATAATATAAGATGAACATGATGCAAGAAGAAAAAATGACAAGGCACTCAACATGATCATGCCATAACATATAGGAATGAAATATGCAAAACAATTATGATAGTGCAACAAACATAATAAACACACGTCAACAACTAAAATAAATGGAAGGACAACTGAAGCGTCGGTTTCGGGGCGTTACAACTCTCCTCCACTAACAAGAGATCTCGTCCCGAGATCTTAGGACCGAGACGGAAGGGAAAAGGGATGAGGTGAAACAAGAACTCAAGAGAAGAAGCAAAGAATCAAGAGCACTCGAGAAGAAGAGAGGAATGACGAGAATGACGAGAATCGAAAGCTCACGGAATCAGATAGACTATGAAACCACTCCGGTTAGAAGGAGATAGGAAACGAATAAGACTGAAAGGATTTAGGCAGCACTCGGCTGAAACATGGAGGAATAGAACACGAGCTTGAAAGGATGGAATGATAATTGATGAAGACATGACACAAAACCTTCGGAAAGAATTGAAAGAGTTGAATGAAAAGAATGGAGAAGAAAATGGCAACTTGTGCCACGAATGAAATTGAAAGCATCTTTAGAAGGAAGGTTTAAACGGAGTTGTTGAGAAAATCAACAACGAAAGAATAAGCTTGTTCTGGACTTATAGGTAACATCTCAAGATCATAAGGTGATAACCGGACACAAATGGAAATGATTGGATAGCTTAGAAGAACGAAGAAATGCAAAACTCCACTTCAGAAGAATACGGCGAATTAATTGCACTTCGAGACGCGAGAATAAAAGATACTTGAATTCCTCCAACCAAGTCTTGATGAACTCTTGAAGAATGAATTAAATCATGAAGAACCACCGTGAAGAACTCCGGTGACAAAATTATGATGAGATAGAAATGAAGGATGAAAGGAATGAGATTAAAGCTTGCGGAGATTTAGATGGAGGTTCCGACGAAATTGTCGAGGAAATCTGAACTCTGGAAAAGAAAAGATGAAAACACTTGGAACTAGAATTTATTCATCAAGAACAAACTCCGAAGGAAGGGATTAATCAACTTGATGAAATAAGAATAAGAATTTGTTATGCTTATCCTCAGCAACTTTAATTGATGACAACCAGATTTGGCATGCAACTTATTCTTCTTGAAAAGGATTAAGGGGTAAGGCACAAAACTTGAGAAAGTCTTCATGAACCACCGGTAGGATTGGAAAGAACGAATGAATTAAAATGATAATCAAGGAAAAAGAATCTTGAATGAACCACCGTAAGAATTCAGAAATGACTGATGAAAGAGAATGCATCACCGGGAAGAATTAGAAGAACCAATATGCTCAAGGGGATTTAGATGCAAAAAGGACAAAGAGATCATGAGCTGATTAAGGAACACTTGAACGAAGCACCAGAATAATTGGATAACGGTAACTGAAATGTGAGGACAAAGAATTGTTCTGGGACGATGACCTCCGGTGAAAAGAAATGGAAAAACAACTCCTGACATACTCCGGATGGGTAAGAAAAATGAATATCTGAGAAATGGAATAATTTGAGAGGATAACATCAAGCTAGAACCACGAATCTTCGAGAGAAGGGCAAGATTTAAGAGAAACTCTTCTTCGGTCTTCAAATGTTGAGAATGACGATGAGAAACATCACCACGAATTGTTGAGGCACTCCGGAAGAATGAAAAACAAAGAGGTTGAGCCAACAATGAAAAGAATTTGAAAGCGATCTTGGAGAAGGAATATGGTGATGATAATTCATTCTTACGTCAAGCTTCAAAAGAATTTGGGAATAGCTCCGAAAATTAGAAGAGTCGGGTAAGATCACAGGAAAAGACACGTGGGTTAGGGCCCACTCAAAAGAAAACACCATTGAACAATTTTAAAGAGAGGTTGCACGGTTGAATTAAATGGCTTGAATGAGATAACAACCTCAAAATAACTTGAGCGGATCTGGAATGTAAAGAGAGCCTTCTGAGATATCTTCAACACTCCACAACAAATGAATAGCGAGAAGTGAATGATTAAGAGGTGCATCGGCATGAGAAAGCATTAGAAACGAGGAAAGGAATATGATGAATATCGAAAGCTTGAATTAAGTCCACCAGAAAAGAATACGAGAATGAAGAATGATGAACTTGGAGCTGTTGAGCATCTTCATGAGGGATCACCGGATCAGAACATTGATTGAAAAGAGTGAAGAGACTTCACATGAATAAATGGATACTTGATTAAGAAAATCTGAGTCCTTGAAGAAAAAGGGTGGGAGGGCGGGAAAACAAAGGCAGCTTGGGGATGGATGAAACGAATACCGTTGAGAAAAACCTAGAATTTATCTTGCGGATGTTGAAATGATCGGATCCACTTAAAGAGAAGCACGCCGGTTGGAAAAGAATTAACATGACGACCTCGATGATCAAGAAGGATTAGTATTCACATAGCAATATGAGAACACCGTTTAGGAAGGTATGGATTCAACATTTGACTTTGAAGCAACTTGAATACCACAAATAAAACAAAACAAAGGATTTGGCTTACGAATAAGCGGAACAAATACATATGATAGAGATTTACCCAATCCCATATCATGCATCATCGGAAAGATATTCTAGGAGCTACTTGAATTCCCACCTATAAACTCCGAAACTTTCGGTTATGCAATCAGGTGTTGGGGATACAGGGACACAAAATATATCACCCAAACTAACAATACCTAGATCCAAATTGTATCCATCCGTCAACCAATAACCAAGAAAACTCCGAAATTGTGTACCTCAACCTTGAAAAGCATCCGTTATACAAGCTATGGCAATACTCCCGAACTCCCGATCTTGGGTGGCGTCGAGGTTATCTCACCAACAACTGCATAAAAGAGATTTTGATGTCGGTAAAACACAGGTATTCCGAGGCGCAACAATAAAATTGTGGCGACAACACCTCGGAGCTTAACTCCCAGGACACTGCCACAACCCCTAAATGTCAGGAGGCACCAAGAACAATGTTCTCATCACAAGACTATCGGAACGATCCCAAGATACCCGCGTGATCCTAAAAAAATTCGTGAAATTTGAGGAGAAGAAAGACAAAACATCTACGTCGGGGGGCCTCACCAGAGCGACGAAGGGACTGAGGAGTAAAAAGAATCCTACTCTCGATATATATATAATCCTAAGACTCAAAACATTTTTTTCTAGACTCAACAACGGCCAACAAACAAGGGGGGCTCCTATGGTCGGTCGAGGCTCTGATACCAACTTGTCACGCCCAATATGCGATACTATCCTAAAGAGACTCGAAGGTCCCACCAAGGATAGAACCGCATATTGAAACGCTTTTGCAAGGTGGATATCATTACATCAACATTACATAATAGATGGGGATACATACATAAGGCATACAATGCCACACGAATACAACATCATCTTACATAAGAGCACCATCCGGCTACGGATGAAACACAAACAGAAACTCAAATGACATCCACCCTGCTAGCCCAGGCTGCCGACCTGGAACCTATCCCCTGATCGAAGAAGAAGCAGAAGAACTCCAAAACAAGCAAACATCGCTCTCGCGTCATGATCATTGCATAACCTGTACCTGCAACTGTGGTTGTAGTAATCTGTGAGCCACGAGGACTCAGCAATCCCATTACCATGGGTATCAAGACTAGCAAAGCTTAATGGGTAAGGAAGGGGTAAAGTGGTGAGGTTGCAGCAGCGGCTTAGCATATATGGTGGCTAACATACGCAAACGAGAGCGAGAAGAGAAACAAAGGAACGGTCGTCAACTAGTAATGATCAAGAAGTGATCCTCAACTCCTACTTACGTCAGACATAACCCAGAAACCGTGTTCTCCTCTCGATCAACCCGAAAAGAGACACTCACGATTACGCTTTACGGTTGGTGTATTTTAGAAGAGTTTACTTCAAGTTTACTACAACCGGATATTAACAAATTCCCATCTCGCCACATAACCGCGGCACGGCTCTCGAAAGTTTATACCTGCGGGGTGTCCCAACTTAGCCCATGATAAGCTCTCGCGATCAACGAAGGATATTCCTTCTCCCCGGGAAGACCCGATCAGTCTCGGAATCCCGGCTACAAGACATTTCGACAGTAATAAAACAAGACCAGCAAAGCCGCCCGATGCGCCGACAATCCCGATAGGAGCTGCACATATCTCGTTCTCAGGGCAACACCGGATAGGTCAGCCTACGAGTAAAACCAGCCCTCGAGTTGCCCCATGGTGGCCCTTGATCTGCCGGTTTGAACCAGCACTTAGAGAAGCACCGCCGGGGGCTAAAATAAAGATGACCTTGGGTTGGCCGACCCAAGGAAAGGGTATAGGTGGTGGTGAGGCAAATGGTAAAACCAAGGTTGGGCCTTCTTTGAGGAGTCTTATTCAAAGCGAACTGTCAAGGGGGTCCCATAAATCACCCAACCGCGTTAGGGACGCAAAAACCGGGAACATAATACCAATATGACGGAAACTAGGCGGCAAGAGTGGAACAAAACACGGGCATAAGGCCGAGCCTTCCACCCTTTACCAAATATATAGATGCATTAATTAAATAAGAGATATTGTGATATCCCAACATAAACCTATCCACCATGGAGCAATCTTCAACTTCACCGCAACTAACAACGCTATAAGAGGGCTGAGCAAAGCGGTAACATAGCCAAGCAACGGTTTGCTAGGAAGGGTGACAAAGGTTAGAGGTGACATGGCAAATAGGGAGGCTTGAAGAGCAAATGATAGGTAGCGCAGCAAAGCGATAGAACGAAGCAACTAGCATAGCAATGATAGTAGTGAGATCGAGGTAGCGGTCATCTTGCGAAATCCGCTAGGAAGAAGACCGAATCCATGAAGAAGGCGAGCGGGAGTAGTCAAACGAATCCTCACAATCGCAACATTACCGGAACTGAGAAGCAACACCGGAAAGAAACAAACAACATGGTAAATGCACAAGCATAAACATGGCACGATGCACCATCAAGTATGATGCATGTCCGGTCTAAATAGCATGGCATGGCATGGCAAAGTGCAACAAACAATGCTACAAGTTAAGTGGAACTCAATATGCAACGAGTTGCATATCGACGAAACACCACATGCAATTATTTAGTTTGATCTCATTTATGTACCGAACAATATTAAAAGTTGTTAAACATGGCATGAGGTGAAGCATGATAAAACTACCTATCTAGGCAAGTTTAAATGAGGCCGGAACAACAAACAACAATTAGGAAAATCCTCATGTGCGTATTTTAGAAATGGTACTGTTCTGCCTAAACAATATTTTAATGTTGTTAAACAGGGAAATAAAGTGCACCATGTTAAACTAGGCAATTTTCCACCCCATTTACATATAAAGAACATTTAAAACCGAGCTACGGTTATTTAGTTATGAAATAAACCATTTTAACATGTCATTTGTGCAAAACAATGCAAGCAACAATTTTAATCAGTTTTAACAGGGATGAAAGTTGCATATTGTTAAAGAACATGAAAAACTGAGCAAGATGCATATATGGCATGTTTCATTTGGATGCATGGATATATAGTTATGAGCATTTTAAAGCGATGGCATTATCGTAAATAAGGATGCCTTTGGAAAATGGTAAAATGCAGGTGAAAAAAAAACATGCACGGGCGGATTCAACGTGACTTGTGCAAGCCTGGGAGCAGAATGGGCCCGGCGAATGTTTGCACGTTTTGGACCAAAAGACACAGAGAAAAGAATTGAGGCTCCATGGGATTCGATCCGTGCCCTCCTAGCTGTTAGTCGCCGAGATAACCAGCGGGTTACTGACTTGATTGTGTTGAAGAATGGAATTGACAGAAAATGAAACATGAACAGAGCTTGATCTGGGTGAAGCAAAAATTGGGGAAAACAAAAGGCGCGGCCTTGGTGATTCGATCCCTGGTCGCCTGGGTGGAAGTGCAGCGCAACGACCAGCTGGTCTGAAATGTGTTTGTGCACTGTAGGGGTTCGGCCCTAGATCACACATCTTCTCGAACTGAAATGAACTGAAGAAACACGAACAGGTAGCAAAAGCGAAAAATGGGGGCGCACGGGATTTGATCCCGAGACCCCTTGGATACGTGCATGCGCTGACGGGTATGTGTGGATCATGCTAAAGAAGCAGCTCGGCTCTAAGTGAAGCAGAAGACGAACCAGAGCAAAACGCAAAGGCCTGCCTCCCGGGTCGAGGCGCTCGGCCACGGCCACGGCGGGCATGTAGCGAGGCGTGTGGGTTGGTCGCCGAATGGCAGCAAGGACGACGGAAAGCAACGGGAACGAGGATGGGGAGGAGAAGATCTTCACAGTGGGGGTGCTACTGGAGTTGATCGGGCTCGACGGCGAGAAGACGCGCTGATCGCGGTGGCGTCCTCGTTTCCATGAAGCAGAGGAAGCAGGGGAGGAAGAGGACGACGTGGACGATGGCGTGAAGGCGAGATGGTGTCTGATCCGTGACGTAGAGGAAGTAGTCGACGTCGGGGTACTCCTGGTGAACTTGGCTGCAGCTGGACTTGACGGAGACCACGCCGGCGAAGAGCACGTGCTCGTGTGCTCTCTTGGTCTCTCACGAGGGAGGAGGAGGAAGGCAAGGGAGATCCCATTGGGTGGCGGCGGAAATGGGGAAAAGGAGGAAGGAGAAACCCTAGGGGGATCCGTGAGAGGGTTTATAGGAGGCCAGGAGGTGCGGATGGTGCTGGCCTCGCCACGGCGGCCGTGTGTGCTCGGGTGAGCTGGAGTTACTGTGAGAGGGAAGGGGTGCGTGAGGTGGAAGAAAAGGAGGGAGAAAAGAGAATGACAGGTGGGTCGGGGAAGGGTAAAGCAGTGACCGCATGCGAATTTACCAGAGATGGAATTGGGCTGCTTGGTCTCATTGGGCTGCTTGGCTGCTGGCTGCTCTCTCTTCTTGAAGCTGCTGCTGCCTTTTCGTTTTCTCCATTTTCCTCAGATGTAAAAAATAAACAGAAAACACAGGGATAAAAGAGAGTACGATAGATATAAGAATATCCCCAAGACGCTGGAATTATGAAATATTTGAAATAATTGGTTTGGGCACTTTTAGAGGTAGAAAAATAACTCGAGTTTGAATTTGTTCAAACTTGATGCATTTTTGAACCCAACCAAAACATCTTCAAATGAGCTGAAAGTTGACAGAGTGGTTAACGATAAGGTTTAGGATTTGTAGGAAAAGAATGAACATTTTATGGACAGGGAAAATGTCACATGAAAATAAATGTAATAAAGAAGAAAGGAGAAGTTTGTATGGAATAGAAACTTGGGTGAACTTGACGAATGGTCATTTGGAATGAGCATGTTGCATGAGTGAGGTGGAGATAGGAAGAAAAGGGGGGGGGGGGGTCACCCAAGATCACACAACAAGACTTCAAGATGCAAACCAAAGGCATGATGCTCATGATGCAAATGCAACAAAAATGACATAGGCAATATCATGAAGCATAGAACAAACCAAGGATGGTGCAATGCAATATAATATAAGATGAACATGATGCAAGAAGCAAAAATGACAAGGCACTCAACATGATCATGCCATAACATATAGGAATGAAATATGCAAAACAATTATGATAGTGCAACAAACATAATAAACACACGTCAACAACTAAAATAAATGGAAGGGCAACTGAAGCGTCGGTTTCGGGGCGTTACACCCGATCAGTTTTGCTTTTGCTATCCACTCCTGTTTAAAGGATAGCTCTTTTAAGGGCAAGTGTATGACAAATATGCGGATAGCATGTCCGGGTACATGACTACTTACTTGAGTATCCGGGCGATTGCAGCTCAGACCTGCGTCCTCGGTTAAGTCCGGACACATTGCTTGTGATCCGAAGAACAGTTGGTACATCTCCACGGGTGTTACGCCCATAAAATGTTGGAGAGCTCGTGGTCCCTCCGGATTGAACTCCCACAGGCGGAGGGGGCGACGTTTGCAGGGCAAGGTGCGACGAATCAGCATGACCTGCGCTACTATGACCAGATTGATTTCTCTCTCTCTCGGAGGTCTCGAATACGGCCCTGCAACAGAGGTACGTCCTTGGACGGTCCCCAGTCGAGCCCTTTATTGACCCATGACACCCCCGCAGTGGAGGACCCGAGCAGAAGGTAGGTGGCGCCACCCATTTGGTGCCCCTGGGAGCGGTGATATAAAACCACTCCTGTTGCCATAAATTGAGCTCCTCTTGAAAAGAGCCCTCGGGCCATGGAGCGTCCGCATTCTTGCTTATAACAGCCCCTTGATCATCTTCGGCTCCACTTTGAAGGTCTTGAGCCACAATCTGAAGTGAGGGGTAATGCGGAGGAAGGCTTCACATACGACAATGAATGACGAGATGTGGAGGATGGACTCCGGATCCAAGTCATGGAATTCCAGCCCATAATAAAACATGAGCCCCCTCACAAAGGGGTCCGTCGAGAAACCTAAACCCCGAAGGAAGTGAGACACGAATACCATGCTCTCACTAGGCTCGGGAGTGGGAATAACCTGCCCTTGGGCAAGCAGCCTATGCGAAATTTCGCCGGTTAGATACCTGGCATCTCTCAGCTTTAGCACATCTTCTTCTGTGACGGAGGAAGACATCCACCGGCCGTGCAGGTCGGCGCCGGAGATCGTTGAAGGACCGAAGCGCCTGAATCTGGAGCTTTGGGTGTTTGAACTCGAGGCGAGGGGCGAATTCGATTGAGATTGAAAGAAAGGAGCGGGCCTTGGTCTCGTTATAAAGAGGTTGAATACCAAGAGCCCTCCCTGTGACCGTTCGGGACTCGCCTTCGATGGAGGAGCCGTGCCAACGGGCACGGCTGGGTTACCCACGTCCGTATTGATGGGAATCCCGGAATAAGGGGGCACGGTCTCCGCTTTGATAAGACGTGCCAAGGAAACTGCCTCGATAAACGCGCTGAGGTGGAACAGTAAAAATGATTCGTATAAAGGCCTGGCCATGGTGTGATGTCACGCCGTGGAATACGTCAGCAGATCTGTGCAAAAGTTATTCTCTCTACGGTGGTATGTGGAACTTGTTTTGCAGAGCCGGACACAATCCTTGTGTTCAAAATCTTCTATGAAGTATCCGGAGGAGGAACCCGCCTTGCAATGCCGAAGACAATATGCGTGCCGGACTCGTCGTCATTGAAGCCTGGTTCAGGGGCTACTGAGGGAGTCCTGGATTAGGGGGTGTCCGGATAGCCGAACTATCACCGTTGGTCGGACTTCTGGACTATGAAGATACAAGATTGAAGACTTCGTCCCGTGTCCGGATGGGCCTTTCCTTGGCGTGGAAGGCAAGCTTGGCGATACGGATATGTAGATCTCCTACCATTGTAACCGACACTGTGTAACCCTAACCCTATCCGGTGTCTATATAAAATGGAGGGTTTTAGTCCGTAGGACGAACAATAATCATACCATAGGCTAGCTTCTAGGGTTTAGCCTCTCTGATCTCGTGGTAGATCCACTCTTGTACTATCCATATCATCAATATTAATCAAGCAGGAGTAGGGTTTTACCTCCATCGAGAGGGCCCGAACCTGGGTAAAAACATCGTGTCCCTTGTCTCCTGTAACCATCCGCCTAGACGCACAGTTCAGGACCCCCTACTTGAGATCCGCCGGTTTTGACACCGACAACCACCATAACTTGAATGGTTTCCGAAGGAAACACTTTTAAAAATTATTCTTGATAAGTATTTTGATATGGTTGAGCTTAACACACTTTTTTGCATGGATGCCCTCGAATGAATCTAAAATGGAGAAAACTTTGAGGGACCTTGGAGCTCCATCCACGCCAATTCTTATTCCTCAAATCATCGCCAAAGATTTTGCTCTTGATGTTGCATTTGTCTATGTAGTGCCGAGTCATGCTTTTTCAAAAGCGCAAGACAACCCGTGCAAGCATCTCATGAAATTTGATACCCTTTGTGGTACTTTCAAGAAGAAAGATGTGCCATAAGATGTTGTGATGAGGACATGCCTACCATAGTTACACCCACAATCGTTGTTGCTATACCTACTGGGTCAACTACTAGAGCTCGCGCATGCAAGTTGAATTATAAGGTACTTCCATTTGTTGGTCATGTTTCTAATGTTCATGAGAATGTGATGCTGCCTAACTTAGATACATTTGTGTTGCTTATAATTGAAGCCCCGAGCATGGACAAGAAGAATGAACACTAGAGCATGATCAAGCTTGGTGATGAAGGTGCGTGCGAAGGGAACAAGAACTATGTTTTTGGTGGAGATTTCCGTACTTTTAAGACACCATGATGACATACAAGAAGATGGGAGAAATATAAAAGATGGCATTTCCTAAATTCCGTCCATAGCTCATTATTGGTATTGCACCACCTTATTTGTGGGCCAAGCCCATGTAATTTCGAAATACTACTTCATAGGCTATTTTTAGAGCCCGTATTATAGGGAAACGACTCAGGAGGTGTTATGTCCCACCTTGCCAAGGGTGGACAAAATCCTCTCTCTTTTCCCCTATAAATACAGCCCTTAAGGCATCCTTTAGACTTGGGTTTTATTTAGTTAAAAGTTAGCCATCGCTGCAACTTCGTGTACTTCGTTTGTGTCCAATGACCAGACCAAGGCCGCTTATGAAACCCCACTTTTATAAATACTTCATCCATATTCGCAATATTCAGATTGCTTAATCATATTCTTACTTGTTCTTCGATTGCTTGCAGGAATAGACCTTTGTGATCAGGTTGATCGTGCAACGGCGTGGTCAATAACCTCTCCGAGTTGGTTTAGTGATTGCTAAGGCGCAACATCAATAACCTCTCGGAGTCGGATCGTCAAAGTCGTCTCCACCAAATCGATAGTTATCATATCATCGAAAGATCGGGACACCCCGCCTCTATCAAGTGGTATCAGTTTTCAGGTTGCTCGTTGAGATTTTACAGTTTTTCATAGTTAGATCGCATCTGTCCTTCATACCTACAGTACACTAAAAAGCAAAAAAAAAGGTTAGATTAGTTTATCCGTGTCCCAGACAGTCTTAGCCTTTCGCTATTGTCACTTAGTTTTTGCATTGCTGAATTGTTGGTTGCATTGTGTGTCGAGTTGCTAGTTTTAGTTTCTAAACTTTTAGAGTTTCGAGTTCTAGTCACGTTCATACACCGCGCATCCGCATACACCATCATTCACTTTGTTGTCATTTTCTGCTGCCACTCATTTTGTTTGCGCTATTACCACCATTCAGCTGTTGTTGTCGTTCTCGCCATCTTGATTTTTCTAGGAGAGTGAGAAACGGTTAAAAAAAGGGAGACTGGAGGGAATAAGAAGAAGAAGATATGGACTAGAGTTTGCTGCTGTTTGGAGTTCTGCACAAAATACTAGTGGAAAAGTACTCTGCTCCGGTAAGGAAATAAATGGATTAAAAAAAGAAGAGATTGGTAAAGAAATAGACAAAGGGAAAGGGTAACGTGTGGTTTCCATTAGGCTACTTCCAATGCATTGGTGCTTACATGAGGTGCTAAGCACATTAATAGCTTTTTAGCAACTAAAGGCCCCAATGCATATGTGCTTAACTTGTTGGTGCTAAGCATCCTTCATTTAATAATTTTGCAACTAAAGTTCTTCATTTATTGGTGGATTCTCCCATTTAAGTCTTTTGCCTAGGTTCTCGCGCTTAACATTGTTTCTTCCTGGGGTCACTACACTCATCTCTCTCCTCTTAATTACCTTGCCACATCAGACTTTTTGCCTACATGGCTGCCTTAGCAACTGTACAAGGTGGAGCATTGGGAGGGCCTTAGGTGGGCTGCTTCCCACGTATCTTTGCAAGAAAAGAAGAGCCACGAAAAAAAGAGTAAAAAGAAGAGGGGTTCGGCCACATCCTTCTGTTGGTATTGTTGCGATTGACCTAGTTGGAATCTGTGAAGAGAACTACTAGCAGATTCGGTTTTGGCAAGTTCTGGTCAGCAAAAAAAATAAGTCAATAGTTACCACGTTTGGATTGTAAAAGAAACCTGACCGATCAATTGTTAGAGGTGATCCAAATAAGTCAAGAAAATATTAAAGGAGGAAGAGATATGTTGCTTCTTTGGAAAGGAGGAGAGAGATCTGTTGTTTTTTGGAAAGGAGTGAAAAAAATAGGGAGGGAGAGAGAGCAGATCACTTGGGATTTGGGATGTGACCCCCCCCCCCCCCCGTTCGTTATTTTTTTGCGAGTTTGAAAGGAAATCAAACAGAGAGAAAACGACGAAATTCTGATGAGCCAAAAAAACTTGGTCCGGTCCAATGAAATATCTGCTGTGATTTTCTTGTCCCATTTAAAAGGAAGATTTATTTGTGGACCAGTTTTCCATATAAAGGCATCAATTAATTTCATGATATTGTGAAAATTGGGAAGTGTTGATAAAAAATAACACGGTGCAGATTTAGGGGCCTGATCCCCGACGTGGTTCTTTCCTTTTGCAAGTCAATCTGGTCAGGTTGTTGTTGAGCAAAAAAGTCAGACGTAAAAGGAAAGAAATATTGGTCGGGTCCCCAAAATAAGAAGTTCCTTTTTTTGGCTAGGGAGATTTCGTTGGTAAAAAAAGTTTTTGAAAGCTGAGGTTGAGTTGGTTTGGAAAGATTGGATTTGTGGTCTTGAGAATCAGGTCTGTTCTCTTCGCGGGGGTTATTCAACCCGCGCACATTGTGGCGTCGGTTAGGGTTAACATGATGTGTTTGCAGGAGACTAAGCTTTAGGTGATTGACCCCTTTGTGGTTATACAATGTCTAGGACCGTCTTTCGACGGGTTTGCTTACTTGCCGGCGGAGGAGACCCGCGGTGGGATCCGTCTCGCTTGGGACTCCATTGTGCTTTCGATTAGTCAGGTGCAATTGGACACTTATTCTGTGACTGGTCAGTTCACGAATAAGGATGGCGCCACTTGGTGGATCACGGGGGTGTATGCCCCCCAAGGGAACGAGCTCAAGAAACAATTACTTCTCGACGTTTACGCTCGATGATCAACGTGCCCAGGTCCATGGATGATATTAGGCGACTTCAACATGATCTTGCGGGCCTCGGAGAAGAGTACGAGCAACATTAATAGGGCAATGATGAACAAATTCAGCAACTTCGTGGATCACCATGAACCGAAGGAACTCTACATGCACGGACGGACGTACACCTAGTCTAATGAGAGGAACGCGCCTACTTTAACTTAAATTGACAGGATTCTAGCGTCGGTGGAATGGGAGCTGGCACACCCGGAGCATTTACTTCAGGCTCTATCCTTCGCCATGTCGGATCATGCGTCGTTGCACCTGTCGACGAGCGCCCACATGCATCACAATAAGCGTTTCCACATCGAGGTGTACTAGACTAAATTGGAAGGTTTTGACGAAGCTGTCTGCGAAGCCTGGACATGTGATGAGGAGATCGTAGACCCTTTCAAGCGACTGGACGCTTTATTCCGCAACACGGCTGCCTATCTTGAAGCATGGGGTCAGCGCAAGTCGGGCAACATCATGACTCTGATGGCAGTTGCGAATTGGATCATCTTCAGAATTGACAAGGTGCAAGAAGTAAGGATCCTAACGGACATGGAGTGTTGGCTGAGAGCCCTAAAGCTGGCCTTACTGGGTTTGGCATCCCTTGAGAGGACCATGGACCATCATAGACCCAGGATTAGATGGCTGAGGGAGGGAGACGCGAACACCAAATTGTTCTAGGCAGTGGCCAATGCCAGAAGATCGAAAAACTTCATCCCCAAGATCAGGCAAGGCACGGAGATTATCACGGACCAGGACAAAATCATGGATGTATTTGTGGACGCGTACAAGAACATCCTGGGAAAGGCCAGCGCAAGAGGGCACTCACTGGAGCTGGACCTTTTGGGCATGCCGGAGCTCGATCTTTGAGACTTGGAAGGGATTTTCACAAAAGAGGAAGTTTGGCAGGTGATCAAGGTACTCCCGCAAGACCGTGCGCCTAGGCCGGACGACTTCATTTGGCTTTTCTACCTCAAGGCCTGGCCTGTCATCAAGTCTGATATCATGGCTGCATTGCTTAAGCTGTTCATTGGTGATAGCAGGGGGTTCACCAAACTCAACAAAGCTCATATTGTCCTCATCCCTAAATCGCCAGAGGCCTTGGACGTTAAGGACTACAGGCCCATCAGCCTCCCGCACAGCTTCGCCAAGCTATTCACGAAACTGATGGCCACGAGAGCCAGGAAGCGCTTGAAGTTGTTAGTATCAATTAGACCGCTTTCATCAAACGACACAGCATCCATGACAATTACTTGCTGGTCCGGCAGGTTACCAGGAAAATGCATGCCTCCAAGATACAGGTCTTTTCCTTAAGTTGGATATTGCTAGAGCTTTCGACTCCTTATCTTGGACGTTTCTGGTGGAGGTGCTTAGGGCACGAGGGTTCGGTTGGAGATGGATTAGTTGGGTGACCGCGTTGCTATCCACGGCGAGCACAAGGATCATTGTCAACGGTATACCAGGAAGCATCATATACCACGCCCAGGGGCTAAGGCAAGGGGACCCCTTCTCCCCCTTGTTGTTCGTGATTGCCATGGACGCTCTCTTTGCCCTCATCAACACAGAAACGACCGAGGGTGTTCTCAGCTCCTTCAGAGGGATCCAGCCTATGTAGGGGCTCTCGGTCTATGCGCACGACGTAGCGATGTTTGTGAAGCCTTCTGTGTAAGACTTGTTTTGCGTTAAGGAGTTGTTGGAGGTCTTTGGTGAAGCTTCAAGTCTAAGGATAAACTTCATGAAATCAACTACGATTTTGATCAGGGGATCGGAGGAGGATGGGCACAGAGTGCGGGCAGTGCTGCAATGTCAGCTAGGTGCTTTCGCTTGTAAACACCTTGGGATCCTGCTCGTGATTCACCAATTGGGACGCACAGATTGGCAACCTTTGCTCGATCAAGTTAGGAAGGTGGTACCTTCGTGGCAAAGAGGGTTGATTCAGAGGTGGAGAAGATTGATCCTTGCCAAATCAGTTGTCTCTGCAAGGCCGGTACACCAGCTTATGGTGCTTGACATCCCTGGATGGGTCTTCGAAGACATGGAGAAATGGATGAGGGTGTTCTTTTGGGCAGACAAAGATAAGGTAAATGGTGGGAAATGCCTTGTGGCCTGGGACACTGTGTGCCGTCCAACATGCTTTGACGGCTTGGGAGTCCGAGACCTATGTGTAACACTCCAAAATTTTTGATTTGGTTTTTGTCAAATTCTTTAATTAATTGGAACGAGGTTATTTAAAAATATATTTTTAAAGACTCCCCTTCTCAAAAAAATTCTTTTAAGACAAATTTTTTTTTGGGTTCTTCCCAACCTTGATTGTTGGTCTTGAAGATTTTTCATCTTGGGTTGGCACAACACAAATACTTTTGAGTGGACCTTTCAAATCCTTTTACTAAAAATAATTCCTATAAATTTTGGATTTTTTTCCTTCCCTATTCAAAAGTACTCTCTTGCTATGGCCTATGTAGAAAACTTTCTTCCAAAACCCACCTCCCTACTTTGGGTCAAGTCAAGCATCAAGTCCAGCAAGATTCGACTTCTCTTGGATTTTATTTCTATTTGTTTTAACCTCAAAATCTTTTTCTGCCATTTATGTGGACCTTAGTGATTTACAAAGGAACTACTAGATTTCCTTTGAGTTTTGGTTCCAAATAAATTCCCCTGGCTAGTCCTTAGTGCCCTCAACCCAGATCCATCAAGATCTGCTAGTCCGCAGTTCAAAATTTTCAAAATTTGCTTGCTGCAAGTTTGGACCAGATTTGCCATTTTTGGTGAAATTTATTCTTTTCCTTTTCCAAAAATTATGAAGAAATTCAGGCAGTCTCTGGATGCATCAAGAGGCCATCACACCAAGTTTCATCTCAAGAAACATTTTCCACATGCGCCGAACATTTCGTCGAACAGCTGGTGTGCACTGGTCCTGTTCATATTCAGAGTCTCAGTGTTAAGCTTCAGTCGTCAGTATCGTTTTCTTCAGAGCTTGGCATCAATCTCGCCAATGCTCGCCCTGGCCTCTTGCTCCCTGTTCCCCCTCCTTATCTAGTGCGCCGCAGGGTTGTTTGGACGGTCGCGAGCGTCGGTGGCGACGTGTCACGTCAACTCCGGCGCCTCCCGCGGTGGCAGAACCGCCCGTGGCGGCCAGCAGGGGCCAGCCCTGCAGTACGGCGCAGTCCAGCACCGCCCACACCAACAGGAGCCTCCGCGTGGCCATCCTCTTCTCTGTACGCGTTGCAGAACCGTCGCCGTGGCCTGAGAGGCGCAGAGCGCGCTCTCTGCTGCCGACGAGCCCGTGAGCTCCGTTTCGTCGAAGCCACGGGAGCAGGCCAAATCCGATCAAACTTAGCTGTTGAATGGAGCTAGCGGACCAATCCGCAAATGCCCAGTCACCTAAGTCGTCAGCTCGACCACCACCTCACCGTAATTACTCACCGGAGAAATCCCGTTCTCGGCAACCGCCTCGGGCCGGCTATAAATAGAGGCCCCGAGCTCGCCTTCGATCCAGCACCACTCCTCCACCTCATGAGAGCAGCGCCCAGCCGCTAGAAGGACCTCAAGGAGTCCTTCTTCCCCAACTCCGGCCGCCACGACCCGCTCTGGTAGCCAGCTTGATTCACTCGATTCCTTGCATAGCTCTAGCTCAAACTTGGGGAGGAACCTCCTATTGCACCCACTCCCCTAACCCGCGCTCCGATTTGGCGTTTGCAGCTCTCTTCGGAGGGATCCATCCTCGACCGAACCGCCGTCCGCTGGAGTGGAAGCCACAGTCGGCGTGGTGCTCGCCGACGACCAAATCCACCACCCACCGACGCGGAATTGTCCCGTCAGTGCAACCATACCCTTGCCCTCCTCTGGATCGCCATCGATCGTCGCCGGCGATCATAGTTTGCTTCGGTCGACGGTGAGATTTTAAACCTGACATGCGGGACCCCCTCGTCAGCCTCTCTTCTTTTATTCGAAAACTTTTTCTGAAAGCGCCTTCGGGCAAAGTACGTTTTCCCTTTGGGTCGGCGTATTTCTAACCGAAACGTTTTCTGTTTTTTTAAACTAGCCCCTCGAAAGTTTCTGTTTCATCACAGATTAGTCCCTGGACTAAAACCTTAATAACTTTTAAATAGAAGATGATTTTGAGTTGATTCTTTTTTTGTCATCTTTATTTTTCTATATAGTTTTATATCATATTTATTTAAAAAAATTATTTTGAACAATTTTTATGCACGCACGGTATTTACGTTAGTATTCGATTTCTTTTATAACGTAGATACCGAAGGAGCTGACAGGGCCACAAACTTCGCCGAGCTAGACTCCGACTACTCCGAACCAGGCAAGCATGTTTGAACCTTTGATATGATGAGTGTTTTTCATGATTGCTTGAGTGGTTTTCTCATGACATGTTTATATAAGCATTTGTGAATGTTATATTTCATGCAAAGCAAGCTGCAAGTGAGCTTCGAAACTTGATGTGTTCATATGATGGTGAGATAACCTGATAATGTGGTGGCAGGATAGGTTGCGAGCTGGTATTGTTGAAGCATGCGCTTTATGTCAACCGCTTAACTCCGATATGCGTGGATCAAGTCTTGTTCCCGTTCGTCCCCTTTTCGTGCCACCACATGTCTTCTGCAAAGAATGCGGTTTAGTCAGTTGCAAACCTCTTTCCTTGTACACGCCAAATAGAGGGGCCGTGATGAGGGTTCCATGGCCCTGGATTAAAGCACGTCATCCGGTCAGGGGCATGGTTGTTTCCGGTTGGGACCGAGAGGGGGGCATCCCTTAGAGCGCACGATATAAATTTGATCCGATGCTATTCGAGGTTATAGACTCCCCGTCTTAGAGTTTTGCTTGAACGTTGCCTAGGGTGATTCCTGGCAGCGGAATGTGGAATGGGTGTGTACTGGTTAGATGTGTTTATCCTAAAATACCGTAAACGGAACTAGTTCTTTGTGACTACTGAAATCCGTTGGCTGTGGTTAAAGAGTTCAATCTCTGCAGAGTCAAAACCATTCGAGTAACCATGTCCATGGTCAAGGACTTGAACAACATCTCAGTGTCAGTGTCAGTCTCAGTGTCAGTCTCAGTGTCAGCCCTAGTGACATTCTCCGGAGAATAAGCATGAAACTGAGAGTGGTAAACCCGGCTGAATGTTATTCCTATGGATGGACTAACCAGTTTATTGTCATGTACCAAGTATTTCCATGGAATGATGTTACCTTCATGAGCTACTTGAATTCGAATGATGAGATATAAGCCCTTTATGTGATGTCGCTCAGACGTCTGACTGTGGCATTCTTGTTATTTACTTTTGATATAAGCCCTTTATGTGATGTCGCTCAGACGTCCGACTGTGGCATTCTTGTTATTTACTTTTGATATAAGCCCTTTATGTGATGTCGCTCAGACGTCCGACTGTGGCGTTCTTGTTATTTACTTGTGATATAAGCCCTTTATGTGATGTCGCTCAGACGTCCGACTGTGGCATTCTTGTTATTTACTTTTGATATAAGCCCTTTATGTGATGTCGCTCAGACGTCTGACTGTGGCATCCTTGTTATTTACTTTCATTATAAGCCCTTTTTGAGATGTCGCTTAGACGTCCGACTATGGCACGTACTGTCATTTACGTTTTAATATAAGCCCTTTGTGTGGTGTTGCCCTGACTCCTGACTGCGGCATGTTAATTTATTTTTACCTTTCGAGGCGTCGCTTCAGACACCCGATCGGTCTTCCGTTCTTTTATTGGGATTTCGGGAGGGCTATCGCCTGACTTCCTTTTTTAATTAACATGCAGTGCAAATTTATTATCTGAGTGCGCATTACTAGTCTGCTCATGTGCATCATGTTTGCATTTGTTATATCTTATGTCCAAACTGTCTTGCGAGTACATTCAAAGTACTCACCTGGCTTGTTGATTTGGCGAGATGTTGTGAAGGCGATCTTATGGATGAAGAGTGCGATAGCGAGTCCGACGCCTAGAGGAGTCGGTCCAGTCCGTGCAATCTCGAGTTGTTCACTTGTATTATATACACTTCCACTACCCTAATAAAATCATCGAGCCTCACTCCGGCGCTTGATGAGCTGTAAGATTTTGGAGTCATGTCACCCATTTCACTGTGACATATCCACCACCACTTTTATTACGAGACAGTAGTTATGCCACCATACCCTTTGTGTCATATCCACATTTATGTATGATATCAGCGTGCTTGTAATAAATTATTGAGCA
Source organism: Aegilops longissima (assembly GCA_021605205.1). Classification (NCBI taxonomy): domain Eukaryota; kingdom Viridiplantae; phylum Streptophyta; class Magnoliopsida; order Poales; family Poaceae; genus Aegilops; species Aegilops longissima. Next base: position 253,979,224 of record CM038679.1, read on the forward strand.
GCCTCAGCTCAACCTTGTATAATATTTAGTACTTCTGGATTTCTGTATCAGGGATTTGTCTACCAGTAAGGAGGATTCTCTATAATGGTCTGATATAATGGTCGGTTTTTCAATAAATGTTTTATTGGAAAACCGGTCCTGACAACCTTGGTATCAGAGCCATGATGACTATAGGAAGCCACTAGGTGCGACCTCTAATCGGTTATTAGCATAATAGGTGCTATTTTAACATTTTGCCAATGTAGCACTTTTCTATTAGTCATCATAAATTTATGATTTTACTATTCGGAATTTTTGTCTACCTTTGTAGATGGCTGGCAGCGACTGTGAGTCACAGGTGTTCGCCAATGTACCTGAGGGGTTTATCAAGCTTGTCGTCTCCATCACCAAGGTCGCGATCGGGCCATCGGCTCATCCGGAGTTCACACTCTACCAGCACAAGATCAGCGACAGCGTGTCTATGCACCAGGCCGCGGTGCAATTCAAAGGAGGACGTTCTGAGTCACGCCGCTTCCGATTTGTGGGTAGGGTCATGCCTACGGAGAGGCATGCCATGCAGATGGTCGCCCGTGAGGCGATAACTCGTCTCTGGGATGCCCTCCCTTCGATGAAGGCTCGTCGCTACCGCTACCTCCCATGCCACGTGCCATACACATGTCACTATGCGTTCGCTTGCGCTAGGGGGGAGAGAGATGAGGCTATTGAAATGTTGGTTGAGTATATCAAAGCTCTTGAGGCAACTTTTGATAACCTCGTGGACGACTTTGTGGCTGCTCGTATGGACTTAGTTCAGGGCTGTTCCGCCAACAGGAGGGAGCTCCTCCATACAGCATCACCACTGACTTACGTCTCGTCCTCAGCATCCTATACACCTGCCATCTTAGCCGCCGCTCGCCGCCTGCCTACCACTAAGGAGTTTGACCAAGTCATTGCTCCTACTCCAGTCAGTGCTGCACCACCTGCCGCACCCGCACCAGCTCCTCAACCCAGTACTTCGCGCCTGGAGCCTATTAGTGAGGAGGAGGTTGAGTCTCCAGCATCACTGGGTCTTACCCTCGGCAGGCCGAGGAAAGTTTTTACCATCTCCAACTGAGTGTGCCTAGCAGCCGTGCGATGTACCAGCTTGTATGATATGTTTATATGTATAAGGGTTTGGTCAGAAGTAGTTTGTGTGCGCATCATGTAGGAACTCGGAGAAGTGCACTAGCCTAAATAACATGTCAGGAATGTGTACGCACATCCTGAGTGATGTATTGTATAATTACGGCTTACATGTAAGATATGTACTGAGCGGTCCTTCTCCATGCGCAATCAAGTATTTTCTTGAAAAATCTTGGATTTTTTTTTAGAAAAAAATTCCGCCTTTGCAAATTATTTATTTTGCCACTCGGTTTTTCTCATGAGTTCTGCAAAAATACCCCAGAGTGGAAAATGCCTCGTCCCTGGACTCGTTCCATGCCAAGTCCGCCGGAAGAAAATTATGGTACTCAGACAAGTAACAATTTCACACAGGGGCAGTCAAGTCAGCAAGGCAGTGAAGCAGCATTTTCTCAAGTATGCCGCCTTTATGAGCAAAGCCAGCAGCAACATCAAGAAATGATGAACCATGTTATCAATATGGGAAATCACCGTGAACCATATCAGCAGCATTCCAAATCGTCTGAACTACAAAAGACACGTCCCCCAACGTTCTCTCACACTGATAGACCTCTTGAGGCCAATGATTGGCTTCGAGACATTGAAAGGAAGTTAATTATTGCACAATGTCCGGACCGCGAGAAGGTACTTTATGCACCTCACTACCTCACTGGAGCAGCTGCATCATGGTGGAAAAATTTCCTACACATGCATCCCAATGAAAATAACATCACCTGGGAAGAATTTAAAGAAGGTTTTCGTGGGGCGCACATTCCTAGAAGTATTATGAGGATCAAGAAAAGGGAGTTTGATGACCTCAAGCAGAGAAGCATGACAGTAACTGAGTACAATAGTCAGTTTACTCAATTATCTCGTTATGCCAACGAAGAGCACATGACTGAAAATAAAAAGATGGAAAAATTTCTAGATGGTCTGGCACCAGCACTTAAATGCCAGCTGGTCATACACACCTTTCCGGATTTCAAAACACTTGTGGACAAAGCTATTACATTGGAAAATGAGCGCCGCAGCTTGGAGGATTTTCACAAGCGAAAAAGGGACAAGACTATTCATGCTCGAAACAACCGGAACAAGACCGATTTTCAGAAAATTGGAGCGAACAAATCCACAACCATTGTTCCACGCCCAAACGAAAAATTTCATGCAAGAGACAAGGATTTTACATATCACCTAGGTGTTACTTGCTACGCTTGTGGAGAGGAAACACACTATGCCAAACAGTGCCCAAAGCAAATAAACTCGGCCCCCAAGCAAAACAACTGTGGAAATAATTCAACACCCAAGCGTAACAACTTCAACCCCAATAACAATCACAAGAAGGGTCACTTGAACCATGTGACCAAGGAGGAAGCACAGAATGCCCCGGATATCGTACTCGGTACGTTCCCTGTCAACACAATACCTGCCACGGTTTTGTTTGATTCTGGAGCTTCTCACTCGTTCATTTCAAAGAAATTTGCTTTGCAACATGATTTTCGATGCTTCCCTTGGAAAAATCCATGACCATCAAGTCTCCCGGGATTAAGCAAATCACTCAGAGTTACTGCCAAGGTGTGGTTATTGAGATTGAGGGACTAAAGTTTTAGGCAAACCTCATTGTATTGGAAAATAAGGGACTGGATGTTATCCTAGGAATGGCTGGTTAACCACCAACAAGGGATTTATTGACTGCTTCAATCAGACTGTAATTCTTACTCATCATAACGGAAGACGATAAAAATTGCAGCTCAAGAAAGACCAATATCACGGCAACCAAGGTTGAACAAGGTGGACATTTTAGAGTTAAGAAAAGTTCTAGTGGTGTGTGAGTTCCCTGACGTATTTCCCGAAGAACTACCAGGCATGCCACCAGACCGGTAAATAGATTTCATCATTGAACTAGCACCTGGAACCACCCCCATATACAAGAAACCCTATAGAATGGCACCCTCCGAGTTGGTATAATTAAAGAAGTAAATAAAAGAATTACTGGACAAAGGATTTATACAGGCCAGCTCCTCACCTTGGGGTTCACTAGTATTATTTGCCAAGAAAAAGGATGGGACATTGAGATTATGTATAGACTATCAAGCACTCAACATGGTCACCATCAAAAACAAATATCCGATGCCACGGATAAATGATTTATTTGACCAGCTCGCACAAGCCAAGGTTTTCTCAAAAATTGATTTAAGGTCGGGGTATCATCAATTAAAGGTACGGACAGAAGATATCCCTAAGACATCATTCGCCTCTAGATACGGATTATATGAATTTACAGTAATGCCGTTTGGACTGACAAACGCCCCCGCATATTTTGTCCACCTCATGAACAATGTGTTTATGAAATTTATGGAAAAATTTGTTGTGGTGTTCATTGATGATATTCGGTATACTCTAAGACACCGGAAGAACATTTGAACATCTCGTAATTGTCTTGGGAGAATTAAGGAAACATCAATTATACACCAAATTCAGCAAATGTGAATTTTGGTTAAGACAGGTTGGTTTTCTAGGCCACGTATTGACCCAAGAAGGTGTTGCCGTGGACCCAGAAAAAGTCAAGACTGTACTTGGCTGGAAACAACCAGCCAATGTAACAGATGTACGAAGTTTCCTGGGAATGGCAGGATATTACCGAAGGTTTATTGAAGGGTTCTCCACCATAGCAAAACCAATGACACAGTTACTCAAGAAGGATAAGAAATTTGCATGGACTGAAGCTTGCGAGAAAAGTTTCCAAGAACTCAAAAGGAAATTAACAACAGCGCCAGTATTGGTTGTACCAGTCATACACAAAAGTTTTGAAGTGTATTGTGACGCATCCCGGAAGGGCCTCAGATGCGTATTAATGCAAGACGATAAAGTAGTCGCATACGCTTCCAGGCAACTACGAAAGCATGAAGAAAATTATCCTACTCATGACTTGGAGTGGCAGCAGTCATTCATGCACTCAAGGAGTGGAGGCACTTTTTGCTTGGGAATCGTTGTGAAATATATACGGACCATAAAAGCCTCAAATATATTTTCACACAACCCGAACTCAATTTACGACAATGGCGCTGGTTGGAATTAGTGAAAGATTATGATGTTGGCATTCACTACCATCCAGGAAAGGCGAATGTAGTGGCAGATGCTCTTAGTTGAAACCCAACTCGGGAAACAACAGTCTATAGAACTTGAGACCTGAATTTCAGCAGGAGTTCTCCAAACTCAACTTGGTGATGGTCACTGAAGGCAATGTGTCAAATTTGGAAATACAGCCCTCCCTAATGGAACAGATTAAGAAGGCTCAGCATGGACACCACAGCATCGAAGGCATAAAAAGAAAAGTGAGGTGGGCAAGGCTTTTAATTCGTCAGTGAGCGATAAGGGAATATTATGGTACGGAGACAGACCTTGCGTACCAAATATAGAGGACCTCAAATAGCAAATTCTAGCCGAAGGCCACACCGCTCCATATTCAATCCACCCTAGAGGAACCGAAATGTACAAGGACATTCAGGAAATTTTTTGGTGGCACGGTATGAAGAGGGATATAGCCACATTCATTGCATGTTGTGATTCATGTCAGCGCATTAAAGTCGAGCACCAAAAACCAGCAGGACTATTACAACCAAATAGGATACCTGAGTGGAAATGGGACGAAATTGGAATGGATTTTATTGTCGGACTGCCTCGGTCACGACACGGAAATGATGCCATATGGGTCATCACAGATAGATTAACTAAGGTGGCACACTTCATCCCAGTAAAGACAACCAACACCACTCAGAAACTTGCCAAACTTTATCTCTCCTGTATAGTTTGTCTGCATGGAATTCCAAAGACTATAATATCGATGAGGCACTCAATTCGTCTCTAGATTTTGGGATCATTTACAACAAGCTCGGGAACTCAACTAGTATTAAGTACAACATACCACCCCTGATGGAGGACAAACTGAACACTGTGAACCAAATTCTAGAGGACATGCTAAGAGCATGTGTTCTCACCTATGGAACCAGTTGGGAAGAAAGCTTTCCATATGACGAGTTCGCATACAACAACAGTTACCAAGCCAGTCTACAAATGGCACCTTTTGAAGCCTTATGCAGGCGAAGATGTCGTACCCATTAAATTGGTCGAGAACAGGAGGCGATCGTATCTTGCCCCGACATGCTCAAGGAAGCTGAGGAGAAAGTTAGACTAATCAGGGATCGACTTAAGACAGCCCAGAGCCGACAAAAGAGTTATTACAATCAAAAACATCGTGAAGTCAGCTTTGAACCCGATGAATATGTGTATCTACGAGTATCTCCTATGAGGGGCCTGCAACGATTCAAAGTTAAAGGAAAGCTAGCACCACGGTTTATTGGACCCTTCTGTGTGATTGCACGAAGAGGCACAGTGGCCTACCAGCTAGACCTACCCAAAGAACTGTCAGACGTCCATGATGTGTTCCACGTCTCACAATTGAGGAAATGTGTAAGCAATCCAGAGAAGCATGTATCTCATGAGAGCATTGACGTACAACCAGACCTCACCTACACGAAACATCCAATAAAAATATTGGAGGAGTCCGAAAGGAGGACCCGTCAGAAAACAATTAAGTTTTTCGAGGTTCAGTGGAGCAATCACACCGAGGATGAAGCAATATGGGAAAGAGAGGATTTTCTTCGGACAGAGTACCCACACCTATTTGAGGATCAGCTGAAATCTCGGGGACAAGATTTTTCCTAAGGGGGTAGGTGTTGTAACACTCCAAAAATTTTGATTTGCTTTTTGTCAAATTCTTTAATTAATTGGAAGGAGGTTATTTAAAAATATATTTTTTAAAGACTCCCCTTCTCAAAAAAATTCTTTTAATCCAAATTTTTTTGGGTTCTTCCCAACCTTGATTGTTGGTCTTGAAGACTTCTCATCTTGGGTTGGCTCAACACAAATACTTTTGAGTGGACCTTTCAAATCCTTTTACTAAAAATAATTCCTATAATTTTGGGATTTTTTTCCTTCCCTATTCAAAAGTACTCTCTTGCCATGGCCTATGTAGAAAACTTTCTTCCAAAACCCACCTCCCTACTTTGGGTCAAGTCAAGCATCAAGTCCAGCAAGGTTCAACTTCTCCTGGATTTTATTTCTATTTTTTTAACCTCAAAATATTTCTCTGCCATTTATTTGGACCTTACTGATTTACAAAGGAACTACTATATTTCCTTTGAGTTTTGGTTCCAAATAAATTCCCCTGGCTAGTCCTTAGTGCCCTCAACCTAGATCCATCAAGATCTGCTAGTCCACAGTTCAAAATTTTCAAAATTTGCTTGCTGCAAGTTTGGACCAGATTTGCCATTTTTGGTGAAATTCATTCTTTTCCTTTTCCAAAAATTCTAAAGAAATTCAAGCAGTCTCTGGATGCATCAAGAGGCCATCCCACCAAGTTTCAGCTCAAGAAAATGTTTCCACGTGCGCCAAACATTTCGTCGAACAGCTGGTGTGCACTATTCCTGTTCAAATTCAGAGTTTCAGTGTTAAGCTTCAGTCGTCAGTGTCATTTTCTTCAGAGCTTGGCGTCAATCTCGCCAGTGCTCGCCCTGGTCTCTTGCTGCATGTTCCCCCTCCTTATCTAGTGCGCTGCACAGTTGTTTGGCCGGTCACGAGCGTCGGTGGCGACGTGTCACGTCAAGTCTCCCGCGATTGTAGAACCGCTCGTGGAGGCCAGCAGGGGCCAGCCCTGCAGTACGGCGCTGTCCAGCACCGCCCACACCACCAGGAGCCTCCGCGTGGCCGTCCTCTTCTCTGTACACGCCGAAGAACCATCGCCATGGCCTGAGAGGCGCAGAGCACGCTCTCTGCCGCCGATGAGCCCATGAGCTCCGTTCCGTCGAAGCCACGGGAGCAGGCCAAATCCGATCAAACTTAGTTGTTGAATGGAGCCAGTGGACCAATCCGCAGCTGCCCAGTCACCTAAGCCTTCAGCTCGACCACCACCTCGCCGTAATTACTCGCCGGAGAAATCCCGTTCTCGGCAACCGCCTCGGGCTGGCTATAAATAGAGGCCCCGAGCTCGCCTTCGATCCAGCACCACTCCTCCACCTCACCAGAGCCGCGCGCAGCCGCTAGAAGGACCTCAAGGAGGCCTTCTTCCCCAACTCCGGCCGCCACGATCCGCTCTGGTAGCCAGCTTGATTCACTCGATTCCTTGCATAGCTCTAGCTCAAACTTGGGGAGGAACCTCCTATTGCACCCACTCCCCTAACCCGCGCTCCGATTTGGCGTTTGCAGCTCTCTTCGGAGGGATCCATCCTTGACCGAACCGCCGTCCGCCGGAGTGGAAGCCGCCATCGGCGTGGTGCTCGCCAATGACCAAGTCCACCACCCACCGACGCGGAATTGTCCCGTGAGTGCAACCATACCCTTGCCCTCCTCTGGACCGCCGTCGATCGTCGCCGGCGATCATCGTTTGCTTCGGTCGACGGTGAGATTTTAAATCTGACATGCGAGACCCCCTCGTCAGCCTCTCCTCTTTTATTTGAAACATTTTCTGAAAGCGCCTTCGGGCAAAGTACGTTTTCCCTTTGGGTTGCCGTATTTCTAACTGAAACATTTTTTGTTTTTTAAACTAGCCCCTGGAAAGTTTCTTTTTCATCACAGATTAGTCCCTGGACTAAAACCTTAATAACTTTTAAACAGAAGATGATTTTGAGTTGATTCTTTTTCTGTCATCTTTATTTTTCTATCTAGTTTTTATCATATTTATTTAAAAAAAATATTTGGAACAATTTTTATGCACGCATGGTATTCACGTTAGTATCCGATTTCTTTTATAACATAGATACCGAAGGAGGTGACGGAGCCGCAAACTTCGCCGAGCTAGACTCCGACTACTCCGAACCAGGCAAGCATGTATGAAACTTTGATATGATGAGTGTTTTTCATGATTGCTTGATTGGTTTTATCATGACATGTTTATATAAGCATTTGTGAATGTTATATTTCATGCAAAGCAAGCTGCAAGTGAGCTTTGAAATTTGATGTCTTCATATGATGGTGAGATAACCTAATCATGTGGTGGCATGATAGGTTGCGAGCTGGTATTATTGAAGCATGCCAGTTTTATGTCAACCGCTAAACTCCAGTATTAACGTGGACCAAGTCTTGTTCCCGTTCGTCCCCTTTTCGTGCCGCCACATGTCTTCTGCAAAGAATGCGGTTTAGTCAGTTGCAAACCACTTTCCTTGTACACACCAAATAGATGGGCTGTGATGAGGGCTCCATGGCCCTGGATTAAAGCCCGCCATCCAGTCAGGGGGCATGGGTGTTTCCAGTTGGGACCGAGAGGGGGGCACCCCTTAGAGCGCGCGATATAAATTTGATCCCATGCTATTCGAGGTTGTAGCCTCCCCGTCTTAGAGTTTTTCTTGAACGTTGCCTAGGGTGATTCCTAGCAGCGGAATGTGGAATGGGTGTGTACTGGTTAGATGTGTTTCTCCTAAAATACCGTTAACGGAACTAGTCCTTTGTGACTACTGAAATCCGTTGGCTGTGGTTAAAGAGTACAAACTCTGCAGAGTCAAAACCATTGGAGTAACCATGTCCATGGTCAAGGACTTGAACAACATCTCAGTGTTAGTGTCAGTCTCAGTGTCAATCTCAGTGTCAGCCCAGTGACAGTCTCCGGAGAATAGGCATGAAACTGAGAGTGGTAAACCCGGCTGAATGTTATTCATGTGGATGGACTAACCAGTTTACTGTCATGTACCGAGTATTTCCATGGAATGATGTTACCTTCATGAGCTACTTGAATTTGAATGATGAGATATAAGCCCTTTATGTGATGTCGCTCAGACGTTCGACTATGGCATTCTTGTTATTTACTTTTGATATAAGCCCTTTATGTGATGTCGCTCAGACGTCCGACTGTGGCATTCTTGTTATTTACTTTTGATATAAGCCCTTTATGTGATGTCGCTCAGACGTCCGACTGTGGCATTCTTGTTATTTACTTGTGATATAAGCCCTTTATGTGATGTCGCTCAGACGTCCGACTGTGGCATTCTTGTTATTTACTTTTGATATAAGCCCTTTATGTGATGTCGCTCAGACGTCTGACTGTGGCATCCTTGTTATTTACTTTCATTATAAGCCCTTTTTGAGATGTCGCTTAGACGTCCGACTATGGCACGTACTGTCATTTACGTTTTAATATAAGCCCTTTGTGTGGTGTCGCCCTGACTCCTGGCTGCGGCATGTTAATTTATTTTTACCTTCGGCGCCGCTTCAGCACCGATCGGTCTTGATTATTTTATTGGGATTTCGGAGGACTATCGCTCGACTTCCTTTTTAATTAACATGCGATTGCAAATTTATTATCTGAGTCGCATTACTAGTCTGCTCATGTGCATCATGTTTGCATTTGTTATATCTTATGTCCAAACTATCTTGCGAGTACATTCAAAGTACTCACCTGGCTTGTTGATTTGGCCAGATGTTGACGAAGGCGATCTTATGGATGAAGAGTACGATAGCGAGTCCGACGCCTAGAGGAGTCCTAGTCAGTCCCGTGCAATCCTGGAGTTGTTCACTTGTATTATATACACTTCCGCTACCCTAATAAAATCATCGAGCCTCACTCCGGCGCTTGATGAGCTGTAAGATTTTGGAGTCATGTCACCCATTTCACTGTGACATATCCACCACCACTTTTATTACGAGACAGTAGTTATGCCACCATACCCTTTGTGTCATATCCGCATTTATGTATGATATCGGCGTGCTTGTAATAAATTATTGAGCAGCCTCAGCTCAACCTTGTATAATATTTAGTACTTCTGGATTTCTATATCAAGGATTTGTCTACTAGTAAGGAGGATTCTGATATAATGGTCGGTTTTTCAATAAATGTTTTATTGGAAAATCGGTCCTGACACTATGCCAGCAGGCGAATGCGCTAAAGGTGAAGTGGGAATGGTTACGTAGGTCAGACCCATCCATACCTTGGCAAGGCATTCCTATGGCAGAGGATGCAAAGGCCAGAATTGTGTTCAACAGTCTCGTCAAGATCAGCGTGGGTGATGGTTTGATGGTTCTATTCTGGAAGGATCAATGGATTCTGGGTTTACAGTCGGTGAGATTTCTCCCCTCATCCTCGAGATGGTGAGCACGAATGCTCGCAAAAGAAGGACAGTTAAACAGGCCTTGCCGGGGAATGCATGGACGGAGGATGTTCAAGGCGACATCTCCTTCACGGCGCACATGCAGGTGGCCAATATTTGCCTTGCCATAGCTACGGTCCCGACTAACGAACAGAGCCCAGACCAATTTTGTTGGCCGGCTGACACCTCAGGAACTTACATAGCAAGATCGGTCTACCAGAGGTTATGCATGGGATTGGAGCATGCCTCGACAGCAGAAGGCATTTGGAGGAGTTTGGCACCTCTTCGGTGCAACATCTTCGCTTGGCTCGCAGTACAATATCAGCTTTGGACTTCTGATAGGCACGCCAAATACGACATCCAAGATGAGATGTCACCGTTCTTCACGTGTCTTCAAGATGAAGACAACGCGGATCACATCTTGGTGCATTGCGTTTACGCACGAGAGGTGTGGCAGCTATGCCTCGATTCCTTCCAGCTCAACATCACCGCGCCGACCACCAACACTACCTTTGCTGAATGGTTGCTGGAGCAGAGATTGAGGTTAACAGGAAGAGTGCAACGAGGATTCGACACCTTTATCATAGGGTGGCATGGGCTTTGTGGAAGCAACGCAACACGAGGGTGTTCAACAGGCCGCGCGATCAGAAGATGCCTCCCTAACTTGTTGCGGAAATTCAAGCGGAAACGTAGATTGGACCAGTGCAGGGCTTGGTGTTGGAGGTCTATATCCTTTTGTGAGAGTGTAGCCGTGTGAGTTTAGGTTGGTGTCGGAGTGGTGTTCGCCATCTCGGATGTTCGCATCCCATTTTGGACTCTTGTAAATATTAGTCTCCCTTCTACAAAAATATGGTACGCCATCGGCGTACTCTCGAAAAAAAAAGAATCAGATCCGTGGATTTACTGGAAAAAAATTAAGAGAGATATTTGGGGAAGGAAAGATACGTACTTTGGAGGAACACATCAGTTTGTTGGCAAGTTTGGGTTTCGCAATGAAATTAAAAGAAAAGGAAAGTGTTGGTTGTGCTCCTTTCGTAGGAATCCTACTAATACAAGTTTCCAATCTTGGTGCTATTTTCCATCCAGAATATCTTGGTTGGCACGAAGAGCCAAACATGGAGATAAGAGAGAGGGAATAGTAAAAAAAGTTTAGAGGTTCAGAGATTCCACGTGTGAAGGTAGGATCGGCCAAAAAAAGTTGCGACTTCGGAAAGAAAAAAAAGTGTATATGGTCGTTGGGATTGATTCCCTTGCAAACCGTGAGTTGTCACTATAATGAAAAAAAGAGGAGAGTAGCCCTACTAGTTTATAGTACTGAAGGGACTGTGTCCTTGCATGGCATGATTGGAAGGTTTGAAAAAAATTTAGAGATTACGTGACAAGTACTTGTACCAGTTTATTTGGACAATTGAGATTTTGTTTTTATCACCGTAGAGTACCTTTCACTACACAAGTGTTCTGTTTCACCAGTCCGCTGTCGCATGAATTTTATTTGTCTCTTAGGCTCGCGTCTCCAGTGCATTCTAGCCTAGGATCAGCACTCAACCACTTTGAACAAATTTTTAGCTTGCATTAATTAACATGGTTGTAACATTTTTCCACACATATAAATCCAGCCCAGTTCCAAATATTTCTGCATCATGAATACATACATTTACATGGTAATCGCTTTAACCAACTCTTGGAGTTATTCGACACCGCTGGTTTCCGGTCACCACCTGCTGCATGGTAAGAACTTCCAAGACTTTGATTTTTGCTCTGCTGTGAGCGTTTTACCACCACATCCCAATAGTTCATAGGAACATTATTCTTGGATTTTGTTTCTTATTTCTACTGATCATGGCAGGTTCCAGAGCCATTTGGGCTTCATCGATCGTGGAGACGTGCCATCACCTCCGAAAATACAACCACCATCACAAGAGGTACAAAGACATTAGAATGCGCACAAACAGGTTCCTGTTTCCATGCCACCTTTTAATGGTCGTTTTAAGCCTGATTTATATATTGAATGGGAGCTCGAAATAAATGCTATATTTGTTTCCCATAATTTTTCTGTGCGTCAAAAAGTTAAGGTCGCGGTTGGTACTTTCACTAGTTTTGCTACTGTTTGGTGGAGTGAACACTGTCGGTTATACCCTGATTATGTACCTACTACTTGGGATGATTTAAAACTTGTTGTGAGAGATAGATTCATCGACGTTTATTATACTCATGGCAAGATTAAAAATTACAACATTTAAAACAAGGTAGTGACACTGTAACAAAAATATTATGATGATTTAGAAACTACCTTGGAGCACCCCTTTTTAGAGGAAATTGAAGATGATTTTATGGATAGATTTTGGGGAGGATAAACCGTGATATTCAGGAGATACTAATTCACGAAGAGTGTTATCCTATGGATCATTTGTTTTGTCTTGCTTGCAAAGCTGAACATGAAATAAAATGACGTGTTGCCCACAAGCAGAACAAATGCAAGGTGCACATTCCAAGAGTTGATACGGTTATTCCTTCAACTACTAGGCATACTATGACAACAACATCCGATGTTGTGCGGACTACATCACCTCCACCGACATCACCTCCACCATGTGACACATCACCATCAAGATTGCATGTATCATCTGATTAACCATAAGAGGTAAGAATGAAGGTATTAATCTTCCACCTCCACATGAGTATGATGAATGCCTTATAAATTTAAATGAAGCTACCCACTACTTTTATTACACCACCTGTTTTAGAGGACTATGTTGATGATTTAACTTTGCCATGTGATCAAACAACTGCAATATCAACAATGTGAAGTGCACCCATTGAATTAACCTTGAAAGAACCATGTGAATCAGTTAATATATTATATTTGGATCAAATACGTTTGAAAATAATTGTGCCAATGTTTAATCATTTTGATATGACCTCTAATCTTGGTGATGTTTCTGTGTGAAATGCCTTGTTGAAGGTTTGCTTATTTTAGCATGTTGTAGCATGTAAATTTGAAACAATTAAACTTTATTCACCAATATTGGCATGGTTTAATGATGAGCATTGCTAACCTCTTGTTATGATTAAGAGCTTCACTTATATGTGCAAACTGAGTTGCAATATTTTCATGCCTTTGACTTCTTGGGATAGTATTTTGGCTTTATATTTGACGACATTTAAAGAGTACTCTTGTATAAATGTGTCACATGTGCCACGACTGAGATCAATAAAAATGGATGACATATACATATACAATGTGTACACCTTGTCTCTTTTCTTAGCCACATCTCATATTATGCAACGCCGATGACAGCTTTGTTTTCAAGAAGGGGATGATGATGAGGACATGGCTACCACAGTTACACCCACAACTATTGTTGCTATGCCTACTGGGTCAACTACTAGAGCTCGCGCGCGCCAGTTGAATTATCAGGTACTTCCGTTTCTTGGTCATGTTTCTAATGTTCATGAGAATGTGATGCTGCCTAACTTAGATACTTTTGTGTTGCTTACTGTTGAAGCGCCGAGCATGGATAAGAAGAATGAACATTAGAGCATGATCAAGCTTTCTGATGAAGGTGTGTGCAAAGGGAACAAAAACTGTGTTTTCGATGGAGATTTTCGTACTTTGAAGCCACCATGATGACATACAAGAAGATGGACGAAATATAAAAGATGGCCTTTCCTAAATTCCGGCCATAGCTTATTATTGGTGTTGCACCACCTTATTTGTTGGCCAAGCCCATGTTATTTCGAAATACTACTTCATTGGCTATTTTTAGAGTCCTATTATAAGGAAACGACTCAGGAGGTGCTTTAGTCCCACCTTGCCAAGGGTGGACAAAATCCCCACCCTTTTCGCCTAGAAATAGCTCCCTTAAGGCATCCATTAGACTTGGGTTTTATTTAGTTAAGAGTTAGACATCGTTGCAACTTCATGTACTTCGTTTGTGTCCGATGACCAGACCAAGGCCACTTATGAAAACTTCATCCATATTCACAATATTGAGATTGCTTAATTACATTCTTGCTTGTTCTCCGATTGCTTGCAGGAATACACCTTTGTGGTCAGGTTGATCATGCTCCCATGTGGTCAATCACTACAGGAAATATGTCAACTTGTGACCTTCTATCAGTGACCCTGGAAGAATTGGTCATAAATCTACGACCATTTGAGACCAATTGGTCAAAAGCTGTTCGGGGGGCTCCAATGTTGTCATCTATGGTAGGGTGCGTCGACTGCAAATTAAAATTTCCTACACGCACAACAGCCAAGAACGTGTTATGGGAGATGGGATCACAGTTCGTTACCACTAGACGCGCAGTGTCGTGCAGCAGAAGAAGAGTTGGGGCAGCGCGTCCGCGTGGATCGTCTCCTCCTCGTCCGACCTCCCTCAAACAGCCGACCGTCGGATCCCTTTGTACAGGTTCACCGGAGCGGCGCAAGTGCACCGCCTCTAATGATATTCGCGCGTGCAGGAGGAACGTCATGCAGCGGACTACTAGGTCCGATCACACAATGGGCGGCGAGTGGAGGTGGCTATTCGCAACACATGCAAACCCTAGTGCCAGCGCCGAAGCAATCAACCGCATGAATGTGCGACACCTCCACTTTATATAGGCATCCATCACGAGTTCAATACTTGGGCCTCGCATGGACCCTAAAGCCCATAGTTCTACTTGGCCACAATCCGAATACAAATCGGATCACATCCGACCAGTGTCCTCGGATCCGACCTCGTAGGTTCCTTCCCTTAAGCGCGCGACCCCTTAGGTTCAAGCCGGCTTGGTCACAGTTTGGATCACCTCTGAACTGCACAGTTGGTAGCGGCCCCTAGTAAGGCATGCCGAACACCAAGCAGACTATGAAGCTGGTTAGGCGAACCTTTACATCATAATTCCATTCCTTTTGCCACACGATATATGTTGTCGGGCTCAAGGCGAGTCTGTCATCCTTTTGCTAGCCCGACCTCTTTCTCGTTCGAGTGATGCTGACCACAAACTGGATTATCTCATAATCCTTGTTGCATGGCCATGCTTGTCTTGGTCGGATCACACGAGGGGCCCAGAGTATATCTATACTGATCGGAGGGGAAAATCCCATCTTGCTCGACCATGTCTCGCAGCATGGGTCTGGACAAGCCTAAAACCTACCTTCATAACTACTCAGTCACGGAGTAGTGTTTGGTCGACCCAAAGCAGGTCTGTCACCATCCCGAGTACATACACCAGCTCAGGTCTTAGTACATAGAACATATGTTGTACTAGAGACTCACAGATGACATATCGCTGTGTCTCATAGTTGGGTCTGTCCGACTCGGACCTTATCTCGACTCGGATCCAACTATGTCGAACTCGACCAGATCCTTCCAAGTCCATACTATCCAGTTAGCATCCAATGCTCCATGGCTTGTGAGACCAAGTCATCGACCGTGTCATATGCTAGTCTAGTCGGTTGCGCGTCCACACAACCCTTTCGATTAGAGACATTTTAGGAAAGTAATCATACAATGCATAGTCCCACAAACAAGTCACGTACTTGCTGATATACATCAATAATAATGTCCAAGGACTATCTTTATTCATAAACACATAGGAAATATCATCATACATGATTGCCTCTAGGGCATATCTCCAACAGTATCCCAACTGCACTAGAGTCAATCAAACAGACATCGAATGCCCATAGCTCTAACGTGCCCCTCATGCTTGGGTTGTGGAAGCGGCTTAGTGAACGGATCTGCAACATTTGCATCCATGTGAATTTTGCATATATAACTCTACATCACCATTCTTTACGATCTTTTGTATCAGGTGATATTTCCGATCTATGTGTCTAACCTTGCGGTGATTCCTTGGCTCCTTGGCGTGTGCGATGGCACCAGAATTATCACAATAAAGGTCCAATGGTTTAACCGAGGCAGGGAAAATATCAAGATCATCGAGAAAAATCCCAGATCCAAACACCTTCCTTTGTAGCTTCACAAGCTGCAATGTATTCGACTTCTATGGTAGAATCGGCCACCGTATCTTGCTTGGAACTCATCCAGCTCACTGCTCCTCCGTTCATGATGTAAAAAAATCCGGACTATGATCGACAATCATCTCTGTCGGTTTGGAAACTAGCATCGGCGTAACCCCTTACGACGAGCTCTTCCTCATCTCCATAAACTAGGAACATCTCTTTAGTCCTTTTCAGGTACTTCAAAATAGTCTTTACCGCTGCCCAGTGACTCTCACCTGGGTTGGCCTGGTATCTGCTTGTTAGGATTATTGCAAAACCAACATCAGGCCTTGTACATATCATGGCATACATGATGGATCTGATTGCCGAGGCATACGGAATCCTACTCATCCTGCTTCGCTCATCAGATGTCGAAGGACTCTGAGTCCCGCTGAGCCTTATACCATGTGAGAGTGGCAAGAACCCTTTCTTCGCCTCACTCTTGTTGAACCGCTTCAACACTTTATCTATGTACGTGCTCTGGCTTAAGCCGAGCAGCTTCCTCGATCTATCTCTATAGATCTTAATGTGTAAAATATACACTGCCTCACCAAGGTCCTTCATCGAAAACTATCCATTCAATGACTCCTTGACCGAGTTCAGCATCGAAACATCATTCCCGATCAACAATATGTCATTAGACATACAAGATCAAAAACACTATCGAGCTCCCACTTAACTTCTTGTATAAACAAGCGTCCTCTTCGCTTTTGATGAAACCGAGACTAGTGAAGACCTCATCAAACGAATGTTCCAACTCCGAGATGCTTGCCTCAACCCATAAATGGATCTCTTGAGCTTGCATACCTTACTAGCACTAGTCGGATCGACAAAACCCTCGGGTTGTATCATATACATGTCCTCGGTTAAATTTCCGTGAAGGAAAGCCATCTTGACATCCATCTGCCATATCTCGTAATCGAAATATGCAGCTATAGCTAGTACGATCCTCACCGACTTCAACATTGCTACTGGCGAGTAAGTCTCGTCGTAGTCAATTCCTTGAACTTGTCCATAACCCTTAGTGACAAGCCGAGCTTTGTGGATCTGAACATTTCCATCCACATCGGTTTTCTTCTTAAAGACCCATTTGCAACCAATGGCTGTTACGCCAGGGCGGCGGATCAACCAAGTCCCAGACTTGATTCTCATCCATGGACTTTAACTTGGATCTCATGGCTTCCAGCCATACCTCGGAATCTAGGCTCACCACCGCTTCCGCATACGTGGCCAGCTCATTGCTTTCTAGCAACAATACATCATGCACTCTGCGCAATCTTTTCGACCTCCGCGGTTCCGATGCCGCTACCTCTACGGGTTCCCTGACTGACTCCGGTATGATCTCACCACCAGCCGAGCCGCCCCCAGTAGTCCTCGAATTTCGTCGAGTCGAACCATCCTTCCACTAGCCTCCCGACTGAGAAACTCTTTCTCAAGGAAAACCCCGTTCCGAGGAACAAACACTTTGTTCTCTTCCCGGTTGTAGAAGCTATATTCTAAGGTTTCCCTCGGATATCCCACGAATATGCATTTATCTGACTTGGGTGCAAGCTTGTCTGACATAAGTCGCTTGACAAATGCTTCACAACCCCAAATCTTTAGAAAAGACAAACTGGGAGTCTTCCCGGTCCACATCTCATGTGGTGTCTTGTCTATGGATTTTGATGGTACCCTGTTAAGTGTGAAAGTTGCAGTTTCTAGAGCGTATCCCCAGAATAAAAAGGGTAAATCTGATTTGCTCATCATTGACCGGACCATGTCCAACAAGGTCCTATTCCTCCATTCTGACACGCCGTTTCTTTGTGGCGTACCCGGAGGTGTGAGCTGAGGTACTATACCTCGGCTTTTTGGATGACTATCAAACTGCTGGCTCATGTAATCAGCTCCATGATCTGATCGTAGAAGTTTTATTGTCTTGCCGAGCTGATTCTCAACCTCGTTCTGAAACTCCTTGAACTTTTCAAAAGTTCCCGACTTGTGCCTCATCAAATAGATATATCCATATCTTTATCTACTCAAGTCATCGGTAAAAGTCACAAAGTACTGACACCCACCTCTGGCAGTTGTGCTCATTGGACCACACACATCACTATGTATAAGTTCCAATAGTCGGACGCCCTCTCGCAACTCTTTGTGAAAGGAGACTTAGTCATCTTGCCAAGCAAGCATGATTCGCATGTCTCGAACGACTCAAAGTCGGATGAAGTTAGGAGCCCATCATCATGGAGCTTCTTCATGTGTTTCAGACTATTGTGTCCAAGCCAGCAATGCCAGAAGAATGTCAGATTTATCTCATTAGGCTTATGCCTCTTGACATTCACGTTATAGACCGGTTCCTGTTCTAGATTCAATATAAATAGCCCATCAACAATGGGCGCATAACCATGGAACATACCATTTAAATAAAACGAACAACCATTGTCCTTTAAATTGAATTCATAACCCTGACTCATCAAGCATGAGGCAGAAATAATGTTCTGACTAAGTGCAGGAATGTAATAACAATTATTCAATTCCAAAATAAATCCAGAAGGAAGCTGGAGCTGCATCGTGCCAACCTCCAACGCAATAACTCTTGCTTTGTTGCCGACCCTGATGTTAATCTCCCCTTGTGCCACACGCCTAGTTCTTACCAGGCCCTGCATCGAGTTGCAAATATGAACAACCGATCCGGTATCAAATACCCAAGAGCTACTAGGTATGTCAGCAAGGTAAATGTCTATAACATATGCAACAAGTGTACCTTTGCCTGAAGAAGCATTTTCGGCCATCTTGCCATACTCTGCAAGCCACTTGCTACAGTTCCACTTCCAGTGACCGGTCTCCTTGCAATGATAGAAAATGGTCTTCGAGTCTGGTCCAGACTTCGGAGCAGCAGCGGAGGTTACCGTATCTGTGCCCTTTGCCTTAGCCTTTTTCTTCGACCAACTCTTCTTGAACTTAGCTGATTTCTGCACCATCAACACTTGATGCGTGCCTTTCTTAATATCCTGCTCTGCCACCTTAAGCATCCATGCAATTCAGTGAGCTTATTATCCATGCCATGCATATGATAGTTCGAGATGAACGTTCCGTAGCTGGGCGGAAGAGAGCCCAGAACTGCATCAGTAGCCAGCTCATCCAAGAGCGGGAAGCCCAACCTATCCAAACATTGCACATATCCGATCATCTTGATCACATGTGGGCTTAGTGGATCACCTTCCTTCAGCTTGCAATCCATCAAGGACCAGACCTTGAACCTTTCGGTCATAGCCTGTGTCTGAAACATGCTCTTGAGAATCTCGATCATATCGTAAGCCTCAACATTTTCGAAATGCTGTTGCAAATCAGGACCCATACAAGCCAGCATCAGACAGCTGATCTCCGTTGATTCATCAACGAGTTTCTGGTAGGCATTCTTAGTTGTGGCATTAGCATTATCGGTAGGTTCCTCTGCAAGTGGATCCTCTAGAACGTGTTCCTTTTTATTGTGCTTGAGAACAATTCTCAGATTTCTATACCATGTGGTAAAGTTTGTTCCATTCAATTTATCCTTTTCCAAAATTGATTTCAATGCAAAGTTGGGTTGAGCAGGTGGTGCCATTGATCTACAACAGAAAATATGCAATCACTAAGCAATGTGTTTATGTAGAGTAAATCAAGCCTTAAATATAAATACTCCCACTAAAGTTGGCATCCCTCCGCAAACTCTCAATGATTCAGGATCCGACTAGCACATGAAACTAGTGAGCTTTAGCATCACTGCTAGACAACATGCCTATGCGGTAAGCAACTCCTTGCTAATCATATCTCTATACGACTCCTGTCGGTCGGGAAGGTATCTCATACCCCGGCCCCCAACCTTCTTTGCCACAAGGCCCAAAACTGTTTTGATAGCCTTTTCAAGTTAACCTGATGTAGTGCGTGTCCGTGTCGGACATGAACCCTTCAGTTCAAGGACACCTAGCAGCACCCCAATTTTATGAGCCCGCTACTAGAAGTATTTGACGTGTGAAGGTGCAACATCGGTAATGGCAAATTGCTTGATATTAACGAGTGATCTTTCTACCATTCTAACATGCATAAAAAACAAGAAGCATAACAATCACAAATAAACATATATTGTGAAATAGTATGGCTCCTTCATGGATGTTCTTCCAGGTCGGCTCCGACTCCGATGACCATCTAGGAACTCCATCTTGTTTGTCACCTCAGGATGCCAAGCCACCAACCTGATCTCTATTATCCAACTACTACAACTAGTAATGAATTTTACATAGAGTCACAAGTCGACACGCAGGTCGTTATACAGTATAATGAAAGCACTCTGGCTCCTGCCTACTAAAAACATGACACGCAAGACATGTATAATTTACACACATGCATCACATACACATGAGCCATACTATTCACATCAAACTTGCAAAACAAAGTTACGCATAGAACAACATTCTACCGGTTTGAGTGATCGTGTATGAAATACAAGGCGCTACGCACATGGCGGTCATCGCGAGTCTGATTCGGATTTACGTTTCACTGTTAACCCCGATGGCGGATACCGACCGGTAGGGGTAGGTTGTGTCACGACCTCATCGACTCCGATCATCAGAAAACATAGCCACATCGATCCACATGTGCAGTTGATCTCATCAACTGTGCACACAGTCAATCTCATCAACGACAACAGATCTCATCTGCCGCCTCCACATATCTAATATGCATACGATCTAAAACCAAATCTTATAGCAGAGGCTCTGATACCACTGTTGTGATCTACGGTAGGGTGCGTCGACTGCAAATTAAAATTTCCTACGCGCAGAACAGCCGAGAACATGCTATGGGAGATGGATCACAGTTTGTTACCACTCGACGCGCAGTGCCGTGTAGCGGAAGAAGAGTTGGGGCAGCGCGTCCGCGTGGATCATCTCCTCCTTGTCCGATCTCCCTCGAACAGCCGGTCGAAGGATCCCTCGTACAGGTTTGCTGGAGCAGCGCAAGTGCACCGCCTCTAAGGGTATCCGCGTGTGCAGGAGGAACATCGTGCGGCGCGCTGCTAGGTCAGATCACACAACGGGCGGCGAGTAGAGGTGGCTATTCGCAACACATGCAAACCCTACTAACAACGCTGAAGCGATCAACCGCATGAATGTGCGGCACCTCCACTTTATATAGGCGTCTGTCGCGGGCTCAACACTTGGGCCTCGCACTGACCCTAAAGCCCATAAGTCTACTCGACCACAATAAGAATACAGCTCGGATCACATCCGACCAGTGTCCTCCGATCCGACCTCGTAGGTTCCTTCCCTTAAGCGCGCGACCCCTTAGGTTCAAGTCGGCTTGGTCGCAGTTTGGATCACCTCTGAACTACACGGTTGGTAGCGGCCCCTAGCAAAGCATGCCGAACACCAAGCAGACTATGAAGCTGGTTAGGGGAACCTTTACATCATACTTCCAATCCTTTTGCCACGCGGTATATGTTGTCGAGCTCAAGGCGAGTCTGTCATCCTTGTGCTAGCCTGACCTCTTTCTCGTTCCAGTGATGCCGACCACAAACTGGATTATCTCATAAACCTTGTTGCATGGCCATGCTTATCCTGGTCGGATCACACGAGGGGCCTAGAGTATATCTCTCCTGATCGGAGGGGCAAATCCCATCTTGCTCGACCATGTCTCGCAGCATGGGTCTGGACAAGCCTAAAACCTACCTTTGTAACTACCCAGTCATGGAGTAGCATTTGGTCGGCCCAAAGCAGGTCTGTGTCCATCGCGAGTACATGCGCCAGCTCAGGTCTTAGGACATAGAACATATGTTGTACTAGAGACTCACAGATGACATATCATTGCATCTCATAGTTGGGTCGGTCCGACTCGGACCTTATCTCGACTCGGATCCTACTATGTCGAACCCGACCAAATCCTTCCAAGTCCATATTATCTGGTTAGCATTTAATGCTCCATGGCTAGTGAGACCAAGCCATCGACCGTGTCATATGCTAGTCTAGTCAGCTGGGCGTCCACACAACCCTTTCGACAAGGGACCTTTTAGGACAGTAATCATACAATGCATAGTACAACAAACAAGTCACGTACTTGCTGATATACATCATTGATAATGTCCAAGGACAATCTTTATCCAGAAACACATAGGAAATATCATCATACATGATTGCCTCTAGGGCATATCTCCAACATCCAAACCCTAAACCATAACAACCATTTTGGTCAGAAAGGTCGTAATTTCCTTACATGAAATGGTCGTAAAGCAAACAATACTGGTCCGCTGCCTTATTTCAAGCTGATAACGACCAATATAGATGGTCATAGCCTTGTAAATTGTGGTGCATTGCTATGACTAGGCGCCACCTCATAAGTTTTGCCTATGTGTCATGTCTATGTGTCAATTTTTGCCCTAGGTTGTGAAGCAACCTATATTTCTTTCATTCCCAAAATTCCCAAAAAAAAATTGGGCATTCTTTACTATCCAAATCATTGCCTCATGACAATATTCAACTCCATTTTCCTGGTAAATCTTCCTCGGCAAATTTCCAAAGTTTTTTTTAGCTCGAACTGTTGTGAATTACTAGCTAGGCATATCCTAATGAGCTGGATTTTTTCCACATCTTCTATGTTCCCAAATCATAGCTCTCCACAAAATTTGAGCCCCATCAAACAATCCATGTGAGCTTACCATCCAATCTTTGTTTGTGGTGATATTTCTAGTTTGTGAAGCAACTATCACTACTGTAGGATGATAGTAACGCGACACTACGTTCAGAGACACTTCAACGAAACTATGTGCGATGCAATAATCACAAACGGTGGTGTAAAAAAACAATCAAAAAAGGTGCAAAACATTTGTGATGGAGGATGCATCAAACACGGTTCAGATTTTCGTTGTGTGTGCGATGCAGGGCATACGGTTCAGTTCAATTAACTTTTTGCGATGAGGAGGAACAAAAGAAATGGGCAGCCAGATGAAGGTGTGTGCGATATACAACATACGGCTCACTCGGATGAACTGTTTGTGATTAGGCAACACAAAAGAAAAGATCAGCCAGATCAAGGCGTGTGTGATATATGGCATGCGGTTCACTCGGATGAAGTGTTTGTGTTGAGACAAGAGAACAGAAACGGTTCGATATATCAATATGTGTGTGATATGTGGCAAATGGGTCTGTAATAAAAAATGTGTGCGAAGACCGATAATAACACAGATGATTGCTTCTAATAAGACGTATGTGATATGCTCTGTCTACACAACTTCTATTGGCCATTGGGGGACGGGCGGTCATCCGGATACGCCATAAGGATGCGAAGAGGCATCCTATATCAGCAAGGACTAGTTGTTCCACCAGTAGCTCATGTAAGAGAACTCTCAAGTTAAGTGTGCTCAGGCTGGAGCAGCCATCAGATGGCTGACTGGATGGGAAGTTGTGTTGATGTTAAATTAACTGATAGGATGGTTCATATCTCTCAAATTAAATGACTGATATGACCCATCCCATGAGTCAATTTAACCTCGAGGTCCTTGTTTTTTATTTTATTTTTATTTTTTAACACATGTTAAAGAAGGTCTACCTCATTACTGTTTGACAATGTGCGATACGTGTCATACAATTGATCCATCCGACCTATTTGTGTTGGAATAAGTCGTGTGTGTTCTGGGCAAACGCTTGCTAGTATTCAAACATTTGCGATTGTTGAATTCATCACCGACGGGTTCCCTAGTGTGGTCCATGTTCATCTGATCATCATCTAATTCTTGTGCTAGCTCGATGTTCCTTCTATGCTAAATTTCCATTAATTGATGGCGTTTTATGAACACCCCACCATTTCCTGCCATTTCCTCACCTGTTTCCGGCCACCCAGCGATATTGCGCATAAACCTAGGCGGCGCACAACGCACTGAGGCGACAAGCGCAGCCTGTAGCACATCCACCTTTTCTAAGCATGCCAACACACCAAAGCACCGCCTCTGCCATCAACCTCATTGACGAGGAAAACAAGCAGGCGCCACGGCCCGTCGAGGCCGATGCGCTCCGCGGCAACACGATGGACGACACCGTGATGCGCGTCATCGCCAGGGTTGAGCAGACCTTTGGCGCATGGAGTTTGAGGGCGCAGATCAAGATAAGCATGTTAGCACCGACAGGCTGCAGCTTGCCGCACAACATGATCGATGGCGCGCCGCAGAGCAAGCTAGGCGCGTCCGCGCCGATAGGCTGCGGCTCTCCGCACAGCGAGACCGTTGGAGAGCCGCAGAGCGAGAGGCGCGGTGCGCCACACAGTAAGAGCGGATCCATCAGCGCTTGCCTGCTATCGACATGGCGTCGCAGCTAGGTACACGTCCCGTCAGTACCCCCATTCCTCGCCAGGAATGGGCAGAGGCCATCTACGCCGTACTTGCACCGGACGCCCGCCACGCCGTTCGCATGGGTCATGTTGTTCACCTTGTCCGTGGCCCGCTCGATGCCAATGCGTTGGTCGCTAGGCTCGACCGCCTCCTTGGCCCAGGTACCCACCTGGGCGCAGTAGAGGAACATGGCTGTCGCATCCACGAGCTGGTGATCTTCGATGAAATTGCCAACTTGGAGCTCGAGATCGTGCTCCAGATGTACCGCGAGCGTGTCGACCGCTTGGACGAACGCCTGCATGAGTTCAGGCAGAGTCAAGAGCTACCGTAGGCAGGGGCTGCTGGTCGTGGTCTCATGCACGCGTTTTATTTTGTTGAGTCGTTTCGACGTGGACAACTATGTATTCACAGCAATCATAGTATTGCTCCGTTTATTGCTATGTTTCAATGTGTGTACTCTGTTTTCCGTTCTTATATGTTTTGTTTCAATGTGTGTGTATATGCTTCCCATTCTGTATAAGTGGATGATAATAGCTAGATTCAAATTAGTATACAAAAATAGATAGAAAATGGAATTCATAATATATATTAATTGTTCATTAGTTCATCACTGAATATATATATAATATCATCACATATACGTGATGATACTTAACTACAAGGTAAAATGCATAAAATTGAAAACGAACTATACTGAAACTAATAATCCCTCCTGGGGCCAGCATTCCAGCAGCCCCTCGCCAGCAGCTCCCTTGTGCCTGGCGTCTTCCCAGTGCGGCGGCAGTACTCCGCCTCCTCTGCCGAGCAGCGCTTGACGTACCGATCTGCCTCTTGCTGGCGGACGAGCGCGAATGATCTTGCCATTTCGTTGGGCACCCACCGGAGCTCCCCGTTGGTGCCACGCTGGAATTTATCGGCCCACCTCCACGCAGCGACGAGGCGCCCAGCGCCTTTGACCTTCCTCGCGAAATACCCATCTTCGTACAACTCCTCCGCACGACGACGCGCCCGCCCCCAAAGCTCCGCCGCCTCCTTTTTCTAGGCGGCATCACGGGCTTCACAGGCCGCCTGGTACATGGCTTCCTCCTCCGCCATCTCCTTCTTGAATGACACTTGCCTGGCTTTCTCAGCCGGCGGCAGTGACTTCCAGAGACAAAGATTGTACTGGCCCCAAAACCAATCCAAAGTTGGGGGGTCCGGCGCAACCTTGTCCGGCGGCACGTAGGGGTCCTCGTTGCTGCTATTCGAGTGAGCGTCCTCGGGGGCAGCGACTCCACGTCGGCGCGTGGGCAGACCGGTGGCGCCATGGTAGAGATTTGAGAGAGGGAGGGCGAGCGAGGGGAGAATGTAGATGAGAATGCAGGCGGGGCAACGTGAGCAAGGTAGTATTTATTGGCAGCCGGAATCTAGATCGATGGGAACAGTACACACGCCGATCACCAGAATTTACGAGTATTGTAGTTTGAATTACACACGATTCCCGCAGCAAAATCCGTGTGTGAACATAATCGCTGATGGTTTCCAATATAGAACCATGTCTGATTAATGATCCCCGCCACTCACCTACCAAACCTCGAGCCACGAGATAGAGTGTCAATCATGTGGGGGCCGGTTGTCTTGCCAGATCTTTATATTTTCTTTTTTGAACACCTGATATTAACATCGTCTGATGATTTTTTAACTCGCACACAAGTACACAAAAGTATGATTTTTCAAACCGTTATGGTTAGCCGTTGCATGTAGATGTAGTTCAAATTTCTTTAGAAGGTGAAATGACCACTGAAACTTTCCAAAGTTTCACATGACAGGTGTATTAGTGCATGTTAAACATAGAAAAAAATTGAAGGCCGTAAGAGGAAGCTATCTCCCGTTCGTCATCAAACATGCATTGTTCCCACTCAGAACCACGAACCTTCTAGTGAGTTGCTCCGGTTTGTGAGGGGGGTGTGTCCAAACTTTCGTCAAACAGGCCAATTTTTTAACCACATCATCTTGGTGGCATCACAATACATCAAGCAAGGTTTCATGTTTTTCTGATCATTTTTTTTAATTTTTTGGAATTAAAATGCCATGGCACTCCATGCATGTGCCCGTGCCGTGAGACCAGTATGTTTGAAAATTCCTTCTATTTTACTGCACATGGAATTAACTCGCACACAAGTATATACACATATGATATTTCGAATCGTTATGGTTAGCCATTCCATGTAGATGTAGTGCAAATTTGAATTACGGTCATTAAATGGCTACAAAATCACTTGAATGTCTTTAAAAGGTCAAATGATCGCTAGAATTTTCCAAAATTTCACATTACAGTTAGAGTAGTGCAAGTTAAACGTAGAAACAATTTGAAGGCCGTAATAGGAAGCTATCTCCTGTTCGTCATCAAACATGCATTGTTCCCTCTCGGAACCACGAGCCTTCCAGTGAGTTGCTCCGGTTTGTGAGGGGTGTGTCCAAACTTTCGTCAAACGTGCCAATTTTTTACCACATCATCTTGGTGGCATGACATTACATCAAGCAAGGTTTCATGTTTTTTGGATCATTTTTTAATTTTTTGGAATTAAAATGCCATGGCACTCCATGCATACATATGCATGTGACCATGTTCTAAGACCAATATGTTTGAAAATTCCTTCTAATTTACTTCACATGGAATTAACTCGCACACAAGTACACAAATATGATTTTTCAACCCGTTACGGTTAAGCGTTACATGTAGATGTAGTTCAAATTTGAATTACATCCATTAAATGGTTAGAAAATCACTTAAATGTCTTTAAAAGGTCAAACGACCCCTAGAATTTTCAAAATTTTCACATTACAGTTTTAGTAGTGCACGTTAAACGTAGAAAAAAATTGAAGGCCGTAAGAGGAAGATATCTCCCGTTCGACATCAAACATGCATTGTTCCCTCTTAGAACCACGAGCCTTCTAGTGAGTTGCTCCGTTTTGTGAGGGGTGTGTGTCCAAACTTTCATCAAGCATGCCAATTTTTTTACCACATCATCTTGCTGGCATGACATTGCATCAAGCAAGGTTTCATGTTTTTCTAATCAGTTTTTTATTTTTTGGAATTAAAATGTCATGGCACTCCATGCATACATATGCATGTGTCCATGTCGTGAGACCAATATGTTTGAAAATTCCTTCTAATTTACTGCACATGGAATTAACTCGCACACAAGTACAGAAATATGATTTTTTAAACCGTTATGGTTAGGCGTTGCATGTAGATGTAGTGCAAATTTGAAATACGCTGATTAAATGGCTAGAAAATCACTTAAATATCTTTAAAAGGTCAAATGACCCCTAGAATTTTCCAAATTTTCACATTACAGTTGTAGTAGTGCAAGTTAAACGTAGAAAAAATTTGAAGGCCGTAAGAGGAAGCTATCTCCCGTTCGTCATCAAACATGCATCGTTCCCTCTCGAAACCACGAGTCTTCTAGTGAGTTTCTCCGGTTTGTGTGGTGCGTGTGTCCAAACTTTCATCAAACATGCCAATTTTTTACCAAATCATCTTGGTGGCATCACATTACATAAAGCAAGGTTTCATGATTTTCTGATCATTTGTTAATTTTTTGGAATTAAAATGCAATGGCACTCCATGCATACATATGCATGTGTCCATGTCGTGAGACCAATATGTTTGAAATTTCTTTTAATTTACTGCACATGGAATTAACTCGCACACAAGTACACAAATATGATTTTTCAAACCGTTAGGGTTAAGCATTGCATGTAGATGTAGTTCAAATTTGAATTACAGTCATTAAATGGCTAGAAAATCACTTAAATGTCTTTAAAAGGTCAAATGTCCCCTATAGTTTTCTAAATTTTCACATTATAGTTGTAGTAGTGCACGTTAAACATAGAAAAAAATTGAAGGTCGTAAGAGGAAGCTATCTCTCGTTCTTCATCAAATATGCATTGTTCCCTGTTAGAACCACGAGCTTTCTAGTGAGTTGATCCGGTTTATGAGGGTGTGTGTGTCCAAACTTTCATCAAACATGCCAATTTTTTTACCACATCATCTTGGTGGCATGACATTACATCAAGCAAGGTTGCATCTATTTCTGATCATTTTTTAATTTCTTGGAATTAAAATGCCAAGGCACTCCATGCATATATATGCATGTGTCCATGTCATGAGACCAATATGTTTGAAAATTCCTTCTGATTTACTGCACATGGAATTAACTCGCACAATAGTACAAAAATATGATTTTGTAGACCGTTATGGTTAGGCGTTGTATGTAGATGTAGTTCAAATTTGAATTACGGTCATTAAATGTCTACAGAATCACATATATGTCTTTGAAAGGTCAAATGACCGCTAGAATTTTCCAAAATTTCACATTACAGTTATAGTAGTGCATGTTAAACATAGAAAAAATTTGAACGCCGTAAGAGGAAGCTACCTCCTGTTCATCATCAAACATACATTGTTCCCTCTCGGAACCATGAGCCTTCTAGTGAGTTGCTCCGGTTTTTGAGGGGTGTGTGTCCAAACTTTCGTCAAACATGCCAATTTTTTTACCATGTCATCTTTGTTGCCAGACATTACATCAAGCAAGGTTTCATGTTTCTCTGATGATTTTTTAGTTTTTTGGAACTACAATGCCATGGCACTCCATGCATACGTATGCATGTGTCCATGTCGTGAGACCAATAGGTTTGAAAATTCCTTCTAATTTACTTCACATGGAATTAACTCGCACACAAGTACACAAATATGATTTTTCAAACCGTTATGGTTAGGCGTTGCATGTAGATGTAGATCAAATTTGAATTATGGTCATTAAATGGCTAGAAAATCACTTAAATGTCTTTAAAAGGTAAAATGACCCCTAGAATTTTCCAAATTTTCACATTACAGTTGTAGTAGTGCACGTTAAACTTAGAAAAAAATTGAAGGCCGTAAGAGGAAGCTATGTCCCGTTCGTCGTCAAACATGCATTGTTCCTTCTCGGAATCACGAGCCTTCCAGTGAGTTGCTCTGGTTTGTGAGGGGTGTGTCCAAACTTTCGTCAAACATGCTAATTTTTTACCACATCATCTTGGTGGCATGGCATTACATCAAACAAGGTTTCATGTTTTTCGGATCATTTTTTAATTTTTTGGAATTAAAATGCCATGGCACTCCATGCATACATATGCATGTGACCATGTTCTAAGACCAATATGTTTGAAAATTCCTTCTAATTTACTTCACATGGAATTAACTCGCAGACAAGTACACAAATATGATTTTTCAAACCGTTATGGTTAAGCGTTACATGTAGATGTAGTTCAAATTTGAATTACAATCATTAAATGGTTAGAAAATGACTTAAATGTCATTAAAAGGTCAAACGACCCCTAGAATTTTCCAAATTTTCATATTACAGTTGCAGTAGTGCATGTTAAACGTAGAAAAAAAATTGAAGGCCGTAAGACGAAGATATCTCCCGTTTGTCATCAATGCATTGTTCCCTCTCAGAACCACGAGCCTTCTAGTGAGTTGCTCCGGTTTGTGAGGGTGTGTGTGTGTCCAAACTTTCATCAAACATGCCAATTTTGTTTACCACATCATCTTGCTAGCATGACATTACATCAAGTAAGGTTTCATGTTTTTCAGATCATTATTTAATTTTTTGGAATTAAAATGCCAAGGTACACCATGCATATATATGCATGTGTCCATGTCGTGAGACTAATATGTTTGAAAATTCCTTCTGATTTACTGCACATGGAATTAACTCGCACACAAGTACACACATATGATTTTGCAGACCGTTATGGTTAGGCGTTGCATGTAGATGTAGTTCAAATTTGAATTACGGTCATTAAATGGCTAAAGAATCACTTATATGTCTTTAAAAGGTCAAATGACCGCTAGAATTTTCAAAATTTCACATTACAGTTATAGTAGTGCACGTTAAACGTAGGAAAAAATTGAAGGCCGTAAGAGGAAGCTATCTCCTATTCATCATCAAACATACATTGTTCCCTCTCGGAACCATGAGCCTTCTAGTGATTTGCTCCGGTTTTTGAGGGGTGTCTGTCCAAACTTTCGTCAAACATGCCAATTTTTTACCAGATCATCTTGCTGGCATAACATTACATCAAGCAAGGTCTCATGTTTTTCTGATGATTTTTTAATTTTTTGGAATTACAATGCCATGGCACTCCATGCATACATATGCATGTGTCCATGTTGTGAGACCAATATGTTTGAAAATTCCTTCTAATTTACTTCACACGGAATTAACTCGCACACAAGTACACAAATATGATTTTTCAAACCGTTATGGTTAGGCGTTGCATGTAGATGTAGTTCAAATTTGAATTACGATCATTAAATGGCTAGAAAATCACTAAAATGTCTTTAAAAGGTCAAATGATCCCTAGAATTTTCCAAATTTTCACATTACAGTTGTAGTAGTGCACGTTAAACATAGAAAAAAATTGAGGGCCGTAAGAGGAAGCTATCTCTCGTTTCAAACATGCATTGTTCCCTCTCGGAACCACGAGCCTTCTAGTGAGTTGCTCCGGTTTGTGAGGGGTGTGTGTCCAAACATTAGTCAAAGAGGCCATTTTTTTACCACATCATCTTGGTGGCATGACATTACATCAAGCAAGGTTTCATGTTTTTCTGATCATTTCTAATTTTTTGGAATTAAAATGCCATGGCACTCCATGCATACATATGCATGTGTCCATGTCGTGAGACCAATATGTTTGAAAATTCCTTCTAATTTACTGCACATGGAATTAACTCACACACAAGTACAGAAATATGATTTTTCAAACCGTTATGGTTAGGCGTTGCATGTAGATGTAGTTCAAATTTGAATTACGGTCATTAAATGGCTAGAAAATCACTAAAATGTCTTTAAAAGGTCAAATGATCCCTAGAATTTTCTGAATTTTCACATTACAGTTGTAGTAGTGCACGTTAAACGTAGAAAAAAATTGAGGGCCGTAAGAGGAAGCTATCTCTCGTTTCAAACATGCATTGTTCCCTCTCGGAACCACGAGCCTTCTAGTGAGTTGCTCCGGTTTGTGAGGGGTATGTGTCCAAACTTTAGTCAAAGAGGCCATTTTTTTTACCACATCATCTTGGTGGCATGACATTACATCAAGCAAGGTTTCATGTTTTTCTGATCATTTCTAATTTTTTGGAATTAAAATGCCATGGCACTCCATGCATACATATGCATGTGTCCATGTCGTGAGACCAATATGTTTGAAAATTCCTTCTAATTTACTGCACGTGGAATTAACTCACACACATGTACAGAAATATGATTTTTCAAACCGTTATGGTTAGGCGTTGCATGTAGATGTAGTTCAAATTTGAATTACGGTGTTTAAATGGCTAGAAAATAACTTAAATGTCTTTAAAGGTCAAATGACCCCTAGAATTTTCCAAATTTTCACATTACACTTGTAGTAGTGAATGTTAAACATAGAAAAATTTGAAGGCCGAAAGAGGAAGCTATCTCCCATTCATCATCAAACATGCATCGTTCCCTCTCGGAACCACGAGTCTTCTAGTGAGTTGCTCCGGTTTGTGAGGGGTGTGTGCGTCCAAACTTTCGTCAAACATGCCAATTTTTTACCACATCGTCTAGGTGGCATGACATTACATCAAGCAAGGTTTCATGTTTTGCCGACCATGTATTAATTGTTTGCAATTAAAATGCCATGGCACTCCATGCATACATATGCATGTGTCCATGTCGTGCGACCAATATGTTTGAAAATTCCTTTTAATTTACTTCGCATGGAATTAACTCGCACACAAGTACACAAATATGATTTTTCAAACTGTTATGGTTAGGTGTTGCATGTAGATGTAGTTCAAATTTGAATTACGGTCATTAAATGGCTAGAAAATCACTTAAATGTCTTTAAAAGGTCAAATGACCCCTGGAATTTTCCAAATTTTCACATTACAGTTGTAATAGTGCATGTTAAATGTAGAAAAAATTTGAAGGTTGTAAGAGGAAGTTATCTCCCGTTCGTCATCAAACATGCTTTGTTCCCTCTCGGAACCATGAGCCTTCTAGTGAGTAGCTCTGGTTTGTGAGGGGTGTGTGTCCAAACTTTCGTGAAACATGCCAATTTTTTACCACATCATCTTGGTGGCATGACATTACATCAAGCAAGGTTTCATGTTTTTATGATCATTTTTTAATTTTTTGAATTAAAATGCCATGGCACTCCTTGCATACATATGCATTTGTCCATGTCGTGAGACCAATATGTTTGAAAATTCCTTCTAATTTACTGCACATGGAATTAACTCGCACACAAGTACACAAATATGATTTTTCAAACCGTTATGGTTAGGCGTTGCATGTAGATGTAGTTCAAATTTGCATTATGGTCATTAAATGGCTAGAAAATCACTTCAATGTCTTTAAAAGGTCAAATGACCCCTGAAATGTTCCATATGTTTACATTACAGTTGTAGTAGTGCACGTTAAACTTAGAAAAACTTCGAAGGTCGTAAGAGGAAGCTATCTCCCGTTCGTCATCAAACATGCATTGTTCCCTCTTGGAACCACGAGCCTTCTAGTGAGTTGCTCCGGTTTGTGAGGGGTGTGTGTCCAAAATTTCATCAAACATGCCAGTTTTTTTACGACATCATCTTGGTGGCATGACATTACTTCAAGCAAGGTTTCATGTGTTCTGATATTTTTTTAATTTTTTGGAATTAAAATACGATGGCACTCCATGCATACATATGCATGTGTCCACGTTGTTAGACAAATATGTTTGAAAATTCCTTCTAATTTACTGCACATGGAATTAACTCGCACACAAGTACACAAATATGATTTTTGAAACCGTTATGGTTAGCCATTGCATGTAGATGTAGTTCAAGTCTTAATTTAGGTCATTAAAAGGCTAGAAAATCACTTAAATGTCTTCAAAATCTCAAATGAGCCCTGAAATTTTCCAAATTTTCACATGACAATTGTATTAGTGCAACACGTAGAAAAAATATGAAGGTTGTAAGAGGAAGTTATCTCCCGTTCGTCATCAAATATGCATTGTTCCCTCTCGGAACCAGGAGCCTTCTAGTGAGTTGCTCCGGTTGGTGAGGGGTGTGTGTCTAAACTTTTGTCACACATGCCAAATTTTTACCACAACATCTTGGTGGCATGACATTACATCAACCGAGATTTCATGTTTTTCTGATATTTTTTAATTTTTTTGGAATTTAAATGCCATGGCACTCCATGCTTAATTGTGTCATAGCCGTTAGACCAATATGTTTGAAAATTCCTGTCAATTTCCTGCACATGGAATTAAATTGCACACAAGTACACAAAATATGACTTTTCAAACCGTTATGGTTAGCTGTTGCATGTACATGTAGTTCAAATTTCAATTACGGTCATTAAGTGGATAGAAAATCACTTAAATGTCTTAAAAGGTCAAATGACCCCTGAAATTTTCCAAAATTTGACATGACATTTTTATTAGTACTACAAATTTTCTCGTACATTTAAAACACCATCTGTTGCCACTTTACTCCAAATTTCTCTTTCACAGCTAATAAAAAATATCTACAACATGACACACTATTTTTTTCTAGGAACCGTTTGTGATGAAAAATATCTGGGTCTACTTAAGTCTCCCTCCTTAGGCTTCGCCGGCTTATCTGCTCCAGTGTCGGCAACCCCCGAATCCACGAATCCCGATCCCCATTCCCGCACCCCCTTCTTGCAAAGATGACACCGTGGAAACGCTTCGTGAAGGCCCGTACGATGGCCGCACCCCCCCTCGAGCGCGTCCGCCTACGCCGAGAGTGCGACCGCATACGTATTGAGCGCGGCCGCTTCCGCTGAGAGGGCATCTGCGGCAACCGACAGGGCAGTAGCTGCAGCACTTGCATTCTCATGAGGTTACCGAGCGGGAGCTGGAGATGCAGATGGTTGCAGAGATCGGGGAGCGCCGGCAGGAGGAGTTGCGCGTGGCCGAGGTCGATGTAACACCCCAAAATTTTGACTTTGATTTATTAATTAAAATTTTGCCAGGAAATTAAATTTTTATTTTCTGGTTCTATCATGTAACACCCCAAAGTTTTTCCTTCTAGGTGGAAACCTTTCAAAAATATAATTGGACTTGTATATCTCCCCAAGATCATTTCTTTTTATTAGTGGAATTATTTCTACAATTATTTTTCCTGAGCTTTATTGCTTTAAAAATGATTTTTCAAAAGTTTTAGAGTTCCATTTGCACTACAACCCTTTCAAATACTTCTTTAAAATTTCCACCAAAAATTTGGGATGTCATGTGATGTTCCCACATCACTTTTATGCAAAAATCTCTTTTAGTCATTTGGAGATTTTGAGCCCTACCTCAAGTTTTCAAATCTGGTCCAGTTTGTAATTTGCACTACAATCTATTTAAATATTTCTTTAAAAATCCCACCAAAATTGGGGGATGTTAGTAGTAGTGTATAATTCAACTATATGCAAAAAACCCATTAGTGTTCTTTGAAAAATTTGCGCAAATCATCCTCTTTTGCTCTCTGGTCCAGTTTGGTATTTTCTACTGCAACCATATTTTATCTTGCCCTATTACCCATGATTTTTCTCCTGCTTATAAAACACTCTACCAAATCCTTAAGTCCAGGAGATTGGACCCTTTGGAATACTTTTGGTCCATACAATAGTAGCCTTCATTTTCTGTCCAGATTTGGTTTTCTCAAAAATTTGCACTAACAAGTTTCTTGTCTTGCCAAACTAAGCTTGCTACCATCCCATTCACCTAAAGAGACTCTGATATGGAGATATTGGCCGCCAGAAGAGATGCCCAGATGCCCATAGCATTCTGGCGAGCACCTTGTGTGCATGGCGAGTTTTGGCAAAGTTTTAGTCTACATTGTGGACTTGATCCACTGACCCAGCAGCCATGTCCACTAATCTCCTAGCCACCACTAATCTAGACCTGTTAACTACCATCCTCATTCAAGCCCTCTAGCACGCGTTGGCATTTCGTCGAGCACTGGTGTACGCCAGCGCGCGTTTTTTGCGTTTTGCTGCAGCAGAACCGAAACCACCGCGTCTTGCCCCTGGCCTTTGCTCACCCCCAGGGCCACATCCTGTCCTCACCCGCTCGCCAGAACCCTCCAAGTCACCCCTGGCGCCCTACAGCGCCGCCGTCAGAGCTCCCTTGGCGGCACGCCGGCGTCCGCAGTAGGCTCCTGCCATGGACTGTGCCGCCCGAGCCACTCCAGCGCGCCAGCTAGCCCCTGAACAGCCCGATATTATCCGCGAGCCCGTCCGCTAGCGCCCGTCGCCGCCACGTCGCCCTGCTAGCAACAGAACGGCGGTTTGCCGGTGTTCTTATCCGCAGCCGCGGGAACCTACCTCGACCGCCTATAAAAGGAGCCCTCGAGCTCGTCCAGACCCTCAGGCGACCTCAGGCCATCTCCCTAGTGCTCCCATAGCCAACAATCGACGGAGGGAGGCCGTCTGCTTCGTCTCCGGCCAGTTCGGCCGCCGCCACGCTCAGGTGCCGAACGTCGCGAGCAGGGCCTCACCAGCTCATCCAACACCACTGTTCGACTCCCCTCAACCGTGCGGAGCCGCCCCACCTCTCTAGCCCGATCGGGAGCCACCATAACTCAAGACCCCGATCCACCCGAAACCGCCGTCCGCTGCGGAGCTCACCGCCGGCGACCCCCTCCACCCCAGCCAGCCTATCGACCACTTGGAGGACCGCCCTAGACCAGCGGATCCATCCCCGCCCTCAGAATCCCGTGGGGAGCCGCCGTTCATCGGCGGCAATCGCCGGAGACCCGCCACCGCTCGGCCAGAGAAGGAAGGAGGGCGCGGGCGACTGGTCAAACCTGACCAGTGGACCCGACGGCCCCACCTGCCAATGACCCAAGCTCTGCCGACTTGTTTTAAGTGGAAACGTAAAACACAGGAGTACGTCTTCTCTGTCTCGAAACCGTATTCTTATTCGAACCGTTTTTCTTTTTTCTGTTTTATTTAAAAACAGATTTTGACTAAACTTTGACTGGCTATAATTTTTAAAATACAAGTCCAATTGATTTGATTCTTTTTCTCTTGTTTCTCAAATTTTGTCTAGTTTATTTTCATATTTATTTGAAAATTTTACAAACAAATTTTCGTACTATTTTGAAACTATGTGTTAATTTTAAATTTTCTTAAAATAGGACTTTTGAAGAAGGAAGCAACTTTCAAGAAGTGCACCCCACTTACATACTTTTGAAGGCAAGCATTCTGAACCCCGGCATAATATTTGTTGTATGTCGTTCGATGCTAATACGACACCGCCTTGACATGAAGTGTTCGGTATTTTATGTGATGATATGATCATGTTCATGAGTGCATAATGATGATTCCTTACTATTGGACTTTGATATGCTTCTGATAGTAATCACCCTTGTATGGCTTTCATGCCTATCGGAGGAATCCGAGGAAAGTCTCTGTCTTGGGTAGACACGAACTTGTCTCTAATAATTCGTTGAGACGATTATGTCCGGTAAGGCATCGTGAGGTATGATGAGTGGTGATTCTGTTTGCTGGTATGAAATATATTTGTTATACTAATCCTGCAGGGAATGCCTTAACCTCTTGAGTCGACCGTAGATCGAGTCTTGTTCCAGTATCACCCATACTTGTTTCGTACTACCACTTGTCCCTGCCATAGATAGGGTACGGTTCAGTAAGTTGTCAACCCCTTCCTAGCACACACAGTACAGAGAGGCCATGGTGGAAGATACCGGCTGCATCCGGTAAACATGCCACATGGTCCAGGGGCATGGGTGTTTCCGGTTGGAGCCGAGGGGGTAGCTCCCCTAGTTTGCGCGTGTTATAAATTTTGTGATCCCATGCTAGTCGAGGTTGTAGCCTCCCCACTTAGAGTTTGCTTAACGGGTGTCGTGGGTGATTCCAGACACCGGTAAGTTAGGCTGGTGTGTGCGGTCAGGTGTGTTATCATTTAAAAGACCGTCGACGGAATTAGTCCCGATGGACTAAAGGAATCCATTACTCGTCGGTAAAGAGTACACCCTCTGCAGAGATTATATCTATTAGAATAGCTGTGTCCATGGTTAAGGACTACAGTCTGGGATGAGTCAAGTGTCGGTCTTAGTGTTGGTCTTCGGAGGAAAAATTGCTAAACCAGAACATAGATCATGACTTGTGACTCATGATGATTATGATTATTATTATGGACTAACCATTTACATTATTTGAATTATTGAGTATCCTTGGGACGGTTCTACCTCCTGGATATTCACTGTGATTATTCTCTTATAAGCCCTTTATGTGGTGTCTCTCAGACGCCCGACTGTGGCATGCTTGTTATTTAAATTACTTATAAGCCCTTTATGTGGTGTCGCTCAGACGCCCGACTGTGGCATGCTTGTTATTTAAATTACTTATAAGCCCTTTATGTGGTGTCGCTCAGACGCCCGACTGTGGCATGCTTGTTATTTAAATTACTTAGAAGCCCTTTATGTGGTGTCGCACAGACGCCCGACTGTGGCATGTTTGTTACGTATTTCCTTTATAAGCCCTTTATGTGATGTCGCTCAGACTCCCAACTGAGGCATGCTTTATATTATTATCATGTCGAAGTTTCGCTTCAGACACCCGATCGGTGCATTTTATTTATATTCTCGGATTGTTTATTCATGTTTTATATGAATAACCTGTTTGCGTGCATCATGAATTTTATTTCGCAACTGACGAAGTGATCATGGCATATTTCAGAGCATAATTATCATATGTTATATTATACCTGTGTTCATAATGTTTGCAAGTACATTCACAGTACTCACTGGCTTGTCCCTGGCTATTGTCTTGGCCAGATTTCTTGCATGGAGAGGAGCGTTGTGATGACAGCCCCGGAACCTACGCAATGATGATAGCAGCCTCGCGAAGATAGGAGTTATCCAGGTCAGCTGTTCCTGTGGAAAATGGACTCCCATAGACACTGATGAACCGCAAACCGCTTCCGCCATCAACCACTAGAAACCATTTGTTGTACTCATAGGCCAGAATGTTCCTGTACTACACATTTTGTATTTTTCTTGGAGTTTCTGTATCAAGTTGGTGTAATATCAGTTAATAGTAATCCTGGGGCTGGTGAGCAAATGGGCCATTTTTTGGGAAATAAATATCCTGGAAAACCGGTGTCGGGGAAGCTGATCGTAACCCACGAACACCTATGGGACCGGCGGACTGAGTCCCTTTTGGTTCGGTGGGGGGCGGAGATTGCACGAAGAGCAGATCGAGGCGAAACACACGAGCAGTTTACCCAGCTTCGGAGCTCTCCGGAGAGATAATACTCCTACTGCTGCTTGTCTGATTATATTGTGTTCTTGCTAGGGAGCACAAAGAGCTACAAGACCTAGCGTGTGTGTGTTCTTTCGAATGAGTCGAACCCCCTCTACGTTGCGCATGGGCCTCCTTTTATAGGCTCAAGGGGTCACCAACAGGTGGCAACGTAGACAAGGGCAAAATGGGAAACTGAGTTGCGGTTGGTACATCTACTTTGTATAGTGTATTCTACCTAACTCTGACGGCAAGGGACAAAAGCAATAAATGCCCGTCCATGTCGCCCAAACGATTGCTGTGAGGACCGTCGGGGCGCCACCGCTTGCCACGATGGCATTCTTGTCAGCGCCGCTTACCGCTGCTCTCCGCTGGCTGCACAGCCTCTTGACACGCACACCTGGAATGGTCCCATGGCGACACGTTGGTGGATGAGCTGGAGCGGAGATAAAGAGAGGTTGCCTGCCGCGGCAACCGCCCTGCCGCGGCTGAATCCTTGTCGCGTCTGGAAGCTTGTTGCTCACCGAGCCTTCCCGGCAAGCTCCTCTTGCCGGGGTCTTGTCTTTTGCGTGCCTTGAGTGGCCTTCCCGGCAAGCTCCTCTTGTCGGGGCCTTGTCTTCTTGGCTTAAATACTTTGTTTTTG
Source organism: Aegilops longissima (assembly GCA_021605205.1). Classification (NCBI taxonomy): domain Eukaryota; kingdom Viridiplantae; phylum Streptophyta; class Magnoliopsida; order Poales; family Poaceae; genus Aegilops; species Aegilops longissima. The sequence goes on from CM038679.1 coordinate 254,018,777, forward strand.
AATGGCTCCTAAGGAACCATGGAGGACCTTGGCGGTCACTAGGCAAGCCCCTGCCTGAAGTGCTGCGATTGCCGTGTGCAGTTCGGGATACTAGGGTACCCTACTCTAGTACACCGGCAGAGCCCCGGGCTGGGCCACACACGGTGCCGAGAGCTGTTGGGCCAGGCCCAAAAGCGATTCTGCAGACACGCGTGGCCTAGATCACGCCGTGGCGGCTCCGGACCCACCACGCCCCCACGAACAGCACGCGCCGAGCGTGGCGTCGTGGGAGAGATCGTGGGGTTTCTTTAATTGGAAAAGCGGGCGTCCGCCCCTCTCCCTCCTCATAAGCAGGGGAAACAGGGCAGGTCGCCCACCTCGCCATTTGCTGTCCCATCTCGAAAACCACCGCCGCTCCCCTTCTTCTCTAGTTACAAGAGAGCAGCGCTCCGCTTCATCGCCACCAGCGCCATCAACGCCGTCGGTCTCCTCCGCCACCTCCGCCATGGCTCAAAGCCGACAAGGGAAGGGCGTGAAGTCGGCCGAGGCGCAGCGGCTCATGGGCGCTGCGAAGGGCGGGCCGTCTTCCCCAGCTCGGCGCAAAGGAGCCGAGGGAGGGATACTACCTCTTCGGTCGACGGAGGCGGCGCATCCGCGCGCGAAGGTACTCTCCGCCGCATCGAGTTGGGTCGGCGGGTACCCCTTCTTCGCGCTCTTCTTCTATTGCTGGCTCTGCCCGCCCTTCTCTGAATTCTTCTGCGATATCATGAATACCTACGGGCTTCGCCTCCTTGATTTCACCCCCAATGTTGTCTTGACCATGGCGGTTTTCGCACACCTTTGCGAAAACTTTGTCGGAGTCCACCCAAACGTAGCCCTCTTCCTCCACTTCTTCATGCCCCGCGTTGAGAGAGGAGAGCCACTTGCCGGAGGGATTGCATGGATCTCCAGGATCGGCAAGAAAGAAGCCTATCTGGAAGGAGAGCTCCGTAGCAAGTGGGAGGAGTGGAGAGCCGATTGGTGTTGGATCGTTGAGGAGAACCCGCAGCCCTTCATCGCCCAGCGCCAAACTCCCATAGTCGCGGCAGCGATTGGAGAAACTTGGCGCCGGAGGATGCTAGGTTGAAGATTGCTGTGACCGGATCCTGCGCCTCGGGCTTGCGGACTCATCAAGGCACAGTTGGCGCGGATTTCCTTCGCCGCCGCATCACCCCCTTGCAGGAGAGGAGGAGACCTGCTTGGGAGTTCCAAAATGCGGCGGACATCATGAGGCTGCGCCCGGGCCTCAACTGGAATTTCACTGTCTTGGAGTTGGATGCGATGCTGCTGGAGCTGTTCAAGCACAACGCCGATCACCCCGAGTGGTTTAGGTTGCCGAGGGGAGTCGTCCCATTGTGCAACAACTCTTCGCTCGACCGCATCCGCGCCATGATGCCCTTGTGCGATTCGCATGGGATCGTTCCAACCTGGCAAGAGCCTGCGGACGACGTTGTGCGGCAGTTCTTCGATAGCTTGGAAGAAGTGCCGATCCGCCCCGACGAGCAGAAGTGGCTCACCCGCGACACCACCGACGCCGAGATGCAGCGCATCGCCACCAGGCTGGAGGAGGCGGCAGCAGCTGCTGCCGCTGGCGAATTCGGGTTCACTGTGGAGGAGGCAGAGGCAGCAGAGGCGGCAAGCCTTGCCGATCGAGAGGAGCTTGCCGTCGAGGAGGAGCAGGCCGAGCCCGAAGTTGAGCCGAGCGAGTCTGCTGAGGGCGCCTCCTCCACACCTTCAAGTAGCTTGCCGCGAGCGGAGCCCACAGCTCCACCAAGAAGGCATCTCCACAAGGCCGGGAAGTGGCCAGGCGGCAGGCGGGCCCAGCAGCGAGCGCCGGCGGCGCGCTCCTCCGCGGCAAGCACTGTTGCCGCGGGAGCACCCCACACCGCTGCAACAACTGAGGCGGGATCTTCTCAGGCCACCGCCGCCACCCCCGCCAAGCGATCAAGGGAGCCTACTCCTCCGCCTCTTCGCACCGGAGGCGAGCCAGAATTTGATCTCTCCATGCTCAGCTCCGACGAGGAAGAAGAAGAAAAGTAAGCTTCTATGTTGTGCTTGTATTTCTTCAATTTGATTGCTTTGTCTTGTATCTGATTTGCTTCATTCTGAACTCTTTCCTTTTCAGGGCGCTGGTCCAGAGAGCGTGGAAGAGAGCCAAGACCCCGGTGGTTGTCATCGAAAACGATCCCCCCGTGGCAACAGGAGGCGCGTCTGAGACCCCCTTGCCGGACCCGGCAACCCTTCCTCAAAGCAGCCCCCATCACAGCCCCCAGCGTAAGTATATGGTTTACTTCTTACGGTTAGGTGTGCATGGGTGCTCCTTCTTCTTGATATCGACTTGTTGATTTGTGTAGGAGTAGAGCAGCCTCATCGGAGTGCCGGAAGCCGCTCCCGAAATTCCTTCGCTTCAACTCGCCGCCAAGGGAGAATTCTCCAGCAAGGGAGCGCTCTCCGGCAAGGGAGACTTCTCCGCCAAGGGACATCACCAGTGATCCTCCGGTGGTCGAGACCATGGCTGCAGATCCCATTGCAGGTAATCCTCTTGCGTGACAATTTCCCCAGGTTCTTTTCTTGTTCTTCTTTTCGAACATTTGCTTGAATGTTCTTTCTTTTTCTGGTCGTCAGATCCATCCGCCGCAGAGCCGATGGAGATTGAGGTCGCCGGCGAAGAGGACGCGTGCGGCAACACTGATGACGTCGCCACCATGGAGGAAGATGCTGGCGCCGATGGGTCCGCCGGCGAAGAGGCCGCCAAGGCTGCCGCCGCAAAGGCTGGCGAGAAGTGCAGCGATCGACCGCGACCACGAGGCGCGCAGGAGCGCCAGGCGCTACGCCGACCGCCGATCCCTCCGCCACCGGTGCAGCGTCAGGCTCCGAAGAGCCCCAGCCCGGCGCCTATCTGAAGGCCGGCGATGGCGTCTTCATCAAGCTCCCCTGGACGTCGAGCTCCAGGGCGCCGGTCGAAGGGGAGACCTTTGACGAAGAGCTGCTCGCCTCCGCTGGGTTGTCGCTGGTTGACGCGCCAAGCAGCAGCAGCGGCGAGTCTGAGGAGGAGCAACTGCTGAAGAAGCTGTTGTCGCTCTACCGCGCCCGCAAGCCAAGTTGAGTCCCGGAAGCACTTGTCGCAAGGCGGGAGCAGAACATGGAGAAGCGCGAGAAGAGCTCCGAGGCGCCAACCAAGAAGCTCTCCGGAACATAGCAGAAGAGCGGGAGCGACTTGCTGAAGAGCGCACATGCTTCATCCTTGAGAAGGCTGAGGTCGAGGAGCAGCAACGACTTGCTGCCGAGAAGCTATCTGCGCAAGAAGGCGAGTTGGCACAGCGGAAGATCAATCTTGACAGCTATGAGGAAGAGCTTGCCGCGCGCGAGCAATCAATTGGCGGAGCTCTCAAGGAAGCAGAAGATGCTGCTGCAGCTGCCGAGGTCGCCAAGAAAGAGTTGGAGACGAAGGTGACGCAGCTGGAGGCCAACCTCCAGAAGAGCGGCGAGGAGCTTGCTGCGCTGAAGCACGAGCGCGAGAAGGACTTCTACACTCTTGGCGAGTTGCAGGGCCGTCTCGCTGAAAGGATCAAAGAGCTCGACGCCGCCAAGGACTCCAAGGCGGATCTTGAGCTGAAGCTGACCACCCGATGCGACGCTGGGACGGCGCCAAGGAGCGGGAGGTGGCCTGTTGGAGGCGATCAAGACCAACGAGGCTGGCGGCGAGTGCCACGACCGCCCAGAACACCTTCAGAGAGAACGTGATGCACTGGACGGAGGGTCTTGTGGATACTGCCGCCGCCATCGATAAGGAGCTGATGGAGCTGGGGATGGTGGATCTTGGGTACTCCTCCGACGAGCGTCTCCAACCCAGCGCCAAGCTCAGCCTGTTCCTCAAGGGCGTGGTGACGGCTCTCCAGCGACTCCGGGAAGAGATCCCGAAGCAGCTGGCCGAGGAATCGCGCCAGATCTGCGCGGGAGCTCTCCAGAAGGTGTTGATGAAGGTGGCCTTCCGCAATCCAGGCCTCAACCTCAACGGCGTCCTCCGATCCTTGCCGCCAGATGCCGATGTGGAGGCGCTCAAAGCCCTTGTCGCACCCATTGTGGACAAGGTGGGCAAGATCAAGCGGGTTGATGGCGACCGTGTAGACTAGGCCGCCAATTTTATCTTTCCCTTGTCGCTGCTAATCATGTTTAGGAGAACAATTTATTAGATCTGCGACAAGCTATTTTTGTAATATAACTATATCTTAGGCAATGATTGCAATGTTATTTCCTTTACTTGATTCCTTCCTTTGTATGTTTGTGCCCTATGTTTTTAGGGAACTTGTCGGCGTGGGCACCTTTGCCGCGAGCGCTGAGTGCGGAACGTCAGCAGCCCGCTGGCGGTGCCGCTTCCGAGAAGCAACCTTGTCGCAACTAGTTGCAGCTCACTTAAGTTGTTGAGCGGACTCGAAACAAAGTAAGGGCGCGACTAGCTACGAGTCGGTTCCTCCGCGCACAGGTTTTCCATACAAAGTACAATCGTTCGAGGAAGATAACTTAAAAATTTAAAAACTGATTGCTCAAACTTTGGCAACTTAGCTTTTCCGTTGTTTGCTTCCCGGTAAGGCGACACTTCCTCGGAAGCGACGGCATGCCCACATCATTATCTTCTCTCCCCGGCTAACTTGTGGGCGGAGGAACCTTCCTTTCTTTGAGAAAGAGAAAGAAGAGAAAATAAAGTTATGGAGCCTTGTGGCTCGTTATTGCTTACCGGGTGTGGATGCTGCACAAAATGTTAGACAACACATGCATAAATGATTATGAAAGCATGTAGTTGACAAGCTGCGCGCAACACATGAGCTTTACTTATGCACGGGGTCTGCACCCGGCTTTGTACAAAGGATTACATGCAACATCGGCAAGACTTGTACAAAAGGTGGTTGCCGGAACAGGTTCCGGCAACCTCGCCCTATGGGTAAAACTTACGAAGATGCTCAATATTCCAGGAGTTGCTCACCAGAATGCCATCTTCGGTCTCAAGGCAGACTGCGCCAGGCCTAGTGACTCATTTCACCCGATAAGGGCCTTCCCACTTCGGCGTCAACTTGTTGGAATTCTTGGCGGACTGAACGCGCCGAAGAACAAGGTCGCCTTCCTCGAGACTTCTGGCGTTAACTCTGCGGCTATGGTAGCGGCGCAAAGCTTGCTGGTAACGAGCAGCTTGTACAGCAACCTGAAGACGGTCCTCCTCAAGGAGCAGTGCATCATCTTGTCGCAGCTGCTCTTGCTCAAGCTCATCATAAGCGAGTACTCGAGGTGACCCATATCTGAGTTCCGTGGGAGAACTGCCTCTGCTCCATAGACTAGGCGAAGGTGTCGGCGGTGGCTCGATTTGGCGTCGTCTGATCGACCAAAGAACCACCGGCAGCTCCTCAATCCAGTTTCTTCCGCACTTGTGCAGCCTGTCGAAAGTTCGGTCTTGAGCCCACGCAGCACTTCAGCATTGCCCTCTCCGCTTGACCGTTGCTTCTCGGATGAGCAACGAAGCGAAGCAGACCTTGGCGCCAAGATCTTGGGCGTCTTGCATGAAGGTGCGGCTCGTGGAATTGTGTGCCGTTGTCGGTGATGATCTGTTAGGAATCCCAAAGCGGCAAACAATCGACTGAAGAACTTGACCGCTGTTGTCGTGGTTGTCACCTTCCTCACTGCCTCCACTTCCGGCCACTTTGTGAACTTGTCGATTGCGACGTACAAGTACTCAAAGCCCCCGACAGCTCGGGGAAAAGGGCCGAGGATGTCGAGCCCCCAGACCAAAAATGGCCAGGATAAAGGGATCGTCTGGAGAGCTTGAGCTGGCTGGTGTATCTGTTTGGAATGGAAATGGCATGCTTCACACTTGGTTACTTGTGCAGTTGCATCCTGGAGGGCTGTCGGCCAGAAGAAACCTTGCCGGAAAGCTTTGCCGGCAAGTGCTCTTGCGCCAATGTGGTGACCACATATGCCTCCATGTATCTCGCCAACAGCTTCATCCATCTTCCGGTGAATACACTTCAATTTCACACCGTTGAGTCTTCTTACATACAGCGTCTTTGTCGACAAACTAGTACATACTTGACTGCCGGGCTACTCTTTCCGCTTCTTCTTGCTCTTGGGAAGTTCTCCTATCTGAAGAAGCGGACAATCTCTTGTGCCCATCTTTGGAGCTTGTGGCTCGACAACAAGGACTAAAGGTACATCTGCTGCTGCGGGAACATCAGCTTCTCTGGCGAGAACTGCGGTTCGGCCGAGCTTGATGTTCCCAGCAAGCTTGCCGAGCAAAGCTTGTCGCGGCGTCGCTTCAACGAAACAAACCCTAGGGCTTGTCGGAGCAGACGCCCTCGGCATTTTGGAGTTGAGCACAGGGATCTTGGCGGCGGCTTCGGAAGCTCTGCGGAAAATAGTCACCGAGATCAACTTCCTCTTCTTGTTTTGTCCAGTTGATGGCGTTACGATCGGTTGGGTCAGCTTGAGCACAAAATCCTGGTTCCACAGGTAACTTGAGTCTGGCGCACTTTGTGAGCCATCGGCAATATCATTACGAGCTCTTGGAACATGTTCCATCTGCAGCCTTCAAAGTGCTCTTCTAGCTTTCTCACTTCATCAACGTAGGCTTCCATCAGCGGACTCGATAATCTTTGTTTACTTGGCGGATGACAAGCTGCGAGTCACCCCGACAATGAGTTTCTTGATCCCAAGGTCTCACGGCAATTCGAGACCGCAAGCAAACCTTCATACTCTGCGGTATTGTTTGTTGCTTGCTCCTTGGGAAAGTGCATCGGACTATGTACTTGAGGTCCTCTCCGGTGGCGCTGACGAAGCAACACGCCAAGCACCGGCGCTTTGCAGCTAGAAGGCACCATCGAGTACATCAGCCACTCTTTGCTTACTTCCTTGACAGGGATGCTCGTCTCTGGAATTTCTTCATCCTGCATTGGCGTCCATTCTGCTATGAACTCTGCCAATGCTCTGCTTTGGATAGTTGAAGTGCTTTCAAACTTGAGGCCAAAGCTTGACAGTTCGATGCCCACTCGACAATCCTGCCTGTTGCTTTTGGATTTTGCAATATCCTCTTGAGGAAAGCGAGTGGCGATTGTTATCTCATGTGCTTGGAAGTAATGGCGCAGCTTTCGAGGCCATGAGGAGGCGAAAAGCAATTTCTGCACTCCAGTACCTTGACCTAGCCCCCGCGAAGGGAACCGACAAAGTAAACTGGGTGCTGCACCATCCTTTTCTGCATCTTCTCGCAATCCTGCGCAGATCCGTCCTTGTCGGGACCAGAGCTTGTCGGTGAAGCCCCCTGCTTGTCGCAGGATGCATCTGTCTTGGTTGCCGGCTCATCGTCTGCCTCCCTTTCCGCTACTAACGCAGCACTAACCACTTGATTGGTTGCCGCTATATATAGCAGCAGCTTCTCCTGTGGCCTAGGTGCGACAAGTATTGGAGTGGAGGACAGGTACCTCTTTAAGTCCTGCAGCGCAGCCTCCGCTCCGGGAGTCCATTTCATTGGACCTGCCTTTTTCAAAATCTTGAAAAATGGCAGGGCGCGCTCAGCAGACCTAGAGATAAACCTGCTGAGAGCAGCCACGCAACCAGGAAGTCTTTGTACATCCTTGACGCGCTTTGGAGCTTCAATCTGCTCAATGGCCTTGATCTTGTCGGGATTAGCTTCAATTCCCCGCTGAGACACGAAGAACCCGAGAAGCTTGCCGGAAGGGACTCCAAACACGCACTTCTCGGGGTTGAGCTTGAGGTTGATCTTGCGCAGATTTGCAAAGGTCTCATCTAAATCTTGAACCAGAGTTGCTTTGTCCTTGCTTTTGACCACTATGTCATCCATGTAGGCTTCTACATTTCTGTGCATTTGGGGCTCAAAAGCGTCATGGACTACTCTTGCAAACGTTGAACCAGCATTCTTTAGCCCAAAAGGCATCCGTACAAAACAGTATGTGCCACATGGGGTGATGAATGCGGTTTTCTCCTCATCCTCTTCGCCATGAAGATCGATGATATCCTGAGTATGCATCAAGAAATGAAAGCAAATCACATCCAGCCGTGGAGTCAACAATCTGGTCGATCGTGGCAAGGGAAATGGGTCTTTGGGACAAGCTTTATTAACATCTGTGAAGTCGATACAAAGTCTCCATTTCCCATTTGCCTTGCATACAACCACTGAGATTGGCCAACCATGTAGGATGGAGCACTCCTCGACAAGGCCTGCTGCTTCCAATTTCTTGATCTCTTCGCAATGAATTCTTGGCGCTCCACCGCTGCTTCGACTTTTCGCTTGACGGGCGCACATGAGGACAGACAGCTAGGTGGTGCTCAATTACTTTCACAGGAACACGGGGATGTCGACGGCTGCCATGCAAAAGCGTCGGCGTTCGCCGCGAGGAAAGCAACGAGCGCGCCTTCCTATTTAGGGTCGAGAGTGGCACTGATGGTGAAGGTACCACCAGTGCCGTCCTCCTTGGCGGGCACCTTCTTGGTCTTCGGTGGAGCTGCCATCATCTTCTTGCACTTGCCGGTGGAGCTCGACGGTGCGTCCTCGACGGTAGCGCAGCACTCCGAAGAGGTGCGCTTGCCGGAGTGGGCATCAGACCTCTTGCCGGACAAAGTGGTCTTGGCTTTCTTCTTCCCCTCGGGAGCTTCAGCGGCAAGTGATTTGCTATCTGTTGCAGCTGCCGCCTCCCGGTAAATCTTGTCAGCGCAGATAGGAGCATCCTTCTTGTCGCCATGGACAGAAATGACACTTATCGGGCCTGGCATCTTGAGCAAGTTGTATGCATAATGAGAGGCTGCCATGAACTTGGCGAGCGCTGGACGGCCGAGTATCCCATTGTAAGGTAATGGAAAACCAACAACGTCGAACGTGACCCTCTCAGTCCTGAAGTTTAGCTCGCTGCCAAATGTAACCGGCAACGTGATTTTCCCCTTCGGCTTGCTCCTTCCTGGGTTGATTCCTTGGAAAGTGCCAGTCTCTTCGAGCTCGCTGTCAGGGATCTGAAGCTTCTGGAGCACCGCGGAGGAGATCAGGTTTAAGCCGGCCCCGCCGTCAACTAACATCTTGGTGACCTTGAGGTTGCGGATAGTTGGTGAGACCAACATCGGCAAGCACCCGAACGCAGATTATGCGATGAGGTGGTCCTCAATATCAAAGATGATAGGCGTCTTTGGACCATTTCAAAGGCTTGCGTGACTCTCACGGATGGTTACGCTGCATTAACTTCCGCATCCATTGCTTGAGTTGGCGGTGTGAAGTATGCGAGAAGCGCCGCCGCCAACGCAGAGGACCTCTGTGGCTTTCGAAACTCCTGCTCATCGGTCTCGTCGTCTTCCATATCTTCATCGTCGTCGTCGTCTTCATCCTTGTCGCGGCGGCTGGAGGTCTGTCTCCTTGCCGCTGCTTGGCCTTGTTGTGGCGTCCTCCCGGCGGGTCGCTTCTTGCTAACTCCCCAGCACCTTCTGGGCCTTCTCCTTGTCGCGCCGCTTTCGTACTCGCATATACGCTGTTCAACTAGCTGCTCGACCTTCTTGCAGCTCTGGAGGTCATGGCCCTTGGTGCGGTGGATCTTGCGATCTTGTTTGTTGGAGCTGTCACCGCTTGTCGTGGCCGCCACAGCTTGGCGGTCGGTGCCAGCGGCAACCTCCTTGCCGGAGCCACCAACTTTGGCTTTCTTGGCGGCACCACCGTTGCCGGACTGCCCGACACCTACCACCCCTTTGCCCTCCTTCTTTCTGTTGTTCCGTCGCCGGCTCTTCTTCGCCGGGGCGGTCTCCTCACTATCAGATCCTGCTTCTGTATTCTCTCCTGGGAGTCTCCTCCCTTCTTCAGCTCGTGCACACTTGTCGGCCAGGGCATACAGCTCACTGACGTCCTTGACTTTGCACATCGCCATCTCCTCCCTCATCCTGCGGTTCCGCACGTTTTGATGAAACGCGCTGATCACTTGGCGGGGGTGGACATCCAGGATGTTGTAGTGCACACGGCTGAATCTACGAATGAACTTGCGCAGGACTCTCCTTCCTTACAGGCGAGCAGGTGAAGGTCGCTCTCTTGGCCATGAGGCTTGTGGCGCCGTGAAGGCGCCGACAAAATGATGGCATAGATCAGCCCAAGAGGATATGGAGCTGTCCGGCAAGTGCATGAGCCAAGATCTGACATTGGGCTTGAGTACCAGCGGGAAGTAGTTGGCGAGGATCTTGTCGTCTCGTCCCCCTGCAGCCTGCACCGTGATGGTGTAGATGCTGAGGAACTCCGACGGATGCGTCCTGCCATCGTACTTCTCCGGCACGTCTGGCTTCAAATTTTTCTTGCTGGGCCACTGGACTTGCCGCAGCTCACGAGTGAACGCAGGGCAACCTACCGTGTACGGCAAGTCGCCTGGTTCCCCTGGCGCATGCATATCGACAGAGGGCCCAGCGCGCTGGTCGGATTGACGTCGCGCTTCTCTTCGGCGCTCGATGCGAGTTCGAGCGTCTTCTTGTTGCCGTTCTTGAAGAACTTGGCGCTGATCACGGCGAGCTCGTGGATCCGATGACGCGGTGGAGACGCTGTCGAGGTGGATCCGATGAGTTGGTGATCTTGGCCTTCTGGGTGGAGAGTGCATGGTGGTTGCACCCCCACAGGTTTCGTCGCCACCGGCTCGTGCCTTGTCGTCTTGCCGCGGCAGCGATGTAGTTGGTTGCCGCGGAGCGTCGCCATTGGCAAAGCCGATGAGACTCTGGATGGTGGCCCTCCACTCGTCGACTTTGTCGGCTGTTGGAGGGTAGTCTAGAAGGAGTTGAGCTCTTTCCAAGGCTTCCGCTAGAGTGGTGGGTGGCAGTGGTGAACGGCGCGAGGAGCGGGATATGCTCGGACTTCCAACTATGTTAGAAGGAGCAGCATCCCGTCCAGGCGACCGTACCCCGCTCGCGCCAGCATGCTGGCATGCACGCTGGTCTTGAGGGCCTCGGGATCCTCCAGCTTGGCCTTGATCCAACGAGCGTATGGTACTATGAATACCATGACGCTGTCGGTCCCGCGCCTCCTGAGATGGGCGCGGTGCGTGTACGGACGCCGAGGTCTGCGCGGCCTTGTCCTTGGACTTGGCAGCGTCATGAGCTCTCTCGTCGACGCCCGTTCTTCCGCCGGCGTCTTCCCCGACATCCGTTTGCTCTGGTGGTGGCGGGATCGACGTGGACGGCTCCGCTGCCGCCGAAGCCTTCTTCTTCGATGGCATGTTGATGAAGATGATGAAGATGTAGCTCGTGTGAATGCCGGATCAGGTTCAGACAGCCTCGACTCCCCTACCTGGCGCGCCAAAGATGTCGGAGAAGCTGATCATAACCCACGAACACCTATGGGACCGGCGGACCAAGTCCCTTTTGGTTCGGTGGGGGGCGGAGATTGCACGAAGAGCAGATCGAGGCGAAACACACGAGCAGTTTACCCAGCTTCGGAGCTCTCCGGAGAGATAATACTCCTACTGCTGCTTGTCTGATTATATTGTGTTCTTGCTAGGGAGCACAAAGAGCTACAAGACCTAGCGTGTGTGTGTTCTTTCGAATGAGTCGAACCCCCTCTACGTTGCGCATGGGCCTCCTTTTATAGGCTCAAGGGGTCACCAACAGTGGCAACGAGACAAGGGCAAATGGGAAAATGAGTTGCGGTTGGTACAGCTACTTTGTACAGTGTATTCTACCTAACTCGACGGCAAGGGACAAAGCAATAAATGCCCGTCCATGTCGCCCAAACAAAGGCAAAGGTGACGGCCAGGGCGCCACCGCTTGCCACGATGGCATTCTTGTCAGCGCCGCTTACCGCTGCTCTCCGCTGGCTGCACAGCCTCTTGACACGCGCACCTGGAATGGTCCCATGGCGACACGTTGGTGGATGAGCTGGAGCGGAGATAAAGAGAGGTTGCCTGCCGCGGCAAGCGCCTTGCCGCGGCTGAATCCTTGTCGCGTCCGGAAGCTTGTCGCTCACCGAGCCTTCCCGGCAAGCTCCTCTTGCCGGGGTCTTGTCTTCTGCGTGCCTTGAGTGGCCTTCCAGGCAATCTCCTCTTGTCGGGGCCTTGTCTTCTTGGCTTAAATACTTTGTTTTTGAATGGCTCCAAAGGAACCATGGAGGACCTTGGCGGTCACTAGGCAAACCCTGCCGCGGGGTGCTGCGACTGCCCGTGCACGAGTTCGGGATACTAGGGTACCCCTACTCTAGTACACCGACAACCGGTCGCGACAGTCGAGGTAGAGAAGAGTCTGTCCGTCGAGGAATCGAAGATGGAGTACCAACATGAGCTCTGCCGGAGCCACTACTACGAGTACTAAAACCTTGAGGGCGGCGCCGAGGACGAGGACGAGGACGCGGTCGACTTCAGCAGGGGGGACGCGGAGTCCACCAACGACAGCGTGTCGCCAAGACAAGTCATCGACGTCTCATCTCACACTCGCGATGCATAGGCTGGTGCGACGGCCGTTTTGTTAAAATTATGCGTACTTAGTCTTTGTTTTTAATGCTGGTCCTTTTTTAGAGCAATGTTTAGGTCAACTAGTTCTGTTTAATTACTAAAATTGCTCGATTTAGTAAGTATGGTATGTCTGCTGTACGCTCTTTTGTGTGCCCAAATTAGAAAGCGATGTTAAATTATGCAATGACGTACCCGGGGAAATTTCCACCAGAATTTGAATTATCAAACTCATTCCATGCGCGTAAAGCAGAAGAATCGTTTGCGATGCACACAATCGTTCAAAGTGAATGATCCGGCGGCACCGCACGCAAAGTTTCCCTCCACATTTCCAAAATTTTGGCCTACCGCCAAAATATCTACCCCCGCCCCCTCCCCCCTATTGCCGCTTCCTCGCTTTCGCCCTCTCGCATCCTACCATCGGGGTCGCCATGGTCTTCTTCAAAGACCTCTCCAGCGGTTCCTCCTCCGGCGACGAATCCTTCACCACCCGGGTATGCCTCTCTTCTCCCTCTCGGGCTATGACTTGGGATGAAGGATTTTTACCTAGCGGTCGATTTGAGTCATTTCTTCCTCTTGTAGCTCTCTAAAACCATTAGTGGCAACGAATGGAGCGGGGTGGCTGAAGATCTATCTGCTCGTTGTCACCATCAATCTCCATGCGTGAAGCTAGTTGCGTTTGAATCTGTGGACAGTGGGAGGAAGTTTCTGGCATGTGTAGAGAAGGTTAGACCCTCTTCCGTTGTTACAAATCATTTGTTAGATGTGATTCAGACACTGTCACGGTCCCAACACATTCATACCACACCTTCAACCAAACGCATCCTAAGACAGTGTCACAGTTTTTACCGTATCTAAAATTGTTCCCATCTCATCAGCAGTGCCATTAGAAAATTATTTGGCACCGCTTCAGCAGTTTGTGCAGCCAACTTTGGTCCACACATCCGAGCAGCCAAGCAGTAAAATACTGAATCTTTATGGCACGAAGGAACTGGGCATCGGAGCAACTAGGTGCTCCGGAGTCCGGGTCCCCAATTTTTTCCGCGACATCGGCTCGCCAGTGCAGGGCACCGGTGCGAGATGTAGCAACAGTTGTCTTTACACTAGTTTTGGCATACATAGTGGACGACCTTGGTGTTATTAGTGTTGGGTTGTGCGGTAGGGTGCGTCGACTGCAAATTAAAAATTCCTACGCGCAGAACATCCAGGAACATGCTACGGGAGATGGATCACAGTTCGTTACCACTAGACGCGCAGTGCCGTGCAGCGGAAGAAGAGTTGGGGCAGCGCGTCTGCGTGGATCGTCTCCTCCTCATTCGATCTCCCTTGAGCGGCCGGTCGTCCGATCCCACGTACGAGTTCGCCGGAGCGGCGCAAGTGCACCGCCTCTAACGGTATCCGCGCGTGCGGGAGGAACGTCGTGCGGCGGACTGCTAGGTCCGATCACACAGTCGGCGGCGAGTGGAGGTGGCTATTCACAACACATGCAAACCCTAGTCGCAGCGCCGAAGCGATCGAACTAATGAGTGTGCCGCACCTCCACTTTATATAGGCGTCCGCCGCGGGCTCAACACTTGGGCCTCGCACGGACCCTAAAGCCCAAAGTCTACTCGGTCACGTTCCTAGTCCAGTTCGGATCACATCCGACCGGTCCCACGAACCGACCTCGTAGGTTCCTTCCCTTAAAAGCGCGACCCCTTAGGTTCAAGTCGGTTTGGTCACGATTCGGATAACCTCCGACCTGACGGTTGGTAGCGACCTCTAGCAAGCGTGCCGACCACCAAGCTGACTATGAAGCTGGTTAAGCGAACTCGCACAACGTGTCACACTTCATTCCCTTTGCCGACGATATATGTTGTCGGGCTCAAGGTGAGACTGTCATCCTTGTGCTAGCCCGACCTCTTTCTCGTTCAAATGATACCGACCATAATCCGGATTATCTCATAATCCTTGTCGCATAGCCATGCTTTCCTGGTCGAGATCACACGAGGGGCCCAGTATATCTCTCGACCGGAGGGCAAATCCCATCTTGCACGACCATGTCTCATGAGCACGGATTGGACAAACCGAAACCTACCTTTGTAACTACCCAGTCACGGAGTAGCGTTTGGTCGGCCCAAAGCAAGTCTATCACCATCTCGAGTACATGCGTCAGCTCAGGTCTTAGGACATAGAACGTATGTTGTACTAGAGACTCACAGATGACATATCGCTACGTCTCATAGTTGGGTCTGTCCGACTCGGACCTTATCTCGACTCGGATCCGACTATGTCGAATCCGACTAGACCTTTCGAAGTCCATATTATCCGATTAGCATCCTATGCTCCATGGCTAGTGAGACCGAGCCATCGACCATGTCATATGCTAGTCTAGTCGGCTGCGCGTCCACACAGCCCTTTCGACTAGGGACCTTTTAGGACAGTCATCATACAATGCATAGTCCCACAAACAAGTCACTTACTTGCTGATACACATCATTGATAATGTCCAAGGACTATCTTTATTCATAAACACATAGGAAATATCATCATACATGATTGCCTCTAGGGCATATCTCCAACAATTAGTTCTATGTTACTAAATTTGTGCATGTACACACCTGTCAATATCAATTTGCTGTCATCCAAACACTGCCGCTATGCTGTTGCAGTTATATTTACCTTCCTCATAAAATGTTCAATTTGTTTTTTATTGTACATGAGTAAGAACTTGCAGCGTTGTTGTAGTTAATTATAGCTTCTAATGTTCCATAATTTGGTTGTTGTCTCAGTAGCAATTAATTCATTTGCACATTGATCTTTTTGAGAAGACATGTCATAATTAACATGTTTCTTCAGTTTTTCAAAATAAGCATTGCTGATTTTCTATATTCCTATAAACCCTTTTCCCCTACTATTGTTATTGATCCAGTTTTAAATATTATAGGATGAACGGAAGTGTTCTTACTTGGAGTGGGTTGATCAAGAGTGGCCACAGTCTTTGAAGATGTGCCTAGCGAAGCTCTGGAGCATGTATGAGGAAGAGAACAGACGTAGGCTTAGAGAAAGTGTTGTCAACGCTGACGAATATTTGAAGATGCAGAATAAAAAGAGGAAGGTGGAGAATGAGCTCAGATTTTTTTAAATCAGACTTTGCTAAAATGGTGTTGGCGAAGGAGCAGGCACTTTCCTAGTTGGCCAGTGCAAAATAGGTTCTTACTGGACTGAAAGTAGAGGTGGATAAGACAAGCCTGGATGATCTCGATTAGGGAAATGAATATATTGTTCTAATATTGTTCTTATGAAGTTGAACTAGCTATATGTTGTATTGTCATGTTTTCATGTAGCTATCGTACTGTCATGTTATAATATATTTATGTGTCTGATATGAAATTGGCAACATTGCTTGCCATCCCAAGATGCACCCTTGTGTGCAATATGAGATCATTTGAACAAACTACGCCATGAATGTGCCCATAAGATTGATCATTTGGCTTGAAAGCCATGCATCTTCACACATGATAGCCAGGTCAGCTAGCCACGTCGGATCCAACGTGGACTGGGCAGACAGCTAGCGACCAAAACAGAAGGTCGTAGGATCAATGACCTTTTGTTTTGGTCGTTGATTTCAACGACCTTATCACAAACAAGGTCGTTAATTTCAGTTTATGACAACCAGCTTATGTCCATCTGTTTTTGGTTACAAAAAGGTCGCAAATGAAAAACAATGACCATTCAGTGACCAATAGTGATGGTCGCAAGTTGACATATTTCTTGTAATGAATAACCTCTCGGAGTTGGTTTAGCCATTGCTAAGGCGCAACGTCGTTGCACGTTTTTAGTCGGATCGTCAAAGTCGTCTCCACCAAATTGATAGTTATCATCTCAGCGAAAGATCGGGACACCCCACCTCTATCATCTTAGTTAGATGGCCCTTGAAGGATAAAGAAAAGGAATGATAAACTACCTCATCACTACTTATCCACTTGTCCTGAATGCACTAAACTATTTTTTGTAGAATTTTTTTCCCAGTTCACCAATTGCAGTGCTACGCCAAATGATAGAAAATTACCATCAAGAAGGATAAAGCTTATTGCAAGCTTGGAGGAGATTATCTAAACTTGTGCATAAGTTCCCAAGAAATGGCTTTGCCAATCATCCTATTATGCATAATTTTAGTATGAGCTAAATGAAGAATCTAAAGACATACTTGATTGTACTGCATGAGGAATATCAGTAGCGAAACACTAAGAAGAAGCTAAACGCTTTATAGAAATCATCATGTCTAACAAGGAGCTTTGCTATAATGAAGAAACTCGTGGACATCCCTGAGGGAGATACCATCTTGGACTGGAAGATACGAAAGGTTGTAAAAAGGTAATGGAAACACATGTCAAGGATGTGAAGACCATTCATGTTGATCAGGGATTCCTAAATGTGTTCCACATTCATGAAGAAGAATTCGAGTTGCGCGAAAGGTTACAGAACTTCTAGTATTATAAGGAGGAAGCCAAAAAGGACCTCCAAAGGTGTTTTTATGAGCATTGCAAGCAAATACGCATGATACATGTGTTGGAAATATGCCCTAGAGGGAATAATAAAGTGGTTATTATATTTACTTAATCATGATAAAAGTTAATTGTTCATGCTCTAATTGTATTGACAGAAACTTAAATACATGTGTGACTACATAAACAAATACCAAGTCCCTAGTGAGCCTCTATCAGACTAGCTCGTTGATCAAAAGATGGTTAAGATTTTCTAACCATAGACATGAGTTGTCATTTGATAACGGGATCGCATAATTATGAGAACTGATGAGGACATGGCTACCATAGCTACACCCATAGCCGCTGCTGCTATACCTAGCGGACCAACTACTAGAGCTCGTGCACGCGTGTTAAATTATCAGGTACTTTCGTTTCTTGGTAATGTTTCTAATGTTCATGAGAATGTGATGCTGCCTAACTTAGATATATTTGTGTTTGTTATAGTTGAAGCACCTAGCATGGACAAGATGAATGAACACTGGAGCATGATCAAGCATTATGATGAAGGCGCACGCGAAGGGAACAAGAACAGATTTTTCCGGAGGAGATTTCCGCACTTTGAAGCCACCATGGTGACATATAAGAAGATGGACGAAATATACAACATGTCTTTCATAAATTTCTTCCATACCTTATTATTGGTGTTGCGTCATCTTAGTTTTGGGCTAGGCCCATGTATTTTCGAAATACCACTCATTAGGCTGTTTTTAGAGTCCGTATTGTAGGGGAAACAACTTAGGAGGTGTTTTAGTCCCACCTTGCCAAGGTGGATGAAATCCCCTCTCTTTCCCCCTATAAATATAGCCCTTAAGGCACCGTTTAGGATTGGGATTTGTTTAGTTAAAAGTTAGCCATTGCAACTTTGTGTACTTCGTTTGTGTCCAACGACCAGACCAAGACCGCTTTCGGATCCCCAACATTATCAATACTTCATCCATATTCGCAATATTTAGGTTGCTTTATCATATTCTTGCTTATTCTTCAATTACTTGCAGGAATAGATCTTCGTGGTCAGGTTGATCGTGCTCCGGCGTGGTCAATAACCTCTCGGAGTTGGTTTAGCGATTGCTAAGGCACAACGTCGTGCATGTTTGTAGTCGGATCGTCAAAGTCGTCTCCACTAAATATATAGTTATCATCTTATCGAAAGATCGGGACCCTCGCATCTACCAATTGGTATCAGTTTTCAGGTTGCTCAGTGAGAAAAAATTTAGTTTTTCATAGTCTAGATTGCATCTGTTCTTCATACCTAGGGTCCAAGAAAAAGCCACAAAATAGTTATATCAGTTCATCCGTGTCCCAGACAGTCTGAACCTTTTCACCATTACCACTTTGTTTCATATTGATGAATTTTTTGTTGCATCGTGTGTCGAGTTGCTGGTCTTTAGCGTCTAGTCTTTTAGAGTTTCGAGTTCTAGTCACGCTTTGTTCACATTGCATCCGCTCGCATTGTTCGCGTCCACAGCCACTTGTCATCTTCCCCCACCATTGTCCAGTGCAATTATCATCGGCATCGCCTCAATTTGTTTCATCCTCACGGGTCACGTCCAGAAAAAACAAAAACAAAACTATTGTGGTTATTTGGTGCCTTCATACCGACGATCTGTGCATTAGTTGTTTTGGAAGTGTTAAATTCTAGAGCTCGGTTTGGAAAGGTTGGATCAGCCAAAATAAAAGGATCATATTGGGCATTGTGTGCTTTGGCATGTTTGGAAACATAAAAAGAGAAGGAAAGTTAGCAAAGGAAGGTACGGTGATTGGTTTCCATCCACGTGCAAGTACATGGAAAGTAAGGAGAGAGAGACATTACCGAGGAAAAAAAGGACCTGGTGCGCTCACTACTTGGAAAGCTTGGATAATCACTTATTTCTGATCAAGTCTTGAAAAAAAAATCAAATCGAATCCTCCTAGTTTGGTAAGTTTGGATCTCAGAAAAAAAAAGTCAATAGTTGCCACGTTTGGATTTGGAAGTAAAAAAACAGACCGATCAATTGTTAGCGGTGATCCGAATAAGTCAAGAAAGATTAAAGGAGGAAAGAGATCTGTTGTTTATTTGGAAAGGAGGAAATAAATCTGCACGTAAATCAAGGAGAGGTGGTTACTTCCATGTTTGGAAGAAAAAAAAAGGAAAGTTGCGGATCTATTTTTTTACGTCGTATTTTGTGCTATTTGGAAGGAAGCAATTAACCAAAAAAGGAAGGAATTGGGCGTTTGGTAGTTGGAATCCGGCAGATTTTTTTCTTTGGATTTGATAGGACATTCTGAGAAGTCCTAAAGAAAGAAGGAAAGTTAAAGAAAAGGAAGTCTGATCGGCCTAAAAAACAGGCAAGTGCGTTGGTGTTTGGCATCTAGCTGATTTTGTGGGATGGTATCTGGGGCATTTTGACTGGAAAAAAAAGAAACAACATAAGGGAAGTGCATGTGATTTTGCCTAGGTCCTCACGATAAAATCTCTTGGCTGATTCGGCTGTCTTTCCCATGAAAAGAAAAAAAAGAAAACAACCCGTGCAGTTTATTTTTGGAGAGAGAGAAAAGTGCAGCTATTGACTTGATCCCTTCGTGGTTTTGGCTTAAAATAAGCAAGACTATCTAATTGAAGGAGTGGTACATGACTAGTATACTTGTGCCTAAAAGTTGACTTGGACCAGGCAGAGGACCACAAGATTTCTCTGCTGCCCTGTTGGTTTTTCGCATTAGGCACGTCTCTGCCATTGTAAACACATTTTTTTGCAGAGGAACATCGTGAATTCATTTGTGTCATAGACTTGTGTCTCTAGTACGGTCCAGCCTAGGACCAGCACTCGACCACTTTGAAAGAACTTTTAGCTTGCATTAATTAACGTGGTTGTAGCATTTTTTCCACATATATAAAGCCAACCCAGCTCCACAAGTTTCTACATCGTGCATACATACATTCACCTAGTAATCGCTTTACTCAATTTTTGGAATTATTTGACACCGTCGGTTGCCGATCACCACCTGATGTATGGTAAGAACTTACAAGACTTTCATTTTTGCTCTACTATGAGCGTTTTACGACCACATCCCAGTAGTTCATAGGAAAATTATTCTTGGATTTTTTTTCTTGTTTCCACTAATCATGGCAGGTTCCAGAGTCAGTTGGGCTTTCATCGATAATGGGAAACGTGCCATCTCTCAGACAATACAATCACCATCACAAGAGGTACAAAGACATCAGAATGCGCACAAACAGGTTCTTGTTTCCATGCCACCTTTTAATGGTTGTTTTTAGCCTGGTTTATATACTGAATGGGAGTTTGAAATAAATGCTATATTTGCTTCCCATAATTTTTCTGAACATCAAAAAGTTAAGGTCACAGTTGGTACTTTCATTGGTTTTGCTACTGTTTGGTGGAGTGAACATTGTCGGTTATACCCTGATTATGTACCTAATACTTGGGATGATTTAAAACTTGTCATGAGAGATAGATTCGTTGATGTTTATTATACCCGTGGCATGATTAAAAAACTACAACAGTTAAAACAAGGTAGTGACACCGTAACAAAATATTATGATGATTTACAAACTACCTTGTTTCACTCCTTTTTAGAGGAAACTAAAGATGATTTTATGGATAGATTTTGGGGAGGGTTAAACCGTGATATTCAGGAGATGCTAATTCATGAAGAGTGTTATCCTATGGACCGTTTGTTTCATCTTGCTTGCAAAGCTGAACAGGAAATAAAACAAGGTGTTGTCCACAAGGAGAACAAGCGCAAGGTGTACATTCCAAGAGATGATACGGTTGTTCCTTCAACTACTAGGCTTGCTATGATAACCACATCCGTTGTTGTGAGGATTACATCACCTCCACCATGTGATACATCACCACCGAGAGTCCCCACATCATCTGAGTTGATCATAAGAGGTAATGAGAAAGGTACCAATCTTCCACCTCCACATGATTATGATGAATATCTTGTTAATTTAAATGCACCATGTGATGACCTAACCACTAATTTGATCACACCACCTATTTTAGAGGACTATGTTGGTGATTTGACTTTGCCATGTGAACAAATAACTGCAATATTAACAATTCTGAGTGCACCCGTTGAATTAACTATTGATGCAAAAGAACCGTGTGAATCAGGGAATAAATCAGATTTGGAACAAATACGTTTGAAAATAATTGTGCCAATGTTTAATCATTCTGATATGACCTCCAATCTTGGCGATGATTCTGTGTCGAATGACTTGTTGCATGTTTGCTTACTTAAGCATGTTTTAGCGTCTAATTTGCAAAAAATAGAGTCTATTCACCAATGTTGGGATGTTTTAATGATGAGCATTGCCAATCTTTTGTTATGATTAACCGCTTCACTTATATGTGCAAACTGAGTTGCAATGTTTTCATGCCTCTGACTTCTTGGGATAGTATTTTGGCTTTATATTTCATGTCATTTAAAGAGTACTCCTGTATAAATGTGTCACATGTACCACAACTGAGATCAATAAAAATGGATGACATATACATATACAATGTGTACACTTTGTCTCTTTTCTTAGCCACATTTCAGTTTATGCATAGGCGCGGACGACTTTGTTTTCAAGAAGGGGAGAATGATGAGGACATGGCTACCATAGCTACACCCATAGCCCATGTTGCTATACCTAGCGGACCAACTACTAGAGCTCGTGCACGCGTGTTAAATTATCAGGTACTTTCGTTTCTTGGTAATGTTTCTAATGTTCATGAGAATGTGATGCTTCCTAACTTAGATATATTTGTGTTTGTTACAGTTGAAGCACCTAGCATGGACAAGATGAATGAACACTGGAGCATGATCAAGCATTATGATGAAGGCGCCTTGAAGGAACAAGAACAGATTTTTAGGAGGAGATTTCCGCACTTTGAAGCCACCATGGTGACATATAAGAAGATGGACGAAATATACAACATGTCTTTCATAAATTTCTTCCATACCTTATTATTGGTGTTGCGTCATCTTAGTTTTGGGCTAGGCCCATGTATTTTCGAAATACCACTCATTAGGCTGTTTTTAGAGTCTGTATTGTAGGGGAAACGACTTAGGAGGTGTTTTAGTCCCACCTTGCCAAGGTGGACGAAATACCCTCTCTTTTCCCCTATAAATATAGCCCTAAAGGCACCGTTTAGACTTGGGGATTTGTTTAGTTAAAAGTTAGCCACTGCAACTTCGTGTACTTCGTTTGTGTCCAACGACCAGACCAAGACCGCTTTCGGATCCCCACCATTATCAATACTTCATCCATATTCACAATATTCAATATGCTTTATCATATTCTTTCTTGTTCTTCGATTGTTTGTAGGAATAGACCTTCGTGGTCAGGTTGATCGTGCTCTGGCATGGTCAATAACCTCTCGAGTTGGTTTAGCGGTTGCTAAGGCACAATGTCATGCACGTTTATAGTCGGATCGTAAAAGTCGTCTCCACCAAATCGATAGTTGTCATCTCATCAAAAGATTGGGCCCCTTGCCGCTGTCAAGAATGATGTTATGGACAAGACCCATTTGTTAGCATATCATATGATCATTCAGTTTTTGGTACTCCTTTCTTAATTTTAAATACATGTTCCTTTGACCATGAGATCATGCAACTCACGGATACTGGAAGAATACTTGGTGTCCTATCAAATGTCACTTCATAACTGGGTGATCATAAAGGTGCTCTACAGGTATCTTGAAAGGTGTTTGTTGAGTTGGCGTGAATCGAGATTGGGATTTGTCACTCCGTATGACGGAGAGGTATCTCTGGGCCCTCTCGGTAATACAACATCACAAGAAGTTTGCAAGAAAGTGACTAAGGAGTTAGTTACAAGATGATGTATTACAGAACGAGTAAAGAGTCTTACGGTAATGTGACTAAACTAGGTATGGAGATACCGATGATCGAATCTCGGGCAAGTAACATACCAATGGAGAAAGGGAACTACGTATGTTGTCATAAAGGTTTGACCGACATATATCTTCGTAGAATAGGTAGGAACGAATATGGGCATCCAGGTCCCGCTATTGGTTATTGACCGGAGAAGCATCTCGGTCATGTCTACATCATTCTCGAACCCGTAGGGTCCACACGGTTAAATTTCGTTGATGATATAGTATTATATGAGTTATGTATGTTGGTGACCTAATGTTGTTCGGAGTCCTGGATGAGATCACGGACATGACGAGGAGCTTTGGAGGTAAAGATTGATATATAGGACGATAGTGTTTGGTCTCCAAAAGGGTTCCGGAATTTTCCAGAAGGGTTTCAGATGTTTTCGAAAATGTTCTGGTGCGAGGACACTTTGGTTGGGCCAAGGGGTAAAGCCCATGACGGTTTAGGTCAGTGCACAAAGAAGTTGTATGGAAGACAGGGGCTAGACGCCAGGGTTCATGGCCTCTACCCCTGGTTTAGACGCCGGAGTCCGTGGCATCTACATAAACACGAGGAATCGTGGCGTTTAGCCCTGGAATCCGAGAAGGACTCTTCCTTGCGTTCTAAACCAATTTTGGGGAGACCCTCTCTCCAAGTAACGACCCTAGGGCTTAACATATAAATAGAGGAGCAGGGCTAGCCCCTAGAACACACCACGAATCCCCAAGCCTTGTGCCGGCGACCCCTCTCCCTCTAGTTCATCCTCTACTCTAACCCGTTGTACTTAGCGAAGCCCAGCGGAAATAGTTTCACCACCAACGTTACCATGTCGTCATGCTGCCGGAACTCGTCTACTACTTCGCCCCTCTTTCTGGATCAAGAAGGCGAGGACGTCATCGAGCTGAACGTGTGCTGAACACGGAGGTGCCGTGTGTTCGGTGCTTGATCGGAATGGATCATGAAGGTGTACGAATACATCAATCGCGTTGATAAATGCTTCCGCTTAACGATCTACAAGGGTATGTAGATGCTCTCCCCCTCTCGTAGCTATGCATCTCCATGAATAGATCTTGCGTGTGCGTATAAATTTTTTTTGATTGCCATGCAACATTCCCCAACAGTGGCATCATGAGCCAGGTCTACGCGTAGATGATATGCACAAGTAGAACACAAAGAAATTGTGGGTGGTGATGTTCATATTGCTTACCACCAATGTCTTATTTTGATTCGGCGATATTTTGGGATGAAGCGGCTCGGACCAACCTTACATGTCCACGTACACGAGACCGGTTCCACCGACTAACATGCAACTTGTTTTTCATAAAGGTGGCTGGCGGGTGTCAGTTGCTCCAACTTTAGTTGAATCTATTTTGACTACAGTGGTCCTTGTAGAAGGTTAAATTGCAACTTGATAATCGCCGTTGTGGTTTTGTGTCAGTAAGAACGGTTCTTGCTAGTTGCCCATAGCAGCCACGTAAAACTTGCAACAACAAAGTAGAGGACGTCTAACTTGTTTTTGTAGGGTATGTTGTGATGTGATATGGTCAAGACGTGATTCAATGTATGTTGGTGTATGAGATAATCATGTTTTTTAGTAAATTCACGACTTGCATGTCGATGAGTACTACAACTAACATGAGCCTTAGGGTTGTCTTTAATTATTGTATGACCTGCGTGTCAATCACTAAGCACCATGTAATTGCTTTACTTTATTGCTATGCATTAGCAATAGTTGTAGAAGCAATAGTTGGGGAGACGACCACGACGCAATGATGGAGATCAAGGTGTAGCACCGGTGATGACGGAGATCATGCCATTGCTTTAGAGATGGAGATCAAAAGCACAAGATGATGATGGCCATATCATGTCACATATTTTTATTGCATGTGATGTTTATCCTTTATGCATCTTATTTTGCTTAGAATGACGGTAGCATTATAAGATGATCCCTTCACTTAATTTTAAGATAAAAGTGTTGTCCCTGAGTATGCACCGTTGCTAAAATTCGTCATTTTGAAGCACCTCGTGATGATCGGGTGTGATAGACTCTATGTTCACATACAACTGGCGTAAGCTAGTTTTGCACATGCAAAATACTTGGGTTAAACTTGACGAGCCTCGCATGTACAGACATGGCGAGCCTAGCATGTACAGACATGGTCTCGGAACACTGGAGACCGAAAGGTCGAACGTGAGTCATATAGTAGATATGATCAACATGGAGATGTTCACCACTGAAGACTACCCCATCTCACGTGATGATCGGATATGGGCTAGCTGATTTGGATTATGTATCACCTAGACAACTTGAGGGATGTTGATTTAAGTGGGAGTTCATTAGTAATTTGATTATTTGAACTAAAATTTATCATGAACTTAGTCCTGATAGTTTTTGCAAATCTATGTTGTAGATCAATGGCCCGTGCTACCGTTCCCTTGATTTTAAGGCATTCCTAGAGAAAGCTAAGTTAAAAGATGATGGTAGCAACTACACGGACTGGGTCCGTAACTTGAGGATTATCCTCATTGCTGCACATAAGAATTATGTCCTTGATGCACCACTAGGTGACACACCTGCTACAGGAGCTGATGCAGACGTCGTGAACGTCTGGCAGGCTCGATCTGATGACTACTCGGCAGTTCAGTGTGCCATGCTTTATGGCTTGGAACCGGGACTTCAAAAGCATTCTGAATGCCACGGAGCATATGAGATGTTCCAAGAGCTGAAGTTGATATTTCAAGCTAATGCCCAGGTTGAGAGATATGAAGTCTCCATCCAATAAGTTCTTTAGCTGTAAGATGGAGGAGAACAGTTCTGTCAGTGAACACATACTCAAAATGCCTGGGTACCACAACCACTTGACTCAGCTGGGAATTGATCTTCTAGTTGAGAGTGTTATTGACAGAGTTCTTCAATCACTGCCACCAAGCTACAAAGGCTTTGTGATGAACTATAATATGCAAGGGATGACGAAAATGATTCCCGAGCTCTTCGCGATGCTGAAATTGATGGAGGTAGAAATCAAGAAAGAGCATCACAGAAGACCACCAGTTTTAAGAAAAAGGGCAAGGGAAAGAAAGGGAACTTCAAGAAGAATAGCAAGAAAGTTGCCGCTCCCGTGAAGAAGCCCAAAGATGAACCCAAACCTGAAACCGAGTGCTTCTACTACAAGCGAAATGGTCACTAGAAGCGGAACTGCCCCAAGTACTTGGCAGATAAGAAGGATGGCAATGTGAACAAAGGTATGTTTGATATACATGTTATTGATGTGTTCCTTACTAATGCTCGTAGTAGCGCCTGGGTATTTGATACTGGTTCGGTTACTCATATTTCTAACTCAAAACAGTAGTTGCGGAATAAACAAAGATTGGCTAAGGACGAGGTGACGATGCACGTCGGAAATGGTTCCAAGGTTGATGTGATCACCATCGGCACACTACCTCTACATCTACCTTCAGGATTGGTTTCAAGACGTCAATAATTGTTATTTGGTGCCAGCTTTGAGCATGAACATTATATCTGGATCTTATTTATTGCAAGATGGTTATTCATTTAAGTCAGAGAATAATGGTTGTTCTATTTATATAAGTAACATCTTTTATGGTCATGCACTCTTAGTGAATGGTCTATTCTTATTGAATTTCGATCATAGTGATACACATATTCATAAATATTGATGCCAAAAGATGCAAAGTTGATAATGATAGTACAACATACTTGTGGCACTACCGTTTAGGTCATATTGGTGTAAAGCGCATGAAGAAACTCCATGCAGATGGACTTTTGGAATAACTTGTATGAATCATTTGATACATGCGAACCATGCCTCATGGGTAAGATGACTCAAACAACGTTCTCTGGAACAATGGAGCGAGCTAATGACCTTTTGGAGATTATACATACTTATGTACATGGTCCGATGAGTGTTGAAGCACGTGGCGGGTATCATTATTTTCTAATCTTCATAGATGATTTGAAGAGGTATGGGTATATCTACTTAATGAAACACAAGTCTAAAACATTTGAAAAGTTCAAAGAAAATCAGAATGAAGTGGAGAATCATCGTAAAAAGAAAATAAAGTTTCTATGATCTGATCGCCGAGGTGAATATTTGAGTTACGAGTATGGCCTTCATTTAATACAATGTGGAATTGTTTCACAACTCACGCCACCTGCAACTCGCTGCCTTGTGAGATCGGCCGTCTTGCCTCCTTCCATTCCCTCGATCCCGTGATCAACCTCACTTCTAATCTCCGTGAGCCTATCTTTTTCTCTCTGTCCAGGAGCGTCCTATCTCACCGCCAAGAGCCTCGCATCGTCCTCTACCGTCGAGCACTTTCCCGTGCTTGAATTTGCCGCGAGCCGCCTATCCCTGCACTTGATCTGTGCCAAGCAGCCGCCGCCGCCTGACGTGCCTCTACAGTGCCGTTTGCTTCGATCCTGGCGAGGATCGAGCGATCGAGCGCCTGTTGACTCGCGCCAACGACTGTCTAGAACCGGCTGGTTCATGTGAACCGGCCCGGACCACGGCTGGACCACCCTGGACCGCGCCCTGGTTCTCCTCAGAACCACCTCCGAGTCAGCCCGTACACTGCGAGGTGAGCCGCACCGCTATACCCATGCCCGGGTATCTTTTAAAAGTGTTGCGCACGCTGCTGTTGGCCCAATTCACCTCAGATTCAGCCCCGGTGTTTTTTCCCTCATGTGAATTTGCCTAATTATCCAGAAAATCAGTTTTACTGAAAAAAACCTTATCTTCATGCATATAATAACTAAATAACTATGCATCAGATTAAATGAGTTATATATGTAAAGTGCTTAGAATCTTGTGTAGATTAATAATATGCAACTTTCATCCATGATAAAAATGTTTAAAATTGTTGTTTGCATTAATTTGCATAAATGACATGTTAAAATAGTTTAGTTCATATCTAAATAAGTGTAGCTCCGAATTAAATGAACTACATATGTAAATGGTCTTAAAAATGTGTGGATTAACATGGTGCACTTACTTTTCCTGTTTAACAACATTAAAAATATTTTTTAGGCAGAACAGTAGCAAATTCGAAAATTACATGTGGGGATTTTCGGGAATTGTTATTGTTGTTTCTGGGCTCATTTAAACTTGCTTAGATGCGTAGTTTAATTTTGCTTCACCTCTTGCTATGCTTAACAAAATTCAATATTGGTGGGTACCTAAACGTGAGCAAACTAAATAATTGAATTTGGAGTTTGTCAATATGCAAGTCGTTGCATACTCGGCATCACTTAATGTGTAGTGATTGTTTGTGCATTTTGCCATGCCATGCCTATTTAAACCGGACATGCATCATACTTGATTGTGCATCATGGCATGATTATGCATATGTGTTACCAAGTTGTTTGCTTGTTTCCGGTTTGCTTCTCTTGTTATCGTTCCGGAGTTGTGAGGATTCGTTCGACTATGATTGTTTGACTACTTCATGGATTCCGTCTTCTTCTTAGCTGGATTCCAGGCAAGATGATCATTACCTTGGAGATCACTACTATCTTTGCTTGCTAGTTGTCTCGATGCTATCGCTATGTATCGCCACCTACCACTTGTTTGTCAAGCATCCCAATTGCCATGATAAACCTCTAACCCCCACCTTCCTAGCAAACAGTTGATTGGCTATGTTACCACTTTGCTCAGCCCCTCTTATAGTGTTACTAGTTGCAGGTTGTTCAATGTTGGGACATGGATATCATGGGATATCACAATATCTCTTACTTAATTAATGCATTTATATACTTGGTTGTGTATGGAAGGCTCGACCTTCTGCCTGGTGTTTTGTTCCACTCATGCTGCCCTAGTTTCCGTCATACCGGTGTTATATTCCTTCATGAGTGCTTCTAACACTTGTGGGGTATTATGGGCTCCTCTGATCATTCGCTTAGGATAAAACTGTTCCAGCAAGGCCCAACTTTGATTTTACCATTCGTCAACTTAATAAAACTTGCATAGGGACCTGCCGACCCTCGTGGATAATTAATCAACAACCCGGGCCAGTGCTCCTCATGAGCATTGGTCCAAAACTGTCAACCGCCAGTGGCCACCAGGGGCAACTCTGTAATTGGCCCACTAGAAGTTTGGATGATCCGGTCATGTCCTTAGAACGAGGTATGCGGCTCCTTTCGGTATCGTCGACACGCTGGGAGGTGTTGTTGGTTTAGTTTTGCCTTTGACAAGTGGCTTGTCCATTGAGATTCCTTATCGTAAGCATCGTGTTATCATAGTGTGAGGTTTTTCCATCGGATGCGTATGGTAATTTATGATGGACTACTTGGAGCACCCCTGAAGGTTAATTCTTTCGGAGACCCGTGCCCACCGTTATGTTTTGACTTGGAAAATTATAATATCCAGCTGTAGAGAACTTGACACTAAACTTCAAATAAAATACATGAATAGTGTGCGTAATCGTGGTCGTCTCTTTTCGGGGGAGTTTGAGAAAAGAACACAGTGGGGTTATGTATGACTCGCAAGTAGTTCAGGATCACTTCTGGATCATATTAATTTGTGATAGATTATGCGTAATTTACTCTTCTTAATCTTGTACTCATAAGTTAGCCACATACAAATGCTTAGTGTTTGCTGCAACCTCACCACTTAACTATTCCATATCCATTAAGCCTTGCTAGTTTTGATACCCATGGTAATGAAATTGCTGAGTCCCTGTGGCTCACCAATTACTACAACAACAGGTGCAGGTACAGGTAAAGCGATGCTTTGGCGTGAGAGCGATGCTTGTTTGCTTTTGGAGTTCTTCTGCTTCTTCTTATTCGTCGATCATAGGATGGGTTCCCGATTGGTAGCCTGGGATTAGCAGGGTGGATGTCGTTCTTCTTTCTCATTTGATTCATCCGTAGTCGGATCCTGCTCTTCTATATGATGATTGCTGTCTATTGATGTATTCATGTTGTAGCTTGTGGTGAGTGTAAGCCTTTATCTGGTATCCTCATCTACTCAGTACATGGTATTTGTAGTGATATCCACTTTGTGAAGCGTCTCTGATATGCGCTTCTATCCTTTGCGGGAC
This sequence comes from Aegilops longissima, assembly GCA_021605205.1. Lineage (NCBI taxonomy): Eukaryota > Viridiplantae > Streptophyta > Magnoliopsida > Poales > Poaceae > Aegilops > Aegilops longissima. The sequence goes on from CM038679.1 coordinate 254,048,691, forward strand.
TTCCAAGTTCCTCGAGTGTAGGACCACATATTGGGCGCTACAGCAAACCCATAAAATATTCAAACCAATCATAAATTTGAAACCACCAAAAACAATTCAGGAAGTCAAGAAGCTTGCGGGATGCATATCAGCTCTCATCCACTTCATCTCTCGTCTAGGGGAGAAAGCCCTTCCACTCTATAGGCTCCTCGGGAAGAACGACAATCACCTAGGTGATTAGCATGATCATAGCACTAGAGGGAGAGTGAGGAGGTCGGAAAGGCACATTGGTTCCAACACCCTATCTACTATGTAGGGGAAGTACTCACACCATGCAAGACGCGATACCCACATCTCAGAAGATCACATATGGTGTGTTCATGGTAGCCCAAAAACTGCACCACTATTTTCAGGCCATCTCAATCAGAGTCATCAGACACACTCCACTCTTACATATCATCAACAACAAACATGCCAGCGAGCATGTGGAAAACTGGGCAATCTAGCTCCTACTGTTTGATATCTCGTACAAACTCCGCTCTGCAATAAGTCCCAAGCCATCATAGACTTCATCATCAAGTGGACCGAGCCCCAATAGGTACCAAGAAGCATTGACCTCAAATATGGGACCATGTATTTTGATGGCTCAATGACTGTCCAAGGGTTCGGGGCTGGCGTTGTCCTGATCTCCCCAAGGGGCGACCAGATGAACTATGTCCTACAACTGCATTTTCGGGAATCCAACAATGCTGTGCAGTACGAAGCCCTCCTCCGCTACAACAAGAACCCCCCTTCAGCAACACATCAATGCGTTGTCGTACATCCATATATGCGTTGCTAGGGCCTACACCAACGGATTATTATGCATTGTCGTTGGTGGCGTTGCTAGGGTCTACTACAACATATATACATGCGTTGGTAAATGCCATGTAGAAGCGTTGTAAGTTAGCAACATATAGAGTTAAGAGTCTACAACACTTCATATGCGCTGGTGGCTACCATCATTGCAGAGACTTGAAGCTTTGGTACATATCATGAATAATTGATTGCATTTTATACATTGACATCCACAATTATTAGTTCAATATATATAGTGTATAGGAGGCACAGTACAATAAACGGAAAGATCTCATATATTAAATCAGTTATGTTACATTACACTGAACACACGATCCAAACATTACAAGATGTGAAGCTATCTACTAGTAGCAAAATTCTCGACCTTCCAATCAACTATAAAGTTTGAAACATTGTCCTAAAAATGACACTCTAATTATCCCCATTCTCCGCCTTGCAATCAACATTGGAGCCATGCATCATCCATTAATCTCAGCAATCTTCAAAACAAATACTGAGATGAGTAACTTACGGTAGAGAAAATCAGGTTAATAGTGCACAAAAATGTAGGGAGAAACATACAAATGTTGAAGGCCATCACATTAGTAGCATTGTCGGCCGAAAAGTGGAGCAACATCCTACATCTTACACACTCTTGATCATTGTTTTCTTATGAAGAAATCTACTAGATGTCAATTGAGTTCAAGTAAACCTTGAAGCAAACATACAATGTAACATGAGGTAGTTTGAAAAAAAACATGTGCTGGCATAACACACAACATTCATTTTCATAGAAAGATCTGTAGTTCATTTGAACAAATAAATGCAAGGTTTCAACAATTTAAAAATACTTTATGTTCAAACAAATAATATAAGCACCGTGTTAAAAAGGAGCATTATAAGCATCAAGTTAAAAAGGAACAATAGAAGCATCAAGAACATTACTATGCACAGTTATACAAACGGATGTCATGTTTCTGGTGCAATTCTCTCACGAATATCTGGTTGTGATTTGTGAGTTACGTGAAGGTCACATCTTAAGTAGATTTTGAGTCAACTTCTTCTGAGCACTCCTTCCACATTATTTTTTCTCCCTTAATCTCTTCCTTCCTACTCAATGATTAGATTTTAGTACAACAGTAGCAAGGCAAATTCTAGTGCAACAATGCAAAAAAATGTAACAATATAATTTAGAAAAACATGGTAAATTTTAGAACAAAGTAACAGAGCAAACTTTAGAACAAGACGTCTAACTATCTTGTCAAAATAGTATACTAGTCTCTCCAACCTACATGACCCTTAGCAACTCTGTATTTAATTGTACAGATAAGTTTAGTACAATATTTACATCAGCATCAAATCGACGAGGACTGTCATAAGATATCAGACATAGGATTGCATCAAAATAGCATAAGTAGAAATGTAGATTGGGAATTTACACACTTCTTTGCTCAAATATCATCAACACAGGATTTTCTAGAAGATATCTGAGACATTTGATGTTTCTACATAAGCACACGCGTACAAAGAAATTAATATTTGAGAGAAAGTCAAAAGAACTTACACAAATTTTCAGCATCCCAGCTGCAGACGTCACATGACTGTTCACCTTGGCATCCATCTTTTCTTTTTTAGATTGGGCAATCTCTCCGCAATCTATAAACCAAAGCCAGGTTGTGGCATCATCTTCAGTTTATCAAAGATGTTTTGCAATCAAAATGGCCCAGTGTCGTTTACTATGCAAAGTAGGGTGCATTACCTTGAGCATATTGATGTTTACTCAACTCCTAATTTGAGAAATTGACCAAAGAAGAAACCTGTGAGACATAAATATTTTGTGGTCTTCAGAAGAATCGGATGCTAATTGAAGGAAGTTGAGCGCCAACAACATGTCGAATAGCACAAGTTCTGAACTTCCGATTGAGTAATTGGAGCAAGCTGAAATCTTACAGGGTTATGACTCGAGCACTGAATTTCTTACTAAAACAAGTCAAGAAACAACAAAATGTGTTAAAATCATAGTATACCATAGTTCCTACATCCAGTAACTTCACCATCTTAAATCCTAGGGGAACAAAGATCCTTACAATGTAAGAATGAAACAAATACCACCGTTTTCTCTCGCGGAGTTGGCACTGATTAAGGGCGACTTGGGCAGGTCGGCAGCTCCACAACATGTGGGCATCACGAGAAAAGCTACAATGTTACTCGTCGTCGCTAGTTAATTCTGTAGTGCTCCCTCCATACCATTCTTCAAGCACTGCAACGAAAATATCAAACAGAAACTTCATGCTGAACTCAGCAGGCGGATCAACAATTGAAACTGAGTCAGTGATTAGTAAAATAAGGGAGACAATGTTTTGGTAACTCAAAATCATCCTGCAGCCTTGATGTTCACCGACACAACAGATCTAACTAGTACTACCACGTACCATGAGAATGCAATCCACACACACACACACACACACACACACACACAGACACACACACACACACACACACACACCTGTTGGCTGAAGATAGTCAGTTTTAGAACCTGCAAGGGAAAATGAAATTAAGGATTATATATATATAGTCAAGAGGAATATTAGGACGGGCATCTGACACTTATTCCTAAGGTATTACACAATGTGTGACAGGGAAATTGTTAAGGATTCATCCACGCACATGGCAGCAAGAAAGAACTACTGAAAAAAGGGACACATGCATTCTTCCGGAATTAACACATACTGACAAGTGATGAATCACTCAACAATACATCACAATAGATTAACACAACTAGAAACGACTGGTTTGCATGTGCAGAACTAGATAGCACATTGAGACATGCAAGCATGAAACAGAAATACCTAGAATCATGAACTGAATTAGAATTATTTCAGCCTCCAGAAAGGTCACTGACCGTGGTGGGGAGTTATCCAGTTCTGAAGTACGACACCACAATGGCTAACACTAGGTACCGTAGATCACAGTCATGATTTCCGGCAAAAAATCGACCATGGCACGAAGGCCATGTCACCACAAAGCACCAGAGAGGGCACGGGTAGTGGAGCGAAGTGCCTTACCAAACGGTCGATGTCGAAGGCAAGGTAGTCGAGGCGGAGTAGCACTGTCGAGCCCGAGCCGGCAGCGGCGGATACGGAGACGCAGGGTAGAGGGCCTACGCTACGCAGGAGTCGAACCGGCGACCGATGGCGGCTAGGGTTCCTGTACCGGCATGTGCAGGACCGCGGAGGTCGTCGCGGTGGCGGAGGATCGTAGGAGAGGACTGAGGGGCAGATGGGATGGTGAGATAAATCGAGGGAGAGCGCCAGAGCTTGCCGAAATCGGTGGTGCCATGCGGCGCCTTGGTCATGCAGCTCGGGTGAGAGGGAATTAGGAGAGGGAAGGACAGAGATTGTGCGTAGGAAAAAAACATAGTGGAGGTGCGGGAGGTTAGATTTTTTCTAGGGAGAGGAGGTTAGCGCTAAGTAGGGGAGATGGGATAAGTACGGGAGGAGGGAGGTTGAAACAAACAACGCATATTTCCATATCGTTGGTAGAAATGCATTGGTATAGGCAGGTTTTTGTTGTAGTGCTCATGAGGACATCAATACCATTGTTACACCCACAGCCCCTGCTGCTATACATACTGGACCAATTACTAGAGCTCGCGTACGTCAATTAAATTATCAGGTACTTTTGTTTCTTGGTAATGATTCTAATGTTCATGAGAATATGATGCTGCCTAAATTGGATACATTTGTCTTGCTTACAAACGAAGGGCCTAGCTTAGATAAGAAGGATGAACATTGGAGCAAGATCAAGCATGGAGATGATGGCATGCGCAAGGGTAACAAGAATGAAGTTTCAAGTGATGATTTCAGGACATTGAAGCCACCATAACGAGTGCATGAAGGCTTGGACGAAATATACAAGATCTCACTTCATAAATTTCGTCAGAAGCTATTATAGGTGTTGCGTCACCTTATTATTGGGCCATGCCCATGTAATTTCAAAATACTTGAGTATAGGCTGTTTTTAGAACCCGTATGTGTGGGGAAACGAAATTAGGGTTCATTTCGGACCCCTCCTACAAGGGCCACGAAAACCCCCTTCCTCCATATATACAACCCTTAGGGCGTGGGTTAGACTTAGGGTTTTGTTTAGATTAAAAGTTCACCACAGCTGCAACTTCGCGTACTTCGTTTGTGTTCAACGACGAGACCAAGACATCACAGAACCCCACCTTGATCAATAAAGCTTCCATCTTATATTTGCAGTATCCAAATTGCAGTCTCAGTTTCTTGCTTGTTCTTCATTTGCTTGCAGGAAATAGACCCTCGTGGCCAGGTTGATCGTGCTTCGGCGTGGTCAAAAACCCCTCGGAAGTTGGTTTAGCGATTGCTAAGGCGCGACGTCTTCACACGTTCGTAGTCGGATCGTCAAAGTCGACTCCCACAGAAAGTGATAGCTATCTCATCGAAACATCGAAACACATTTGCCTCTATCAAGCGGTATCAGATTTCCAGGTTGCTCGGTGAGATTTTATAGTTTTTCGTAGTTTAGATCGAGTCTGTTCTTCAAACCTACAGTCCACAAAAAAGCCACAAAAAAATTAGGGTTAGTTCATCATATCCGAACCAGTCTAAGCTTTTGCATAGTCTTTTCAGTATTTTTCTTTATTGAATTTGCGGTTGCATCATCATGTCAAGTTGCTGGTCTTAGCGTCTAGTCTTTTAGAGTTTCAAGTTTTGGTCATAAGTTGTCACCCCGCCGCTGCACCATCATCATCGCTCTTGCCATCTACCACCACCGCTTACCTGCCACCACTTTGAATCCATATACCAGCACCGATCTGTATCCATATACCACCACCGCTACCATATACCACCAACACTGCCATATCCTACGACCATATATCCACCACCAATCCGAGTTCTTTTCATATTAGGTTTGTTTTTGAGATCCATCTATTTTCTGATTCGGTTTCGAAAAAAAGTCTGGACACCCCGGGCAGTTTTTAGGCTAAAGTTTCAGCAATTGAATTTTTCCCTACCCTGTTTTTAGGCTTTTCTGAGTCTTTTGAGACACGTGCCATCATATTGATTTTTTATCGCACTTTTTGGTCGTCGCTGCCCTGATTTCCCAAAAAATAGTGAAAAAAATTCATGTCTATCCTATTATTTTGACTTGTGAAGACTTTTGAGACACTCGCCCTTATAGTGAATTTTGGGAAAAAAACGAGTGCAAAAAGAAGAGCGAAAAAAATTCAGAGCCTCCTTTTTCCTTGTTTCCGTGCAGCGTCATGATATTGTTAGTGTTCTAGGCTCACGTCTCTAGCTCGGTCTAGCCTAGGAGCAGCACAGTATCGTCGTTGAGCGTTTATTCAACCTCGCATCTCTGAATTGATTATTGCTGACATTTTTGCAACCATATCATAAGCCTTCCCACCTCCATATACGTCTACATCGTGCGTTTGACACAACCTGGCAATTGCTCTGTCCAAGGTTTGAGAGTTTTGACGACAATAGTTGCCGATCACCACCTGCTGGTGGGTAAGAACTGTTAAGAATTTGAGATTTGCTTGACGGTTTAGTGACACCCCGCCATCACCACTTTCAAGTAGTCTGTAGGACCATATTCTTGTTTGTTTTCTATTTCTGCTAACCATGGCAGGACCATAAGCCGACAAGATTGACCGGGAGAACATGACGAAGAAGGAGCTTCATGATAAATTTCAGCAAATGTTGTGTCAACAGGTGGAAGACGTGATGGCCAGCTTTGGAAAGCCACTAGAGAGGATAGATGACATTGAGAAGATAATTGACACCAAGTTGGACGCCAAGTTTGATTGAAGTACTCGCACGTCTACCACAGCTACCACCAGCATCTGCTACACCATTGCAACAACATCAACAACCACCTCCACGCCGTGATCCAGCAGGGCGAGCGCAGTGTGTTCCTCTTGAGCCTAGACAACCTTCTTGTGCTGCTGCTAGTGCTATTGATGCTTCTGTAGCTCCTACTGCTACTGTAGAGGTGGAGGGCTATTACGAGGATGAGGTTGATCAAAATCAAAACTACGTGCAACCACCAGCACCACCAGCACCAGGTCAACCTCATGTATATAATCGTAACGGTAGGGCTGCAGCACCACCTTAAGTACAAGATTATTACCGTATTCCTAAATTAAAATTGAATATTCCATCATTTGAGGGTAGATACATTCCTGATGTATATCTTACTTGGGAGTTAGAAACTGAACAGCGTTTCACATGCTTACAATATCTTGAGGATAGACGTGTTGCTGCTGCTGTTTGTGAATTCACTAGTTTTGCTTCTGTTTGGTGGTCTGAACATTGTAGATTATATCATGATAATATCCCTACTACTTGGTCTGCTTTGAAAACTTCTATGCGTACTCGTTGGGTTCCACCATATTATCAACGTGAATTACTTCACAAACTGCAGCGTTTGAGACAAGGAAAAAATTCTGTAGAGGAGTATTATCAGGAATTACAAACTGGCATGATTAGATGTGGTATTGTTGAGGATAATGGAGATATGCTTGTAGGTTTATGGGTGGATTAAATAGAGAGATTCAGACCATTTTAGAGTATAAGGAGTATAACAATATCACTCATTTTATTCCATCTTGCTTGCAAAGTTGAACGTGAAGTGCAGGATCGATAGGCATTGGCGTGAACTAACTTTTCTGCAGGTCGACCTTCAGCATGGACATCGCGTGCATCTTCTACTTCCACACGTTCTGCTACACCGGCACCTCCGTCAGCTGCCACTTCTAGCCGTGATACAAGAAAGCAGGCACTACCACCACTATCTTCCAAGAACACACCTATCGGTCCTGCACATAACTCTTCTTCATCCATGGCATCAACAGGGCAAACACACAATATTGTTTATTGTCGTTGCAAGGGTGGAGGTCATCATGTGAGAGAATACCCATCTAAGCGTGTGATGATTGCTACTGAGGATGGTGGGTATGAGTCCGCTAGTGACTATGAGGATGAGACTTTGGTTCTTATTACAAGTGAAGAACACGATGGAGATGATTCTGATCATGAGACGCAATACATGGTTGCTGAAGATGCTGACATGTATGAAAGTTTAGTTTCTCAACGTGTTTTGAGTGTGCAGGTCACACAAGCTAAGCAAAATTAGAGGCATAATTTGTTCCATACAAAGTGAGTTGTGAATGAACGTTCTATTCACATCATCATAGATGGAGAGAGGTGCAACAACTTGGCTAGCATGGAGATGGTGGAGAAGCTATATATCTCTCACTATAAGACCACATCCACATCCTTACTACATCCAATGGTTCAACAACAGCGGCAAGATTAAGGTAACACGTACTATTTGTGTGCATTTTAGTATATCTACATACGCTGATTCTGTTGATTGTGATTTGGTACCCATGCAAGCATGTTCCTTATTACATGGTAGACCATGGCAATTTGATAAAAAATATGTACACTATGGTAGAAACAATTAGTACACTCTTGTTCATAAGGATAAACATATTACTTTGCTTCCTATGTCTCCTGATTCCATTTTGAAAGATGATGTTAATAGAGCTAATAAAGCAAAACAGGAGAAATTAAGAGTGAAAATCAGATTGTGGCAAAAGAATTTGAGCAAAAAATGAAGCCTAATAATCAACCATCTAGTGTTGCTTTTGAAATTAAATTGAAAAGTGCATGTTTACTTGCCACCAAATCTGATATTGATGAGCTAGATTTCAACAAATCTGTTTGCTATGCTCTTGTGTGCAAAGAGGCATTATTTTCATTCGAGGACGTGCCTTCCTCTTTGCCTCCTGCGGTCACTAACATTTGCAGGAGTTCGCTGATCTTTCCACAAGATGTGCCATCGGGATTACCACCTATTCGAGGGATTGAGCATCAAATTGACTTAATTCCCGGTGCTTCGCTGCCAAACCATGTGCCATACCGTACCAATCCAGAGGGGACGAAGGAGATTATGCATCAAGTACATGAGTTGCTCGACAAAGGTTATATACGCGAATCTCTTAGTCCTTGTGTTGTTCCTATTATACTAGTGCCAAAAAAAGGATGGTACGTCGCGTATGTGTGTTGATTGTAGAGGCATAAATAATATTACTATTCATTATCATCATCCTATTCCTAGGCTAGATGATATGCTTGATGAATTGAGTGGCTCTATAATATTCTCCAAAGTTGATTTGCATAGTGGATATCAAATTCGTATGAAATTGGGAGATAAATGGAAAACAACATTTAAAACTAAGTTTGGATTATATGAGTGGTTAGTCATGCCTTTTGGATTAACTAATGCACCTAGTACTTTCATGAGATTAATGAACGAAGTTTTACGTGCTTTCATTGGACGATTTGTGGTAGTTTAGTTTGATGATATATTTATTTATAACAGATCTTTGGAGGAACATTTGGAACATTCACGTGTTATTTTTATTGCTCTACGTGATGCACGTTTGTTTGGTAACCTTGGGAAGTGCACCTTTTGCACCGACTGAGTATCTTTTCTTGGCTATGTTCTTACTTGTGACGCCCGGATAATTAAGCTACAGTAAACCCCTATTAAAGGTGCCATGTAATCACATTACTGTTGCTAATCCTCAGTTGACCCAAATCACTGTTCAAACTCAAATTCAAATTTAAATTCAAAAATACAAAGTTGTTAAACATGAAAACTAAAATGTTCAAAGTGTGGGAAACAAACCCTGGATATTTTTCATGTTGGAACCAACCTCTTTTGGATTCCCAAAGTGCCCCTGGAAATTATTTAGTGGTCTAGCAGCATTTAAAATTGGCCTTTTCAATTTCTAAAAATGGTTAGACAACTCCTTTTGGCCTTAAAGTTTTTGTGACTCCTATAAATAATGTGCTTGATTTATGTGACAAGTCTCATATCTAACAAAACTTATTCAGTGTTACAATTAAATAGAAAACAGTAGCTAAAATTGAAAACAGTAAATAAAATATAAATGAAAAGAGAAGGGCCTATTCTACTTCGCACTTTGGCCCAACTAGCCAAATGGCCGTCCTAGCCCACTTCCCCTCTCCTTTCAACCTACTACAGGGAGACAGGGGATCGTGGCGCCCATCTGCCGACCATGTTGTGCGTGGCGGCCATCCCCCGCCTACCCGATGGCTACAAGGGCACCCCAAGCCCCTCCTCTCTCCCTCGGTTGAACCCTAGCCGCCACTACTTCCACCCTCGCACCGTCGCACGCTCCCCCGCACACACCGGAAGTAGCCGTTGTCGTGCCATCGTCACTGTCGCGGTCACCTTCGTCGCCTTCGCGCGGGGGGATGTCTAGGAGGACCGCGACCGTCGGCTTCGTCTGTCCCGGGCATCAGCTCAAGCCGGGGCAGCTCGTACGCTCTCCATCGCCGTCTTCTTCGTCGCGTACATCACCGGCCGCGTCGTTGTTTCCCACTGCTTCAGTCCACCCCTGGCTTCCTCGTCTGCGCACCTGAGCTCACTGTGAGCTCCTCTTCCAAAACCCCCTCTCCCCCTCTCGATTTCGTCACTGTAGCCGCCATCCCCGAGCTCGTCCGAGCTCCCGCGTACGTGTACATGGTGTTCCTGCCCATGGCCACGTCTGCTTGCTGTTGCCGCACATTTGGGCCACGCCCCTGGCCACGCTCGCTCGCCTCCGGCCTTGCTGCACCCTGGCCATGCCCCTGCGCGTCGCCCACGCCCGGCCTCGAGGTCGTCCACTGCTGCGCCCGCTGTTGACCTTGTCCCTCGCCGTCGTTCGCGCCCGCCGGCGCAGGCAGCGCTGCCTTCGCCGCGTCGCGTCGGCGTCACCCTGCGGCATCACGCTCTGACCGCCGCCTGCTGATGCTTGCTGTCGCGTGCTGCTCTTGGTCCTGCTGCTGCCGCTTGCAGATGCTCTGCTCCTTCCCGTGCTACTTCGCCTGCTGCTGCACTGCTTCTACTATGCCGTTGCTGCTGCTCTCATTTCTGTTGCCTGATGCCTGCTTAGCTACTTCCACATTGCTTTGTTGCTTCGCCAATGGAGGCCGGCCCTTGTTTAGATTCAGGTCTAGGATTAGTTAGTACTTATATAGTGCTAATTTAGCGTAAGCAAATGACATGTGGGATCACCCTTGTTAATAACCATTTTTATTAAACTAAAGGCAATGACACGCAGGACCCAGTTGCACTATTCCATGGTTGACTAGTCCACCTTTGACTAGGTCAATCCAACCCTGACCCCGCCTGTAATAGACCCTGGCTAGAGTAGTACTAGGTGACAAAAGTTATTCTGTTTTTTTCTTGATTTTAAATAATTTCAAAAAAACATTAAAACTTGGGAAATTCGTAGTAATTAAACCGTAAGTCAAATGAAAACATTTTATACATGAAAGTTGCTCAGAACGACGAGGCGAATCAAAATACATCGTCCGTTTGTTTGTCACATGAACCTAGCATAGCAAACATTCAACCTTCTCCCTCCGTTTCATCTGTCCAATAATACTAAACTCCAGGAAAACATTCATGGATGTTATCCCCCATCGCCGGTATCGTGTAACACTGCGTTAGAACACCCCTAGCTTTGTCTGTTGTCCTTTCATGCATATGTTTGCTTGTATTTACTGTTCTTCCCCCTCTTCTCTCTGGTAGACCCCGAGACCTCTGCTAATGCCACTGTGATCGACTATGTCGACGACTGATACGTCTCCAACGTATCTACTTTTTCTCTAATTTGCATGATTGAATGAAACTAACCCCGGACTGGCGCTGTTTTCAGCAGAACTACCATGGTGTTGTTATTGTGGAGAAATGAAAGTTCTCAGAATGGAACGAAACTTTGCGAGGATTTTTAATATCGATAATAAGGATTTTGGAGCCAAGACCCACCAGAAAGGGGCCCCAGGCTGGGCACAACCCACCAGGGCGCGCGCCCCTCTCCTGGCGCGCCCAGGTGGGTTGTACCCACCTGGTGGCCCCGCTGATGACCCCCCTGATACTATAATATCACATTATTCCAGAAAAAAATCAAGGAGAAAGAATTATCCAGATCCACGAGACGGAGCCGCCGCCAAGCCCCGTTCTTCCTCAGGAGGGCAAATCTGGAGTCCGTTTGGGGCTCCGGAGAGGGGGATCTTCATTCTTCGTCATAACCAACCCATCTCCATCGCCAATTCCATGATGCTCCCCACCGGGAGTGAGTAATTCCTTCGTAGGCTCGCTGGTCGATGAGGAGTTGGATGAGATTCATCATGTAATCGAGTTAGTTTTGTTAGGGCTTGATCCCTAGTATCCACTATGTTCTTAGATTGATGTTGCTATGACTTTGCTATGCTTAATGCTTGTCACTTTGGGCCCGGGTGCCATGAACTCAGATCTGAGTCGTTATAAATTCATCATTATATCCATGTTTTAGATCCGATCTTGCAAGTTATAGTCACCTACTACGTGTTATGATCTGGCAACCCCGGAGTGACAACAACCAGGCCCACTCCCGGTGATGACCATAGTTTGAGGAGTTCATGTATTCACTATGTGTTAATGCTTTGTTCCGGTTCTCTATTAAAAGGAGGCCTTAATATCCCTTAGTTTCCAATATGTACCCCGCTGCCACGGGAGGGTAGGACAGAAGATGTCATGCAAGTTCTTTTAATAAAGCACGTATGACTATTTACGGAATACATGCCTACATTATATCAATGAACTGGAGCTAGTGCCGTATCGCCCTAGGTTATAACTGTTACTTGATGAAAATCATCCATCAAGTCACCGATCCAATACCTACAAATTTATCCTTATTGATCTTGCAGCGTTGCTATAGCTATCATCACTGTTACACTTGCTACAAATTACTGCTATCACTATTACTGTTACGGTTGTTACTGTCACTACTATCAAAACTATCAAACTACTTTGCTACTGATCACTCTGCTGCAGGTAATTAATCTCCAGGTGTGGTTGAATTGACAACTCAGCTGCTAATACCTTCAAATATTCTTTCGCTCCCCTTGTGTCGAATCTATAAATTTGGGTTAAATACTTTACCCTCAAAAACTGTTGCGATCCCTATACTTGTGCGTTATCAAGACCTTTTTCTGGTGTCGTTGTCAGGGAGCATAGTTATATTTGTTGAGTCACTTGGGATTATTATCATATTATAACAATGAAGAAGCTGAAGGATCCAAAAACTAAGATATTTCCCTCAAAGACGAGGGGAGGTAAGGAACTGCCATCCAGTTCTGCTTTAGATTCACCTTCTGTTTTGAGTAAACTTGCAAGACCACCACATGCTATTAATTCTGATATGTCGCAAGTTATTGATGATGCTACTTCTGCTATGGATAATGCTTATGATGATGCTAGTACCTTGCTTGATAATGATGATGTGCCACTTGGTGACTTTCTTGATAAACAAATTGCTAGAGTTATACAACATGATGTTGTTGAATCTGATGATGAGCTTGAAACTGAAACTCATGAAACACCTGCTAGAACTAGCCTTCCTAGATATGAAATGCCTAAGGTACCGGAAGGTTATGTTATGAGTGAAGAAGCAACTAGAGATATTCTTGCTTGCAATGATAGAGATGATCTAGAGAAATTATTATGCAAGTATAAATAAAAATCTTTGAATTCTAGAATGAAATGTGATCCTAAGTTTGCTACATCACCTATCTTTATTGATGATAAGGATTATGAATTCTCTATCGACCCAGAGTTAATTACTATGGTTGAATCTGATCCTTTCCATGGTTATGAAACTGAAACTATTGTGGCACATCTTACTAAGTTGAATGATATAGCCACCCTTTTTACTCATGATGAGAAAACTTGCTATTACTTTATTCTCAAATTATTTAGTTTCTCATTAAAGGGTGATGCTAAAGCTTGGTACAATACTCTTGCTACTGGTTGTGTGTGTAGTCCCCAGGATATGATTTATTACTTCTCTAAAAAATATTTTCCTGCTCATATGAAACAAGCTGCCTTACAGGAAATATTTAACTTTGTGCAAATTAAAGAAGAGAGTCTCCCACAAGCTTGGGGGAGGCTTCTCCGGTTACTTAATGCTTTGCCTGATCATCCTCTTAAGAAAAATGAAATACTTGATATCTTCTATAATGGACTAACCGATGCTTCTAGGGACTTCCTTGATATCTTCTATAATTCTCTATCAACTGCTGCTCAAGCTGAAGAATTAATGAATAGCATATTGAAAAATTATGATGATTGTACTATTCCTGAACCACCGGTTAAACCCACTCTGAAGAAGAGGGGTATATTATATCCCATTCCTGAAGATATGCAAGAGGCAAAGAAATCAATGAAGGAAAAAGGTATTAAAGCTAAGGATGTTAAAAATTTACCTCCTATTGAAGAAATACATGGGCTTAATACACCACCACTGCCTAAGGTGGTAGAGATAAATTATCTTATGAAGTTCAGTGAAAATGATAATCCTCCTAATATGCATCCTAGCCAATGCCTTTATGAGTTTGAAAACTACATTAGAAAACAAGATCACTTCAATGCCAATGTTATGAGACAATTGAAATATAATTCTGATATGATTACTCGCTTGAGTGACTTGTTGTTTAGAATTTCAAATGATGTTAGAGGTGTTGGAAAACATGCTTCTATGGTTCAAACTCAACTAGAACAAGTTACTAAATCACAAAGAGAATTACTTGATGAAATGAATCATAATATGCATGACTTTGCTGTTAGAGTTCCAACTAGAGGAGGTAAAATGACTCAGGAACCACTTTATCGTGAGGGACACCCAAAAAGAATAGAACAAGATTCACAAAGAAACAACACTGGTGCACCTAGTCCTTCTAAAAAGAAAAAGAAAAATGATAGGACTTTGCACACTTCTAGTGACCCTGAAATAGAGAAACCTCCTGATAATGAAAATGAAACTTCTATCTCTGATGCTGAAACTCAATCTGGTAATGAACACTCACCTAGTGATAATGAAAAAGATAATGATGAGGTTCATGAAGACTCTCAACCAAATAATGATCAAGAACCAGATAATGATGTTGGGATAGAACCACCTGTTGATCTTGATAACCCACAACCTAAAAATAAAAGATATGATAAAAGAGACTTTGTTGCTAGAAAACACGATAAAGAAAGAGAACCGTGGGTTCAAAAACCTATGCCTTTTCCACCCAAGTCAAATAAAAAGAAAGATGATGAAGAATTTGAACGCTTTGCTGAAATGCTGAGGCCAGTCTTATTGCGTACTCGCTTGACTGATATCCTTAAAATGCCTCCTTATGCAAAGTATATGAAAGATATCATTAGAAATAAGAGAAAAATACCAGAAGCTGAAATCTCCACTATGCTTGCTTATTATACTTTTAAAGATGGAGTACCTAAAAAAATTGGAGATCTGGGTATACCAACTATACCTTGCTCTAACAAAAAGAATTATGTGAAAACTCCTTTGTGTGATTTAGGAGCTGGTGTTAGTGTTATGCCTTTCTCTTTATATAAAAGACTTGACTTGAATAAACTCACACCTACTAAAATATCTTTGCAAATGGCTGACAAATCAACTGCCATACCTATCGGTATCTGTGAGGATGTGCCCGTTGTTGTTGCTAATGTTACTATTTTAACTCACTTTGTTATACTTGAGATGCCCGAGGACGACAACATGTCGATTATCCTTGGTAGACCATTCTTGAATACTACAGGGGCTGTAATTGATTGCAATAAAAGCAAGATCACTTTTCCAGCAATGGTAATGAGCATATGGTGCACTTTCCGAAGAAACAATTCCAAGTGAATGGTATTAATGTTATTGAAAAATCCCCGACAATCACTATTGGAAGTTTTCAAATACCTCTACCTACGGTCAAAAAGTAATATGAAATGCTTATTGTTGGGGAAATGCATATCCCCATTGAGGTAACTTAGTGATTTACGAAAGTTCTTCAGTTTCATACTAACCGAAAGTGGTTGTTAATAAGACCTGATCAACCTTATTAATGAATCATTTTTGAATGGTATTAAGTTGATGAATTTAGTAAGCACTACCTTATGTCCTTACTTTTTATTCTCTATTCTTATTAGTTAAATAAAATAAAATGCCATGTTTTATCTGTTTTCTGAATTTTCCGTGCAATAAAAAAATGACCCAAAAATAAAAGTTCTCAGAAAGCCCTGAAAATTTTATATGATTTTTTCCTGAATATTTAAGAATTTTTGGTGCAAAAATTACCAGAGGGAGGTGCACCAGGTGGGCACAACCCACCTGGGCGCGCCAGAGCCCCCAGGCGTGCCCTGGTGGGTTGTGGTTCCCACGTGGACCCCCTCACTTATCACTTCATCCCACATTGTTACCTACCTCCAGAAAAATCACTCCTGCTCTCTCTCTCCCGAGTTCTTGCTCATTTTGTTGCATTTTCGATCTCTTTGCTCGAAGCTCCATTTCCGAAACTGTTTCGGGGATTTGTTGCTTGGTATGTGACTCCTCCATTTGTCCAATTAGTTTTTGTTTTAGTGGTTTATACTTTGAATAAATAGCTACTATTGGTGCTGATGTAGATGTGCTTGCATGTTCAATTCTTAGTGTTCTAAGTAGTTTGAATGCTTGCTATGGTCTCTATGAATCCCTATGAGTAGTTGCTATTAGTTTTGTGAAGTTCTGTTGGAAAAATTTTGTGAACTAAAAATTCCGATTTTTGTTCATAGGAAAAATTGTATGCGGACATGATGAACCTATTTGGAAGGAGTTCTTCGAGGAGACGATCCTCGGGGGCATCTTCTAGTGACAGTTCTGCTCGTCGGTCCTATGTTGAACCAAGCGAAGTTCCACACGAGATGCTGCCACCAAAACATGCTTGTGGCCTTGCGATGAATATATGGTGCAGGTGGGCATCAAGGAGGAATTTGAGCAATATGTTCACAATGCCGAACTCGGTCCTTACCTCTCAGATAAGTGTGAATAGCGCCATCTTCTCACTGAATCATTTTTAAAGGATTTAAATATTTTCCACGTGAGTCTAGGGTGTCTTTTATGCTTTATGATGAACCATATACTATTTCACTAGAGAACTTTGCTTACCATTGCAAACTTACATTTTGGCGTTCACTTGATGCGTCAGCAAAGGCTGAGTATGAGACCTTTTAGACTAGCCTTTGTTACGGTGAAAATAGAGGAGTGAGACAAGGAAGAATAAAAAGTGTTCACTTTCCCGCAATTCAGTATTTTGCATTATTTAACAGGAAATGCATAGTAGGCAAGAAAGACTACAGCATACTTTGTTCGCCGGACTTGAGCCTCATTCACACCTCTCTCACTGGTGAAAGGCATGATAACCTTGGAGCAATTGTCGCACGTAGACTTCAGCATAACGCAAAGTGGTTGGTTCTATGGTGGAATTTATGCCACACGTTAGCACGAGGACTGGGTGTTTCACCTTTACCCTTTGATCCCATTCTACCCACTCGGTATTTAGATTTTGATGCCTTAAAAGATCATAAGATTCTCAAAGGAAGTGCTGATAACTTCACTTATAATTTGTTGTTTAACCAATCACATGTTGTGGACACATATTTGCCTGCTCCTGCTCTCTTTGATTATAATAGCAAGGAAATATATTTTATTCTTGAGAGTGTGGCCCAAGCTCACAACGCAGTAGTGGTGGCAGCCCGCAGGCCGAGGCATCCGCACCGAGAGCCTCCATGAGCTACCACGCCGACTACTACCCTCCAGGCTACTGATTGATTGCCAACTTATGCCAAAAGCCTAAGCTTGGGGGAGTACATGTTTCTCACCGACATTACATTCATGTTCACATATTATTATGTCTATCGGTGCTCACACTTTTTCATTGTATCATCCATGCTTAGATTTATTTTCTTGCTTTCCTCTTGTGTTTGAAAAACTTTAGAAAAACCAAAAAAATTAGTTGTAGTAATTTACTTTCTATGCATGCTTAGTAGTAATATTAAAAAAATCCAAATAGATTTCCTTGTTCTTCTTTTGCTTGTTGGGAGCTTTCCCGTGTATATAGTTTTTCTCGGTTTTGCTTTTCCCTTTTAATTGCTTGTTGAACAAAACCAAAAACTCCAAAAATATTTTAGTGTGTTTCTCTGAATTTCTTTTCCTTTTATTCGAGTTGTACCGAGGAGAAGACCATGGTGAGAATGTTGAGTGGCTCTCATATGAATAATTGTTGAACTAATAAAGAGCCCATTTTACCTTGTCTTCTCCTGTTGAATAAAATGTTTGCAGATTCCAGCTTAGTCCATGGCACTCTTGCACTATTATTATTTTCTTATCATTCGGTCGGGCAAGTGAAAGGCCATAATGACGATATTCGGTGAGCTGGCCGTGGCAAAGAGAAATTGGTATGAACTCGACTTGTTCTTGTTGTGTAAATATGTTTAACCTAGTGCCCATGATTCAGCCCATTATGATTAATCATGTTCGCAATGACAATTAGAGATTATAGTTTCTCATGCCATGCATAAGTAGCTAGGAGTCGATAATGATTTATCTTAGATATCAACATAGTGTAAAATGATTGTGATGTAGTATGATGATATGGTATCCTCCTCTGAACGTTCGAGTGGCTTGACTTGGTACATGTTCATGCATGTAGTTGAATGAAAACCAACATAGCCTCTATAATGTTTATGTTCATGGTGTTCATATCCTACTCATACTAGTGTCCAATGTTACTTATGCATAATGCCTGGTCACGATCGTTATTTCTCTCTAGCTGGCCGCTTCCCAATCTTAATTGCTAGCCTTCGCCTGTACAAAGTGGGAATTCTGCTTGTACATAAAAACCTTGAACCCAAAGTTATTCCAAATGAGTCCACCATACCTACCTATATATGGTATTACCCTACCGTCCTAAGTAAATTTGCATGTGCCACCTCTAAAAACTTCTAAAAAAATTATCCGTTTTGTCTGCCTGGATCATTCATGGAACGACAGGAGGTGGTCGATATCTTCAGTGCTAAGCATGTTATCCTCAGGTTGAGTGTGTATTCACTCACCATCGCACGAGGAAATGGGCGGTAATAGGGATTCCCAGTCCCGAACTAAAAAATGCAAATAATTAAACAAAACTCCCCCGGGACTGATGTTGGTATGGACGGCAACCGTTGTTTCGGACAAGCCGTGGAGTGTGATTGATGGTGGAGGGGGAGTAAACCTTTACTTTTATCGCTTGGGAACCGCCTCTAGCGTGCTTAGCATGGAAGATGTTGATAACTGATGGTCGTGAAGTGAATAAGAAGGGTGAATGTCTCAAAATATCATTTATCTCTGTTTTTAAAATTGATCTCTGGCACCTCTGCAAATCCCTACTTCCCTCTGCGAAGGGACTTTCTATTTACTTTTATGTTGTGTCTTCACCTTCTAAAAACAAGCGCCAGAAACTGAGTAGAGCATAGTTGTCATGATTTATGCATTGTGTATAGCTAATGTTGGGTGCATCATGACTGGATCTTTTCTACCATGAATTACAATGTTTAGTCGTTGCTTGAACTTTGGAGGTGCTCTGCATTTATGTTTTGCAGTCTTAGAAAGGGCTAGCGAGATACCACTATTGTCATATTATATCATGGTTGTTTTGACAACATGTTGCTGTTTGAGATATTTTATTATTGCTCGCTATCTGATTATGTCATTGATATGAGTCATTATAATCTTTAAGAGTTATTGTTGACATGGTTAGTTATAATGTTGGCTGAAAACCTAGGTGTTTTTTAAGCTTATTTACGCAAATAAGAGCAAAAGAGTTTGTAAAAGTTTTTGTTTCTCACTTTCAGTTTATCAACTGAATTGCTTGAGGACAAGCAAAAGTTTAAGCTTGGGGGAGTTGATACGTCTCCAACATATCTACTTTTTCTCGCGCTTTTCCTCTTGTTTTGGACTCTAATTTTCATGATTTGAATGAAACTATCCCCGGACTGATGCTATTTTCAGCACAACTACCATGGTGTTGTTTTTGTGCAGAAATGAAAGTTCTCGGAATGGAACGAAACTTTGCGAGGATTTTTTATATCAGTAATAAGGATTTTTGGAGCCAAGACCCACCAGAGAGGGGCCCCTGGGTGGGCACAACCCACCAGGGCGCGCCCCCCTCTCCTGGCACGCCCAGGTGGGTTGTACCCACCTGGTGGCCCCGTTGATGACCCCCCTGATACTACAAAATCACATTATTCCAGAAAAAATCAGGAAGAAAGAATTATCGCGATCCACGAGACAGAGCCTCTGCCAAGCCCTGTTCTTCCTTGGGAGGGCAGATCTGGAGTCCGTTTGTGGCTCTGAAGAGGGGGATCTTCGTTCTTCATCATCACCAACCCATCTCCATTGCCAATTCCATGATGCTCCCCACCGGGAGTCAGTAATTCCTTCATTGGCTCGCTGGTCGATGAGGAGTTGGATGAGATTCATCATGTAATCGAGTTAGTTTTGTTAGGGCTTGATCCCTAGTATCCACTATGTTCTTAGATTGATGTTGCTATGAGTTTGCTATGCTTAATGCTTGTCACTTTGGGCCCGATTGCCATGAACTCAAATCTGAACCGTTTATAAATTCATCACTATATCCATGTTTTATATCCGATCTTGTAAGTTATAGTCACCTACTACGTGTTATGATCCGGCAACCCCGGAGTGACAACAACCGGGCCCACTCCCGGTGATGACCGTAGTTTGAGGAGTTCATGTACTCATTATGGGTTAATGCTTTGTTCCGGTTCTCTATTAAAAGGAGGCCTTAATATCCCTTAGTTTCCAAAATGGACCTCGCTGCCATGGGAGGGTAGGACAAAAGATGTCATGCAAGTTCTTTTAATAAAGCCCGTATGACTATTTACGGAATACATGCCTACATTATATCGATGAAATAGAGCTAGTGTCGTATCACCCTAGGTTATAGCTGTCACATGATGAATATCATCCAACAAGTCACCGATCCAATGCCTACGAATTTATCCTTATTGATCTTGCTACGTTAATATTGCTATCATCACTGTTACACTTGCTACAAATTACTGCTATCATTGTTACTGTTACCGTTGTTGCTGTCACTACTATCGAAACTAATTTGCTACTGATCACTCTGCTTCAGATAATTAATCTCCAGGTGTGGTTGAATTGACAACTCAGCTGCTAATACCTTCAAATATTCTTTGGCTCCCCTTGTGTCGAATCTATAAATTTGGGTTAAATACTTTACCCTTGAAAACTGTTGCTGTCCCCTATACTTGTGGGTTATCAATGACGACCCTTCTTCCCTTTCAACGGAGCTTCTAGGCAAGCCCCACTATGATCATACCGATATCGCCTATTCCATTATCTCATGCTTGCATTAGATTTTGCTACTGTAATTATGCTCCTATTCTGATGCATAGCCTTCTTTTGTAACCAACTTATTGTTACCTACCTGCTTATCCTAAACTGCTTAGTATAGTTACGTTAGTGATCCATCAGTGACCCTCACCTTGGCCTTGTTGCCCCTGCTTCATCATCGATGACTCGAGCAACGTGATCGACGACCAGAGCCCGACACATCACATCACATCATGCCCCTTTTGTTGCTGGACTCTACAGAGCTACTATCGAGTGCCGAGGGTGACACCTTGTAACGCACTCCTGATGATGACTCTGTAGTGTAGCTATTCAGTTGTGGTCATCGAGGGTGATTCCTCCTTTACCACTCCTAATACGCCCCTCAAGTGTGAACCTCGATGGTGATTCCTCTTACGTTCACATTGATGATTACATCGAGTGGAATCCACTGAGGGTGACTCCTCGGGTTTTCCTCCTTGATGTTTTGGACACATGGTCACCTTGACCTTACTTGAGACCTTGGTGAAAGTCGGGCAGGCCCAGAGAGAACCCGCAAGATAATTATGTGGCATGGCCGAGCATTCTGGGCCCTTGCCGTAAGTCCACGAGACGGGGCGACGGGATCACATCGATGGTGAGTCTCTGCTCATCTCTGCAAGCCCCTAATACACTAATGGTTTGAGTATTTGTTCTGAGTTGGCCTTTGTCCTTTATGCACTAACCACGACGCGAGAATAGTTTTGGGCCTCGACATCGCAGTATCAGCTGATGCTTTGTCAGACGTCAAGTTCAGCATTGTTAGCTTGTCGGGCTAGTGCCATCCAGTATGAGGTGGTGCTCGTCCCGGTTCGTCGCACAATGACCTGGAATGCAACGGGCGATGGGCCCAGACCCCGGAGTGCTTAGGAGGTAGACCGGCGGGGACCTCTCTACTGAGCCTAGGTAGGGCTGCGACGTGTTGATCTTCCGAGGCCGGGCATTGACCCAGAAAAGTGTGTCCGGCCAGAGTAATCAAGCGTGTTGGAAAATGTGGTGCACCCCTGCATGGGAAGATTATCTATTAATAGCGATGTCCATGGTAACAGACATTCAAACTTGTATCCCGATCTATTACAGCTAGAAATGGATACTTGAGATATGTGATGGATATGTGGCTCGGGATTGCTTTCTCGCAGGGAGTCGAGGAAGGATCTCTGGGCGTTAATGCTACAACATGCTTCTTAATTATAAACTGCTATTCTTTACTCTTCTACATGCTGTGAGACACGTGGAGCTGCTTGCGTTAATGCTACAACATGCTTCTTAATTATAAACTGCTATTCTTTACTCTTCTACATGCTGTGAGACACGTGGAGCTGCTTAAAGATGCTAGTCTTCGATAGACTAGGCCTTCCCCTCTATTCTGGCATTCTGCAGTTCAGTCCACACATACAACCCTTCCATTTGATACCAATGCATACTTAGTATAGATCTGATGCTTGCGAGTACTTTGGATGAGTACTCACGGTTTCTTTGCTACCCCTTTTCCCTTTCTTCCTTCTTTCCGATTCTTGCAACCAATTGGTGGATCCCTGGAGCCAAATGCCACCGCCGACGGATACTACTACATGGAGGCCACCGAAGATCAAGAGTAGTTACGAGGTCCCAAGCAGGAGGCCTTGCCTCTTTGATCATTGTTGCTTTTGTGTTTGCCTTCTTAAGGCATCCTTGTTTAACTTATGTCTGTATTCAGATATTGTTGCTTCCGCTGCTCTTGTGTATCGAGCTATGTATTCGAGCCCTCGAGGCCCCTGGCTTGTAATATAAAGCTTGTATTTTTTTGATTTGTGTCTAGAGTTGTGTTGTGATATCTTCCTGTGAGTCCGTGAACTTGATCGTACACATTTGCGTGTATGATTAGTGTACGGTTTAATCGGGGGCGTCATATTACTCCATAGGTAATTGAAGTTGATAAAGCCAAGATTGAAACTTTGAGAGTTGGTCACAACCAAAACAGTCACACAAGTGAGGAGTTTCCTTGGCCTCGCTTGTTTCTATAGGCATTTTGTGAGAGATTTCAGCACCATTGCTGCACCTCTCAATGAGCTTATAAAGAAGGATGTGCCTTTTGTTTGGGGTACCGCACAGGAAGAAGCCTTCACGGTATTGAAAGATAAGTTGACACATGATCCTCTACTCCAACTTCCTGATTTTAATAAGAGTTTTGAGCTCGAATGTGATGCTAGTGGAATTGGATTAGGAGGTGTGTTATTACAAGATGGTAAACCTATTACATACTTTTCTGAAAAATTGAGTGGGCCTAGTCTGAATTATTCTACTTATGATAAGGAATTATATGCTCTTGTTCGGACACTGGAAACATGGCAACATTTTTTATGGCCCAAAGAATTTGTTATTCGTTCTGATCGTGAATCTTTGAAACATATTAAAAGCCAAGCAAAACTAAACCATAGACATGCCAAATGGGTTGAATTCATTGAGACTTCCCCTTATGTCATTAAACACAAGAAGGGTAAAGAAAATGTTATTGCTGATGCATTATCTCATTGTTATACTATGCTTTCACAAATTGACTTTAAAACTATGTGCATGATTCTGAATTTAAAGATGTATTGTAGAATTGTAAAGAAGAGAGAACATCGAACAAGTTCGTGGTTAATGATTGATTTGTGTTCCGTGCTAACAAGCTATGCATTCCAGCTAGCTCTGTTCGTCTTTTATTGTTGCAGAAGGTGCACGAAGGAGGATTAATGGGACACTCTAGCGTGAAGAAGACGGAGGACGTACTTGCTACACATTTCTTTTGGCCAAAGATGAGACGGGATGTTGAGCGCTTTGTTTCTCGCTGCACTACATGTCAAAAAGCTAAGTCACGACTCAATCCTCATGGTTTATGTATGCCTTTGCCTGTACCTAGTGTTCCATGGGAGGATATATCTATGAATTTTGTTTTAGGATTACCTCGAAAAAAGAAGGGGAGGGATAGCATATTTATTGTCGTGGATAGATTTTCAAAAATGGCACGCTTGATACCATATCATAAAAGCGATTCTGCTGCTAATGTTGCTGATTTGTTCTTTCGTGAAATTATTCGCTTGCATCGTGTGCCAAATACTATTGTTTCAAATCATGATACTAAATTCCTTAGCCACTTTTGGAGATGTTTATGGGCTAAGTTAGGGACTAAACTGCATTTTAGTACTACTTGTCACCCCCAAACTGATGGACAAACTGAAGTAGTCAATAGAACATTGTCTACTATGCTTAGGGCTGTTTTGAAGAATAACAAGAAAATGTAGGAAGAATGCTTGCCTCATATTGAATTTTCTTATAATTGTTCGCTCCATTCTACTACTAAGATGTGCCCTTTTGAAATTGTATATGGGAAGAATGCTTGCCTCATATTGAATTTGCGTAAGGATATATTTCCTGATTTGCACAAATCGAAGCTAATGCCACGTGTTGATGGTCCTTTTAAGGTGTTAGAGAAAATAAATGATAATGCATATAAACTTGAGCTGACTATGGATTTTGGGGTTTCGTCGAGGACGACTTTTGCTTCCTGCAGATTTTGAGCGTATGAACGAGGGCAACATATAAACTTACAGATTTTGGGGACAACATATAAACTTGAGCTGTATGCAGATTTTGGGGTCCCACTTTTAACATTGCAGATTTTAAGACTTATTTGGGTGAGGAAGATGATCTTCCGTCGAGGACGACTTCATTTCAAGAAGGGGAGGATGATGAGGACATCAATACCATTGTTACAGCCAAAGCCCCTCCTGCTATACATACTGGACCAATTACTAGAGCTCGCGCACACCAATTAAGTTACCAGGTACTTCCGTTTCTTCGTAATGATTCCAATGTTCACGAGAATATGATGCTGCCTAAATTGGACAGCTTTGTCTTGCTTAAAAATCAAGGGCCTAGCTTAGACAAGAAGGATGAACATTGCAGCAAGATCAAGCATGGAGATGATGGCATGCGCAAGGGTAACAAGAATGAAGTTTCATGATGATTTTAGGACTTTGAAGCCACCATAATGAGAGCATAAAGGCTTGGAAGAAATATACAAGATGTCACTTCATAAATTTCGTCCAGAAACTATTATAGGTGCCGCGTCTCCTTATTATTGGGCCAGGACCATGTAATTTCAAAATACTTGAGTATAGGCTGTTTTTAGAGTCCGTATGTGTGGGGAAACGAGTGTTAGGAATGGTTTCGGACCCCTTCTCCAAGGGCCACGAAATTTCCCCCTCTTCCTCCATATATACAACCCTTAGTGATGTAGGGTAGAACCCTAGATGCCCGATCTTTCACGAAAGGAGCGGATACCAATGAGGAACACGAAGAACACGAGGGGAAACACGAGGGAAAACACAAGAGTATAACTCAAACCAACAAGGTTCGGTCACACATATGCTAGATCCTCGTAACACGAAGAGATACAAGATCCAAGATCAACAAGGATGATACAAGAGGTAACTAGTTCATCTCCGTGAGGAGGTCTTGAGGGTCTTCCCGTTAGGGGTCTTGAATCCACTTGAGGGGGATCTTCTCCATAGAGGCCGTGAACTCCAAAGGAGAAGGGGATCAAGTGGAGAGCAAAGCTTCTCAGTGAGCTACTACTTTGATAACCCTAAAACGTAGGTGGGAGAAGAGTATATATAGTCTCGGGGCGAAAGGGTACAAGGGCCACGGCCCAAGTCACTGCGCGCAGGCAGGGCCGGAAGTTCCGGGCACCGGAGGTTCCGGGCCAGGTTCCGGGGAGGGTCCGGCCTAACTAGAGAGTTGGCACGGGAGGAGCTGGACTGGCACCCGGGGGCCGGAAGATCCAGGCCAGGTTCCGGGCTGGTTCCGGGCTAACCACGGAGTTGGCACGCCCGGGTTCATCTAGGTCGATGGAGGCCGGAAGTTGCGGGGCAGCCGGAGGTTCCGGGGGCCGGATGTTTCGGGATCTGGCCAGAAATTCCGGGCTATCCTGAGAGTTGAGGCCTAATTCTTCTTCTACGGCTCTCAGCTCCATGGCTTGTGTGTTGTACCTGGTCACACATAGCCTTTCGGACTTAGGCAGTAGCCATGTCTCATTCGAAGGGAAGGCAAACTCAAGTAGGAGTGATGTCACCTCGGGTTGAATGGCACGAGCTCTTTCTCTTGTCATGGGTCCACTTGGGGCTTGGATAGTCATGGTAGTGTCCATGGGGATGACTGGGATGCTCCGCATCATCTCCCCCCGGGAAAGATCCGACCTCGGATCGAAATCCTCATCACCCTGGTACGGGGAGAGATCTTTGACGTTGAAGATGTCGCTCACGGAGTAATTGTCGCATGGGATGTCGATCTTGTAGGCGTTGTTGGTTGTTGTTGTAGAGCTCAAGCACCTTGAAGGGTCCATCGGCTCATGGGAGTAGTTTGGACTGGCGTTCATTGGGGAAGCATTCCTTGCGAAGGTGTAGCCAGACAAGATCTCCAATGTTGAATATCGTGGGTTGCTTGTTGACGTTGAGCTTAGTCGCGAGTCGTTGTACTTGGCGCTCCATGGTGTGCCGTGTATCTTCATGCATGTTCTTGAGGTAGCGTACTCGGGCACTCGCGTCCATGTTGATGTGCTCTTGTAGTGGTAGATGAAGAATGTCCAATGGGGACAACGGGTTGAAACCATAGACGACCTTGAAGGGGGACTTGCCGGTAGTCGAATGTCTTGCACGGTTGTAGGTGTACTCGGCGATGAGTAGACACTCCTCCCACTCTTTGATGTTCTTCTTGATCAACACGTGAAGTAGAGTGGAGAGTGTTCGGTTCATCACCTCCGTTTGGTCGTCAGTTTGTGGGTGGTATGCCGAGGAGAATAAAAGCTGGATTCTGAGCTTGGCACATAGAGTCTTCCAAAAGTAGCTCAAGAACTTAACGTCACGGTCTGAGACAATAGTCTTTGGAACTCCATGGAGGCGCAAGATTTCTCTACAAAAAAGATTTGCAACATGTGAAGCATTGTCTATCTTGTTGCAAGGAAAATGAGCCATCTTAGAGAATCGGTCCACAACAACAAACACGGAATCTTTGCAATTTCTAGTTCTAGGCAAACCAAGCACAAAATCCATGCTAATATCTTCCCATGGGTGATACGGAATTGGAAGAGGCATGTAAAGACCATGGGAATGAGCTTTAGACTTAGCTTTGCGGCATGTAGAGCATCGGTTGGTGAAGCGTGAGACGTCGCGAAACATCTTGGGCCAAAAATAGTTCTTGGAGAGTGTAGCGAATGTCTTGTTGCGTCCAAAGTGTCCCATTAGTCCTCCTCCATGAGATTCTTGCAAAAGTAGCAAACGAAGAGAAGACTCGGGAATACATTGTTTGTTAGCTCTCATAAGTTAATCATCTTTGATGTAATATCGTTCCCAAGATGTATGCATCAAACATTTAGCATATGGAATAGCAAAAGTAGGGTCATGCGCATACAAGTCTTTTATGTGCTCAAAGCCAATGACATTCAATTCAAGTTGTGTAACAAGCATGCATATGCGGGAAAGAGCATCCGCCACAACACTTTCCTTACCTTTGATATACTTGATGACATAAGGAAATGACTCAATGAATTCACTCCACTTAGCATGACACTTGTTCAACTTAGTTTGACCCTTAAGGTACTTAAGTGTTTCATGATCGGTATGAAGAATGAACTCATGACGGTGGAGATAATGCTCCCAAACATGCAAGACTCTCACTAAAGCATATAGCTCTTTGTCATAGATGGGATAATTGAGTTGCGCTCCGGAAAGTTTTTCACTAAAGTAAGCTATGGGGCGTCTCTCTTGCATTAACACACCACCTATGCCATAGCCGCTAGCATCGCAATGGATCTCAAAAGGTTTATCAAAGTTGGGTAAAGCAAGAAAAGGAGCATGTGTAAGAAAATTCTTAAGCTCATTGAATGCGGCATCTTGAGATGGTCCCCAAACAAAGGGTGCATTCTTCTTACTCAAAGCATGTAAAGGTAAGGCAATGGTGCTAAAATCCTTCACAAATAAACGGTAGAAACCGGCTAAACCAAGAAAACTACGCACTTGTTGCAAGTTTGTTGGTTGGGGCCAAGTTCTAATAGCATTGATTTTAGATTCATCTACATGAAAACCCTTAGAATACACAACAAAACCCAAGAAGACGAGTTTATCAACACCAAAAAGGCATTTCTCCATATTAGCATAAAGGCTCTCTTTCCTAAGGGTTTGCAACACGGTTCTAAGATGGGTGCCATGATCTTTAAGAGATTTTCTAAAGACAAGGATATCGTCAAAATAGACCACAACAAATACGCCAATATAGGGTCCAAGTACAAAATGCATGAGTCGCATGAAAGTACCGGGTGCTTCGGATAAACCCATTGGCATAACAAGCCATTCATATATGCCAAATTTGGTCTTAAATGCGGTTTTCCATTCATCACCTTCTTGGATGCGTACTTCATAGTAGCCACTTTTAAGATAAATCTTAGAGAAAATTGCGGCTCCGCTAAGTTCATCCAGCATATCATCTAGGCGTGGAATGGGGCAACTATAACGCACGGTAATAGCATTGATAGGACGACAATCGAAACACATGCTATATGCACCATCTTTCTTGGGACCAAGGATTATCGGGATGGCACAAGGGCTCAAGCTTTCACGTACATGGTCGTTGTCGATGAGTTGTTGTAATTGCCGTTGGATCTCCTTGGTTTCCTCGAGGTTGACGTGGCAGGGAGCCTTGTTAGGAAGGGGTGCTCCGGGGATGAGGTCGATGCGGTGTTCGATGCCTCGTACTGGAGGTAGACCCAGAGGTAGCTTGTCCGGGAATACATCTTGGAATTCCTGCAATAGGGAAGATAACACTAAAGGTAGATTGTGAGAGTTGTTAGTTTTGGGTGCCTCGTCCTTGCACAAAAGGACATAGTGCATGACACTTGATGGGTTCTCACACACTTCTCTCATCTCACTTTTGGTGGCAAATAGGACTAAGTTCTTCTTGTCGCTCATTGTGGAGGCACTCAATTTGGGCTTGTGGCGCTCACTCTCTTTTGGGTGGTTCGCTCTCTCACTATTCTCTCCATGATGGGTGGCTTGCTTGTCGGCGATCACTTAACTTGGAGACATAGGTCATAGCACGTACTCCTTTCCTTTCATATTGAAGCTATAGTGATTTGTCCGCCCGTTGTGGATGATGCCTCGGTCAAATTGACATGGCCGTCCAAGAAGGAGGTGCGAATGGACATCGGAACGACATCACACTCCAAAGTTTCTTCGTATGCTCCGATCTTGAAGGAAACTTGTACCATATGCTCGACTTGTATAGTGCCGGAGTCGCTTAGCCATTGTACTTTCTAGGGATGCGGGTGCTTCATCTTGTCCAATTGAAGCTTGGAGCATAGTTCTTCACTTGCCAAGTTATGACAACTCCCTCCATCGATGATGACCTTCACGGACCATCCATTGATGTCGGATTTGTCGGATGTGGGGTTCTGGCAAACCCTTAAGGTTCGAACACTGGTGTGCGCGCGAAGTCTTCCCCCCTACCGATCTACGCTCTAGCTCACTAAGATCTCGAGGACAAACTCGACGAACTCACAACACAGAAAGAGACACGGGGTTTATACTGGTTCGGGCCAGCATTGTGGTGTGATACCCTACTCCAGTGTGGTGGTGGTGGATTGCCTCTTGGGCTGATGATGAATAGTACAAGGGAATAACAGCCTCCTGAGGTCGAGCTGTTCTTGTGGGAGCATTGGCTTCTCGATCTGTTCGAGTTCTCCCTTCTACTATGGTGGCTAAGCCTATTTATAGAGGCCCTGGTCCTCTTCCCAAATATCGAGCGGGAAGGGAGCCAACAACGGCAGGCAAATTTGAAGGGGAACAACTAGTATAAGCTATCCTGACAAAAGCGGTCTTCACCTGCGAAAAGCTCTGGGGTGACGCCGTCGTGGGATCCACGATGACCTCCGCCTTGCCTTCCTCCTGGTCTTGGTCTTGTTGCACCAATATGGCAACCTTTGCCTGATGCCTTGGTACTCTTCGCCTGTGCTTTCCTCCTTAGCACCAAAGAGGAAACAAGGACGCTGTGCGTGCTGGCGCCCGCCTGGCACCGTTCGTCATGGCTCACGTCACGAGAGCCTCGTGAGGTTTGCCCTGCCTTGATATCTCTGCTCCTCGTGAGCCTTCCTGGCTAGGCCACTCCGGAGGAGGTCTTGCATCGTCCGCCTCATGAGGTTTGGACCCTCGCGAGGGTCTTGGATGCCTTGTTGACGAAGATGGGCCGTACGGCCCGCTGCCCAGCCACGCCGTGGGCCGCAGGCAGGCAAGTCTGGGGACCCCCCTTCCCAGAACGCCGACAGTAGCCCCCGGGCCCAAGGTGCGCTCGGGCTTGGCTTCGTAGCGAAGCCAAGGCTCATGTTCGGAACACCGCCGGCCCCAAAATCCTGCGGCCTCGGTCGACGCGTGGCGGTTGATTGGACGTGGGCGTCTCCGCTTCCCCACGCTACCTCGGCAACTGCACGATTTGAGAAGTCCCTGCGACATGCAAGGAAAACCATCATTACCTGCGATCGTGGGAGACGTCGGTTGGCCTTCTCTTGCTATAAATGGGGAGGGGGGCGGAGCCCCCATTGCCCATCGCTTCCTTGCTTGCTTGCTTGATCCTCCTTGCTCCTCTGCCGACAACAATGGCGCCCATTAGAAGGTTTTCCACCAAAGAGAAAGCAAAAGCTCCCCGTGACGATCCAGGGCCACTTCCGCCGAAGAAGCGGTCGATCCATCGCCGTGACGAAGCGGTGATGCAAGTGGTGACGAGGCCTTGGTGCGAGCGGCCTCCACCGGGGTACCCGCTACCCTTGTACGCCCGAGCCGAGGGCTCGGGAGGACGGAGAGACGAGCAGCACCACCCACGCCGCGTCCAGGGTCGCCGCGCCACGGCGCCGCATGCAGTTGCCCCTAGGGTCCACGCTGCTGACTCCTCGCGTGAGTTGGGGCTGTGGGCGCCGATGCCACCAAGCTCCTGGATCCGCTTCTCGCGGTTCTTCTCCGTCGTGATGCCGCCGAGGGGGCCGCTCAAGCTTTGGCTGCAGCATGCTGACTGCAGTGCTCCGGCGACCGGAGTGGAGATCGAAGCGGTCCCCACCGGCAAGATCTTCATGGATCGCGGCTGGGGCGAGATAGCGCGGGTTTGCCGTGCGAGGGGAGCCCTCGCGATCCACTTCGAGTATGACGGCGCCTCCACACTCTTCTTCAAGGTCTTCGACACCGAGGGCCGCCGCTTGGAGTGCTGCTCCGGAGAGGAGCGCCAGGCCTCGTGCAGTCTGATAGTGGCCGCTCTAGCAGCAACAGCAGTTCTTGGGAGGTCGGCAGCTCTCCCGAGCGTTACGAGACTCCGGAGACGAGCGACGACAGCTACGTCCCTCCGAGCTCTCGCCATGCTCGGAGCAAGGCCACGGTGTCCGGTCGCCGCCGCCGCTGATCTGGATGGGGTTGGCGCCGACCTCCCGGGGCCCACTGTTGATGATGGCATCCGTCACGGGAGGGTGTAGATAGGATTCCCCTTAGTAACAGCTTTTGTTTCCTGCGAAGGAACACGAATCACCCCGCGGGGGCATGTAAGGGTCTGTCGTGTCTTTCGTGCTTATCTTCCTTGTTATAAAAACTTGGTGAATGCACGTCCTGTTAAGGCTCGGTCCCCCTTTCTTTCCTCGCAATAGCTCGATGCTCTATGCTGACGGGTCCTGGTCCCATGGCGGCTATAGCCGTCGCTGGTATGCCAGGTCGCATGCCGTGGTCAAGTCCAGGAGGTGCACGGCCTGAGGTCCAGTAAGAGCCCCTGAGGCGCGATGCTCAAGAGGTCCCCCTTAGCGCTCAAGCAGCCATGGTAAGGCGAGAAAGGGAGTTGACGTGGCATAGCGGGGTTCTGGCAGGCGTGGCGACCATTAGGCCCAAACATTTAGCTAATCCGGGTGCAGGACTTATCTCGTTGATTTTGTGGTGACTCTTGACGTGGCGCCAGAGCTGCGCCTACTTGTGCGGCTTAGCTAGTCCGGTCCACACGGGTTTCCCTTCCCCCATGCTCTCCTTAGTGCTCTGCATCCTCAGGTCCCGGCCCTCGAGCGAGCTCAGCCGCCGCTGGTATGCCAGGTCGCGATGCCGTGGTCAAGGCTAGAGGGTGAGGGCTGGAGAGCCAGAAAGAGCTCCAGAGTCGCGATGCTCAGGAGCCCCCCTTTTAACGCGCAAGCGAATCGCACGAGGAAAAGGAGACTCGCGATGTCATCTGCTATCCTTCCCTCAGAACTCCTGTGAACAGGCACAAGAAGAAACATGGTTGACCGTTACGGCTGTTAGCCTGTCACTGGTTGCTCTGGGTGAGGCGAAGGCACCAAGGGCCTGGTGAGGTGATGTACACGGAGTGTGCCGTGAGCCAGAGCTCGACCACTCAGATTTGTCGGTTGTGGCAAGGACGGAACCATGCACCAGCGTTGTGCCTGTGTGAAGGCCCCGGGGGAGGTGATGATTGAGCAGGTGATAGCCGTTGGTAGGTTAATCATAAAGAGCAGATCAACTTGGGTAAATGGAGGAAGATACGTGCCACTGGGCCTGGCCCGAGCGGCTTGGGGATGATGCAGCCGAGGCGCCCCAACAAGGTAAGCTAAAGACTTAAGCAAAGGGATACATGCCACGAGGGCGGACCCGTGTGGCTTGGGAATAATGCAGCCGAGGCGCTCCGGCTTAAGCGAACTTGGAAGATGTCACACAGTTACGTAGATGAAGTAGAGTTGGTGTAGCTGAAGCCACGTGTTGAAGGAATGACTCCTCATGAGCCACCGGGACCCTGAGCCTCGGGAGGCTCTAGGGGCTCATGAGGTTCCCTGAAGACCATCTCCATCTCCTGCTGAACGGCGTGGGTCCTGGCCTCCTGAGCCGCCAGTACTTGCCGTACGCTGCGCTGATAGGCCGACGCCACGCTTGGCAAGCCGAAGGGCATGCGAACTTAGCTGTGTGGTGGGCCCTCACGGCCGCACGCCTGTGATGGCGAGCGCTCGGAGATCACGGCCTGTTGAGCCACAGGGCGTCGGCGTGAACCGCAGCTCGGCATCCTCGCCTAGATGGGGAGCTGCGCCTCATGAGCGGCTATGGCCGCGCATGGCTCTTGCTTCTTGCAGTTCCTGGGTGGTCTTGTTGATGAACTCCTGGGTGGTGGGCACTCCTTTCCCTGTGTTCTCCTGAGGGAAACGTGCGGCGAAGCATGCCTCCAAGTGGTGCCCAAGCGCCTCCCTCGTGAGGTTGGCAAGGTCTGAGGCTCTCCATGAGAGAGCCCCCGAGCCCTGCCTGAGGAGGGCGCCGGGCGTGCCTTCCTATCACGATGGAGGAGGTGCCCTGGGCAGGCGCTGATCTGGCCAGAGGCTCTGACGTCGCCATCTCCTTGGTTTCCTGCGCGGGGCGGCAGCTTCTTCTTTGGGATGGTCTCAGGAGGGCCTTCACTTCTGCTGTCGGGGTCGTCGATTGCTGCGGCTTGGAAGGCGCGCTCGAGGGAGCACACCGCGTCCCTCTCTTCACATGGGACCGTGATGATTCCTATGCTTCCTAGCATCTTGAGAACGTTGTAGCCGTGGTGAGTGACTGCCGTGAACTTGGCCAGGGCTGGATACCCGAGGATGGCATTGTACGGCAGGCGGATGTGCGCGACATTGAAGTCGATGAGCTCGGTGCGGTAGTTCTTGCGCTCCCCGAAGGTGACAGGCAAGCGGACTTGCCCTATCGGTGTGGTGGAACCGTCGGTCACTCCTGAGAAAGGCTTGGGTGGCTGGAGCTGCTCATAGGGCACTTGGAGATTGTCGAACGTGTCGACGGATAGGACGTTGAGCCCTGCGCCGCCGTCAATGAGAGTCTTGGTGACTTGCACATTGCTGATGACTGGGGAGCACAACATAGAGAGTGCGCCTGCGGTGGGTGCGCACTTGAGCTGGTTTGCTGAGTTGAAGGTGATGGCACATTGAGACCACCTGAGCGGGCGCGTGGCCTCGATCTTGGGGAGCACCGCGTTCACCTCGCGAGTGAACTGTTTGAAGATCTTGTTGAGAGGTGGGGCTGAGCACCGCCCAAGATGCTGCGATCGCCTGCGGCTCTGGAAGCCCCAGCCCCTCGTCCTGGTGGTGGTGGTCGTTTCTTCTTGGTGGCGGCAGCGGGGGAAGACCAGTGTTGCCCTGAGGGCAATTATCACAAGGCGGGTCCCTCCAGGCACCCTCGCGAGGTTGGTCCTGCCAGTGGTCCTCACGAGGCCGGTCGCGCCACTCTTGGCACAGGCCCCGGTCATCCCAGCGTCCGCCTCCACGTCCTCCTCCGCGGCCGTAGCTCCGGTCGTTGCGCTCGGGGCGTCGACCATAGCGTCCTTCTCGTATGGCTCTGAGCTCTTGGCAGTCGCTCGTGTTGTGGGTGTTCAGGTTGTGGAAGGCGCAGAAAGGTCGGCCGTTCTTGGACGACTCAGGCTGATCTCTACCTCGCTTGGTGTCGGGCTCTGCTGCAAGCACCACTGCTTCTTTGCGCTTCACGTCCTTGGCCTTGGTCTTCTTTTCTTCTGCTCTTGCAGCTGGCATCTCGAGGAGAGAGAGGCGCCCCTCCTCAGCTCTAGCGCACTTGGTCGCCAGGTTGAACAGCTCCTGAGAGGTGCAGAGCTCCTCGTGGATAGCCAGCTCTTCCTTCATCTTGACGTCGCGGACGCCATCAGAGAACGCGGAGATGATGGCCTCGTCCGTGACCTTGGGGATCTTGAGGTGGATGTTGTTGAAGCGCTGGATGTACTTCTGGAGGGTTTCTCCTGGTTGTTGCTTGATGCGGCGTAGATCGCCCGTGGACGGTGGGCGGTCGCGAGTGCCTTGGAAGTTGGCGACGAAGCAGTCGCGCATCTCGTCCCAGGGGAGATCGAGCCGTGTTGCAGGTTCAGGAGCCAAGAGCGGGCCCCATCCTTGGGAGCCATGGGAAACCAGTTCACCATGACTTCTTCGTCGCCGTTGGCTGCTTTGATGCTCAGCTCGTAGAGCTGCAGGAACTCCGCAGGGTTGGTGGTGCCGTCGTAGCGACGAGGCAGATCTGGCTTGAACCTGCCTGGCCAGGCGACGCTACGCAGCTCGGGGGTGAAGGCGCGGCAGCCGGCTGTGGTTGTCGGGGCCCGCTTCAGGGGTGGAGCTTGGTCTTGACGGGGTTCGCGCTGCGCCGCTGCGGGCGGTGCGTGGTCTTGACGAGGTGGCGCGGGGAGCGCCGGTGCAGCTTCTCGTGGCCGCGGGATTTCTTGGCAGCTTCTTTCTTCACGCGCGGGCGCCGGGCGTGGTGGATCACGCCGTGGAGGTGCGCGCCTAGGTGCCAAGGCACCATCTTGGGGTTGAGGCGGTGGAGGCATGCCGTGAGCCCCGTCGCCCGCGGCTGGTTGCGGGGGAGGCAGAGAGTGGGACGGTGCCGGAGAGCCCCCTGTGGCGCGGACGAGCTCGGCGACGCGGTCGAGCCACTCCTCGTAGAGGTCGTCGATGGGGCGGTAACGCAGGAGCTCGTTCACCGCGAGGAGCGCGGCCCGTGCCTCCATGGTAGCGTGGTGCGCGTGAGACGAAGAACCGGCAGGGGTGAGTGATGGAGTAGCGGTGTAGCCATCCTACCGCACTGAAGGATGCAGGGAGGACACCTGCTGCTCGTTCCCCGCCGGGCCGGTGGCAGCGTTGGCAGCGGGAGACAGAGAGCGACGAGGTGGCCCGCCTACGGGGGCCGTCTGAGCGACGCAGGCGGAGAGGGCAGCCCGACGCTCAGCTCGAGCATGGCGAGCGTCCGCCATGGAAGCGACTGAGCGATGGAGCAACGAACCGATGAAAGGGAAGCTACGACGCGCCCCTACCTGGCGCGCCAAATGTCGGGTGTGGGGTTCCGACAAACCCTTAAGGTTCAAACACTAGGGTGCGCGCGAAGTTTTCCCCCCTAACGATCTACGCTCTAGCTCGCTAAGATCTCGCGGACAACTCGACGAACTCACAGCACAGAAAGAGACACGGGGTTTATACTGGTTCGGGCCACCATTGTGGTGTAATACCCTACTCTAGTGTGGTGGTGGTGGATTGCCTCTTGGGCTGATGATGAATAGTACAAGGGAAGAACAGCCTCCTGAGGTCGAGGTTTGTGGGAGCTTTGGCTTCTCGATCTGTTCGAGTTCTCCCTTCTACTGTGGTGGCTAAGCCTATTTATAGAGGCCCTGGTCCTCTTCACAAATATCGAGCAGGAAGAGAGTCAACAACGGCGGGCAAATTTGAAGGGGAACAACTAGTACAAGCTATCCTGACAAAAGCGGCCTTCGCCTGCAAAAAGCTCTGGGGTGACGCCGTCGTGGGCTCCACGATGACCTATGCCTTGTCGTCCTCCTGGTCTTGGTCTTGTTGCACCAATATGGCAACCTTTGCCTGATGCCTCGGTACTCTTCACATGTGCATGCCTCCTTTGCACCAAAGAGGAAACAAGGACACTGTGCGCGCTAGCGCCCACCTGGCACCGTTCGTCATGGCTCACATCACGAGAGCCTCGTGAGGTTTGCCCTGCCTTGATATCTCCGCTCCTCGTGAGC
This sequence comes from Aegilops longissima, assembly GCA_021605205.1. Classification (NCBI taxonomy): domain Eukaryota; kingdom Viridiplantae; phylum Streptophyta; class Magnoliopsida; order Poales; family Poaceae; genus Aegilops; species Aegilops longissima. Next base: position 254,085,436 of record CM038679.1, read on the forward strand.
CTACCTGGCTAGGCCACTCCGGAGGAGGTCTTGCATCGCCCGCCTCGCGAGGGTCTTGGATGCCTTGTTGATGAAGATGGGCCATACGGCTCGCTGCCTAGCCACGCCGTGAGCCGCAGACACGCAAGTCTGGGGACCCCCGTTCCCAGAACGTCGACAGGCTTTGGTGTGGAAGATATGGCATCTTTGGTCTTCGTCTTGTTGGTGTTGAAGTGTCAAGACCTTGGAGACAACGAGAGCGGGGATCGAATCCTCGTCACAAAAGACTTAATCATCTTCATCTTCATTCACGCGCTGGTGCATGGCCACTTGCTCAAGGGCTTCCATCTCCTCTTCACTCATGGAGTCATATGTTCCGTTGTCGTTGAGGATCATGGTGCGCTTGTTGGTACACTCAAAGGACTTGTGGCCGTGGCCGCCGCATGTGATGCACTTGATGGAACTTGTCTTGATGGTCTCATCAGTTGGAGTAGATGATGATGAATCTCTCGGCTTGAAGTTGCTTGTAGTAGGAGGGCAACTTGAAGTTGTTAAAGTTTTCTTGTAAATTGACTTGGCGCCGTTGCTTGAAGAAGTCTTGGTTGAGGTAGAAGGTGTTCGAGTCGTTGAAGCTTGGGTGTTGGAGAAGCCATAGCTCTTGGAAGAGTACTTGGCAATGGCATACTTGAAGTCATCTTGCACTTGGCGTTCCGCCTTGGTAGCTTGATGCACTGGCTCGATGAGGTTCGAGTAAGGTTGGAAGTCGGCTATCTTCTTGATAGGATGATTGAGTCCATTCAAGAAACGTGCCATAGTTTACTCATCATCTTCCGTGACATTGGCTCGTATCATGAAAATCTCCATTTCCTTGTAGTACTCTTCAACGCTCTTTGTTCCTTGCTTGAGGAGTTGGAGTTTCTTGAAGAAGTCGCGGTTGTAGCAAGTCAGCACAAAGCATGCTCTCATGACATCCTTCATTTGATCCCACGTGGTGATGGGTGGTTCACCTCTTGCCTCTCGGCGCTCAATGACTTGTTCCCACCAAATGAGGACATAATCTTGGAACTCAAGGGATGCCATAGCGATCTTCTTCTCTTCCTCATAGTTGTGCAAACGGAATATTTTGTCTACCTTCAATGCCCATGATAGGTACTCTCCGGGATCATTGCTTCGTGTGAACTTGGGATGGTGAACTTGAGCTTGCCGTAGTGTTGTTCTTCATTGTGATGGGGTTGGGGATGATGATTCCCATGTCGTGAAGGATTGAAAATCTCATGTTTCTCTTGGCGAGGAGGGTTGTCAACCTCATGTTGCTCTTGTCTTAAAGGATTGTCATTGTCGAGTTGCTCTTGGCGAACTTGTGGTTCTTGTCGAGCTTGTGGAGGAGATTGTTGAGCTTGTGGAGGATCTTGAGGAACTTGACGATGCACTTGTGATTGATAAATCCTCTCTTGAACTTCATCGAGAAGTGCTTCTTCTTGTTCGCGCCTATGGCGGTTGTGTGCGGCAACGGTGCGACTTGTGTCATGGAGTGCACGTTGTGCCTCAAGTGCTTGAGCTTCTCGCCGTTGTAGTTCTTGACGTTGTGCCTCGGCATCTTGTTCTTCTTGGTGTAAACGCGCTCGCTCTTCTTCTTGTTGGCGTAGACGTTGACGTTCTTGTTCTTGCGCGAATGTAGCTTGGTTTTGATGATGTCGATACTCTTGCGCACGAAGTTTCTCTTGATGATCGGTGTCGTGTAGGGGATTGCGATTTGCTTGAAGATCTTAGCGCGCGGATCGTCGAAGAGTGTTTGATGCCGGAGTAGTGAGACAGAGATACTATCGTCGGACTGTCGACTCGAGCGGCTCCATCTTGAGTAGGACGAAGAGGTAGAAGAGCGGTTGACCAACACGGCACGAATCTCGTCCATTCTTGCATTGCTCTCTTGCTTTTGTCCGTCGAGCTTGTTCTCGAAGTAGTCTCTTGTACGTTGCTCGGAGAGTCGCAAGTCGGTGGCGAGGTTGTCGATGCGGTCGCTCATTGCTTGTTGTTCTTGATGCAAAGCTCGTTGTGTGCCAAATAGGTGGATCTTGGTGACGTAGTTGTTCGGGTCATCGTCTTGCTCTAGGAAGAGTGGGTTGGTAGAATAACTTGGCCTATCCATCATTCCAAACAAATATGTGAGTGGGAGAAAGAGAAGAACTTATACCAAATGTACCTTGACCGATGTTGAAGATGGATCAATGATCACTCAAATGTGTAAAATGGAAATAGCACAATTCGTACCAATTCTTGTCGGTTCTCACACCTACACAAATAAATCTTATAGTGGATCTCGATTAGGATGGTGGCACAAAATTGATGCAATTGTTAGGGAGACTTAATAATGTTGGAAAAGATTCACAAATTTGCAATGCAACAAGTAGACAAGTAGCAAGATATGGTACACGGAAACACACACACAAATAAATAAATGGGGTCGTGCAACCAAGGAATGAGCCAAAATGTGGAATCCATGAAAATGCTCGTGTTGCACAACATTAGAGAGACGCTAGCATGATTGCACAATAGGCGGATACGAAACTTCTATCCCAAGTATGCTATATGTATGGTATTCCGATGATATGATCCAAGATGATCGAGTATGACAATCTTAATGTAGTATGATGCTATGGTTCTTGCTTAAAAGCTCTTTGCTTATATTTCCTCTTTTGCTTAAAAGCATGGTTGGCTCTTTCTCTTTTGAGCTCTTTTCTCATGCAAAGCTTCACGAACCAAGATAGCAATTGTGTATGCGATGACAACTTTGTGACACAAAAGATGATACCAAGATATGTACCAAAATGATATGGTAAGTATGTAATGGGAAGTATGATCACTAATGTGCACAAATCACGTTGCCGGCAATACTCAAAGGCTAGTCTCGATGGGTAAGCAACGCAAAAAGGAAGGCTATGTGGTTATCAATGCAATGGCAAGGAATAGATAAAGATGTCGTCGAAGTTACCGTCAATGGTTTGTTGAGTGTAAGAAAGGACGGATGATGATGATGATGAAGTGGAAGTAGTATTAGTGCACGGTCTTAAGTACATTGGCAAAGATGCCGTGCACCACAATCGGAGTTGACGAAGTAGTGAAAGTCGTCGAAGATGCAAAGACTTTCTGTCTAGGCTGTAAGTTCCGGGCAAGACGGAAGGTCCGGGATCCGGAAGTTCCGGGCGGGGCCGGAAGTTCCGGTGGTCGAGATTCTGCAAGAACAGGAAATTGGGGATCGTGGATTTGGGTGGAAAAACTTTAGGAAAAACCCAAATCCGAAGGGGAAAAGAAAATTTTGGGTGGATGGAAGGATGGGGCAGCTAGATCCACGTGCCACACATGAAATTCACGGATCAAATCCAACAAAACTTCATCACACCAACAAATCACAAAAAATTGGGAGGGCTATTTTTGTTGGGATTTTCAAAATTGGGACGAATCACAACGAAATTAGGCTAGAAAACAAAGAGGGAGGCTCTGAAATCGTAATCAACGTGGCTCATGATACCAAGATGATGTAGGGTAGAACCCTAGGTGCCCGATTTTTCACGAAAGGAGTGGATCCCAACGTGGAACACGAAGACACGAGGGGAAACATGAGAGAATCACTCAAACCAACAATATTAGGTCACACATATGCTAGATCCTCGAAACACAAAGAGATACAAGATCCAAGATCAACAAGGGACGATACAAGAGGTAACTATTTCATCTCCGTGAGGAGTTCTTGAGGGTCTTCCCGTTAGGGGTCTTGAATCCAATTGAGGGGGATATTCTCCGTAGAGGCCGTGAACCCATAAGGAGAAGGAGACCAAGTGGAGAGCAAAGCTTCTCAATGAGCTACTACTTTGCTAACCCTAAAATGTAGGTGGGAGAAGAGTATATATAGTCTCTGAGCGAAAGGGTACACGGGCCTCGGCCCAAGTCACTGCGCGCAGGCAGGGCCAGAAGTTCCGGGCGTGGGAGGTTCCGGGCCAGGTTTCGGGAAGGGTCCGGCCTAACCAGAGAGTTGGCACGGGAGGAGCTGGGCTGGCATCCGAGGTCCGGAAGGTCCGGGCCAGGTTCCGGGCTGGTTAAGGGCCAACCAGAGAGTAGGCACGCCCAAGTTCGTCTCGGTTGATGGAGGCCGGAAGTTTCGGGGCGGCCGGAGGTTCTGGGGGCCGAATGTTCCGGGATCTGGCCGGAAGTTTCGGGCTGTCGAGAGAGTTGGCGCCTGATTCTTCTTCTTCGGCTCTCGGCTCCGTAGCTTGTGCGTTGTACCTGATCACACATAGCGTTTCGGACTTAGGCAGTAGCCATGTCTCATTCGAAGGGAAGGGAAACTCAAGTAGGAGTGATGTCACCTAGGATTGAATGGCACGAGCTCTGGATCTTATCATGGGTCCACTTGGGGCTTGGATAGTCGAGGTAGTGTCCATGGGGATGACCGTGGGATGCTCCGCATCACTTAGGGTGTAAGATAGACTTTGGGTTTTGTTTACACTAAAAGTACGCCATAGCTGCAACTTTGCGTACTTAGTTTGTGTTCAATGACCAGACCAAGACGTCACAGAACCCCACCTTGATCAATAAAGCTTCCATCTTATATTCACAATATCCAGATTGCAATCTCAGTTTGTTGCTTGTTCTTCGTTTGCTTGCAGGAAATAGACCCTCGTGGTCAGGTTGATCATGCTCCGACATGGTCAATAAGCCCTCGGAAGTTGGTTTAGTGATTGATAAGGCACGACGTCTTTGCACGTTCATAGTCGGATCGTCGAAGTAGACTCCCACAAAAAAACGATAGCTATCTCATTGAAACATCGGGAAACTTTTGCCTCTATCACTAGCTCCGCATCGTGACCTCCACGGGCATTCGTCGCCTTATTTGTTACGGTGACTCTGACCTCGTCATCTAGCAAGTAACAAAAAACCTTCAGCAACAAAGATTCAAAGTTTGTGGCATACTACGCGGCGGCCCATGAGCTGGAAGGAAAGTTCGAATCGAGCTACATAACATCAAGAGAAGCGACAACATGACAGTTGATAACCTGGCAGATATGGGGGTGGCCTGAGAAACAGTCCCAGACGAGACGTTCTTGGAGATCCTAGACAAGCCATCAATAAGAATACAAGAGTTCATGGAGGAGTCCCCGATCTCTAGAGGGTCAAAGCCCGCGGTCACCGAATAAGAGGATAGAAGGGAGCAGGAACCCGCAAAGGCGACATAAGATGTCGCAAAGGATGATGAGCCCACGGAGATAGTATTCGCGGTAATCCAGATTGGACTCAGCCTCTTCTCACTAACCTTGTTAATGAGGACCCCTTGAAAGATAAAGATGAAACCCGACGCACCGATTGTAGGGCTAAGGCATACACGTTCATCAAGGGGGAGTTGTACAAACGCAGCTTAACCGGTATTTTCCAGCATTGTGTTTCATCAGAAGAAGGCCAACAACTCCTATATGAGATACACGCGAGGACCTGCGGTCACCATGCAGCCCCGCAAATGCTAGTAGGCAAAGCCTTCGACCATTGTTTCTTCTAGCCCCATGCGATGAAGAATGCAGAAGAGATAGTCCAGCTGTGTTATCGATGCAAGTGCTTCGTGCAAAAATCCCACATGCCAACTGTCGGTGACAAAACCGGCAGATCTCGGGTAGGGGGTCCCGAACTGTGCGCCTGAGGATCAATGGTAACAGGATACAAAGGGGACACAATGTTTACCCATGTTCGGGCCCTCTAAAAGGAGGTAAAACCCTAATTCCTGCTTGATTATATTCGATGAGTATAGGGGTTTCAAGAGTTGATCTACCTCGAGATCATAATGGCTAAACCCTAGCTGTCTAGCCTATGAGAATTCTGATTGTCTCTACGGAGTAAACCCTCCGGTTTATATACACACTGGAGGGGCCTAGGCTTGTACAGAGTCGGTATGTAGAGGAAGGAAATTACATATCCGGACACCAATCTTTCCATCCACGCATAGGGGAGTCCTACCCGGACACGGGGAAAGATCTTCCGCTTTGTATCTTCATGTCCCATCAGTCCGACCCATATCGTATAGCCTGAAAACACCCGAGGGCCCCCAATCCAGGACTCCCTCTGTAGCCCCTGAACCAGCCTTCAATGACGATATGTTCGGCATGCAGATTGTCTTCGGCATTGCAAGGCGGGTTTCTCCTCCTGAATACTTCAAAGCAGTTTTTCGAACAAAATAACTGTATCTGGCTCTCTAATATTATTACAATCCTTAGCCATGAAGGCAGGATGTCAAACAAAACAGTGTCTTGCCACTGACAACTTTTTTCAGCGAAACATCACGTCTAGCCTCTTAACATTTCGAACCATTTTCACGCCTCCCGCTTTGCTTTTCGAGGCACAGTCTCCATTGAAACGTCTTGTCAAAACAGAGATCGTGTCCGCCCATTACAGGATCCTCATTAATACAGTTTTGGGTAATCCAACCGTGCCATTCGTATGACCCCTTGGGAATAGGCGAGTTTTAAGGCTTGAGGGGGGCGTTTGATATTCACTTCCTATATAAGAGGGTAAAGATTCGTCTTTTTCCCCATGCCTTCTTCCTTTTCCTGCCTTCCCATCTTCAAGCTCCAGCGCCCAAACTTCAATCTTGCCCACCGCCACTGGACTCCCAGCCATGTTAGGATCTGGTTCAAAGGGAAAATGGGAGGCCTCCTCCATTACCGAAAAGGACATCAAGAGCTCCGAGGGCGGGATATCTGTCCGCGGAGATCGCGCACAGGCTCCCTGCCATGGATCAAGTCATGCCCACTCCGGAGCCCGGCGAAAGGTTCGTATTCATCCCGCACTTCTTTCGTGGGCTAGGGTTTCCCCTCCATCCCTTTGTCCGGGGCCTTATGTTCTACTACGGGCTAGGTTTCGATGATCTAGCCCTGAATTCTTTCCTCCAAATCTCAGTGTTCATCGCCGTGTGCGAGGCGCTGCTCCGCATCCCCCACACTTCGGCCTATGGCTCAAGGTCTTCAATCTGAAGCCGAAGGTGGTGGATGGGTAACATGCGGCCTGCGGCGGCACCATGGTGAGCAAGCTCCCCAATGCTGTCTTGCCAAAGGGGGGCTTTGTGGAGATTGTCAAGGTATGGAAGCAGGAGTGGTTCTATATCACCGAACCCCGCGATGCCAAGTGGGCGGCCACTCCTGAGTTCAGATCCGAACCCCCTACGAGGCTTACCTCGTGGACTGCTGAGGGCCTGGACTAGGGATCTACAACGGAGGTGTAGATGCTACAAAAACACATCACCAACATGATAGGCAAGAACATCGAACTCACAAACATGATCCAGGTGATGCTTTTCCGTCGCACACTCCCCTACCAACTCCGGTCCTCTCCCATGTGGGAGTTCAATCCAGAGGGGCCAGGAACCTTGAAGCGCTTCTTCGGCACCAGGCACGAAGACATCTAGAAGCAGCTCTTCAAGGCCGAAAAAACATGGCCGAAGAGGAACGAGGACATCGGACTCGACATCGAGCATCCGGCCTTAGAGGTAAACATATTCTTTCTGAAGACATATATGGTTCAGTATTTTGAACATTACTTAAGTCATATTGCCTGTCTTTCATGCAGGGTTGGACAGCGAAGGCAGAGTGGGTCAATTGTTCAGCACCGCTGCCTGAAGACCCAGCCACACCCCAGCTAACAGAGATGCTGGTCCCAGCGCCGTATCAGGCACCGGAGAAGATGGGCAATAAGAAGAAGGGCAAGGAGGCCAAGAGTGGCCCCTGCCACAAGGGTTCTTCGGATGCTATGTCCAGGGAGACTGGGGCCCCTCCTCCCATGAGGGAGATGAGGAAGAGGAAGAGGAAGAGGAGGTGGAAAGAGACTCCCACCACAAGGGGAGGAAGAAGAAGAGGGCGGCCTCCGAAGACCCGAAGGAACAGGCGCCCAAAAGGGGAAAAATGATCCCCTAGGACAGTTCGGACTCTGATGCCGAACTGGTCTCCAAAAAACCTCCCAGGGCAAAGCCCCTGGCCGAAGTATCTAGATACTTATTGTTTTGGTTTTCCTATTTTTATTATATAAGTTACCATGTTACGCACTTTTCAACCCTCCCCACGACCTCCCGAACCCCTCGCTATCGGAGGGGAGTTCTTCGCCACCTGAGATGGCAGAGAGCGAGACACCGCCACGTTCCCCCTCGGCCCTCACCGCAGATGACACCGAGGTGTTATCCCAAAGGACCTCTCCTGGCCACGGAGGGGCGGGTGAGGCTGTCGAGAAGGCGCCCGAGGGTGACACCTCGATCGTTAAAGACATGGGGGAGGCCACCCCCATGGCAACTAATGGTGGGGGCCATCAACAGTCCAGGCCCCAGCCGGACACTCTTCCGGAGACCAATGTGGCTCCGGGATCGAGCGAGCAGCTCCCTTCGAAGGAGGGGGAACATCAGCTCCATCGGCGACCTCCACTAATCCGGAGGCGCCGAACACTCTAGTGGAGGCACTGCAACGTGCTTCCATCATGGAGGAGCATCGCACCATGATGGTTGCGGTAGTAGAGAAGGTTTAGTCCGCCAAGAGCAAACTGAATGAAGCTTTTACCAGCCTACTGACAGTCTTCGAGGTATGCGAGGTAATGCTCTAGACGCTTTTTTCGTATAAAGGAATATACATGCGCATAGACAGTATCCCCTGAGACTCTGCCTGGTTTTGGGAAAAGCCGGACAGAGGATCACATAATATTTAGAATAGCTAATATACTTGTCTATTTTGTAACAGGATTCCCTGTTGCGGCAACTGCCCAGGCCGCCGAAGTTTCCGAGCTCAGTTGGAAACTAAAGATGGCCGATGAAGAAATTGACCGCGTGAACAAGTGGTTCTATGATACGCAAGGTATGCGTGTTGAAAAATTTGGTTATATATCGTAAGCGATAGTGTATGTCAAGAGATGAACTCATATACTGCTGTGATTATGAGTGCAGTTGGCGCGGCCGAGGTCGAGACCCTCAAGAGTGCCCTTGCCCAGGCCAAGGAAGAGGTGAAGGCAAATAAGGCAGCCGCTGACAAAGCGGCTGCAGAACTAAAAACCGAACAGGTCGCCCGCCGCCGGCACGAAGATAGGGTGGACGAAGTGGAGCAAGAGCTGAAGGAAGCCATCGGCAAGTGCGAGGCCTTAGAAAGGAAGACTTCGGCCCAAGAGACCGAACTCGCCAAAGCCCTCGAGGAGACAAAGGTGGCGCGGATCGAGTCCCAGAGTGCTCATGAAGAGATCCGGCAGGCCAAACAGATAGAGGCTGGTAAGCCCTTTCTCTTGCAGAGTATATTTGGAGGTCAAAGATATTCTTCGCTCACTCGACTGTGGAGTTCTCCAGATGCCTTTGTGGATCTTCCGAGAAGTGCCGCCGACGGTGCACAGTTCTTTCGAGCCTAGGAGGGGAACTCGACCAAGAAGTTGTTCTGGTCACAGTTCCTGGTGCCGGAGCATCCAGCGCCTCTGAACAACTAGATCAAGTAGCTGTCGGAGCTACATAGGGTGTCCAGCTTGGCCATGAAGGATCTCATAGTCTGGCTTTGGCCAGCCGAACCAATTCCTAGCAGCTACTTTAGCTTGGTAAGGTGACTCGTCGATGCGCTGCCTCGAGTTAAAGCTATGAAGGGCTCGGCGTGCATTGTGGGTGTGCGGATGGCCTTTGCCCGTTTCAAGATGCACTGGGCAAAAATGAAGGCCATCGACCTGGCGACCGCAGGCCCGCGCGAAGCCAAGGACCATAGCAAGCTGGAGAGATACTTTGAAGATGTCCTAGCGAGTGCCCGAATAGTAGAGGGCCAATGCTCAAAGGACGTTATGTTTGAGTAAATGTATCCGGGCTGTCAAAAATTTGTTTTGTGAACCAAGGCTTGTCATTTATTTATCCCTTTATCTTGAGTTATTTTCCTCATGTGCGGCAGTTTTAACTCTAAAAGTTTGCCAGTCGTCGGCTTCAGCCCCCACGTAGATGTTACGGGGGTGTTCAGTATATCGCGTTATCACACTTTATCCAACGTCTTGGTCCGTAAAGGAGGTGTCCGCACAGTGAACCAGGCAATCAGACTATGCGTCTTTATTACTTTCACTTAGCCATAGGAGTTTGAGGGCGGGGCTAAGTACTAGCCCCGGTTGCGTATGCGAGAATCTGAACTAGGATGCCTTTGTCGTATGACTGAGTGAAGACCAGCCCTTCGTATAACACGGAGTAAATCACTAATGATTTGTAGTCAGTCGCCGAATCGCGGACCAACTCTCGCCATATCATGACAGTCAGTTTTTGGCTTTCTCTACTGAGATATTTGACAGGACGAACCAGAAACACAATCGTAGTAGTTCTCCCTTTACTACCTTAGCCGAACTAGCGGAACATACGGTGGTAATCACAGGAGCCGTGCAACCCAACTATAGACCAAAGACATGATGCGGAGCTGATGCATATAATGCAATATTCGAGATGCCGAAGAGTACCCTATAGGTGTTCAGACTTTTGAAAATATGCATAGTCGGATAGAGCCCCCGGCATTTAGGCCGGACCCAAGCATATGTGGCAATCTGAAGCAAGGAGGGAATATAGATAGTAAAATAAACCAATACCGAACAGAAGTTGGTGATCAACTGTCTCCTTTGTATCCTGATTAATACGTCAAGATGTGCTGTTACAGATAATGCCATGAACATCAAGGCTATTTGACGTGCCGAGAATTTGTACACGAGGGGAAGCTTTATACATGGCCTAAACGGAAAGGTAGTCTTTAAGATCAAGTGGTGCCCTGCCGCACGTCTGCGCCGTTTCTCCTTGGTGAAGAATCCTTTGAGAGGAGAGGTCGATGGTCGTCTATACGAAAGGGGAGTTTTTAGAGAGTAGCTCCTATACAACTGCGGATTAGGCATATTTTAATGAACATGTAGGTAAAGAAAAAGAAAGAGAGAGAAAGAAGGTTAAGGTCCAAATACGGTCAATCCGCACTATAGACCTTTTTATCGCAGTATGCGTCCGGTGCCTCCCAAGGTATTTTAAGTGCATAATTATGCACCCGCGGTACGTATGCTGTAGCCTTATGGGGCGATCGGTTGAGGCTGAACTGCCACTCGAGATCCGGATCCGCCGAGCTGTCGTGTTGTAATGTGGATCGGACTCGCTTGGCAGTGTCAGTGGTATTGATAACAGATGAGTGGTTCGGCTTGATGAGGCCGTTCTGTACCTCGGCTGCGAGGGCCGCAGTGTGCTCCTTAGTGCGGAGGGAGCGCTCCATGTTTCCATTGACTATAATGACGCCGCGTAGTCCGGGCATTTTGAGCTTTAAATAAGCATAATGTGGGACTGCATTGAAGCAGGCGAAGGCAGCTCGTCCGAGCAGCGCGTGATAACCACTGTGGAAAGGGACGATATCGAAGATCAAGTCTTCGCTTCGGAAGTTGTCCGGAGAGCCGAAGACTACTTCCAATGTTAAGGAGCCCGTACAACAGGCCTCCACACCGTATATTACTCCCTTAAAGGTAGTATTGCTAGGCTTAATTCTTGACGGGTCAATGCCCATCTTACGGACAGTGTCTTGATAGATCAGGTTCAGACTGCTGCCGCCGTCCATAAGGACTCTAGTGAGATGGTATCCATCGATGATGGGATCGAGTACCAGGGCCGCCGAACCTCCATGACGGATACTAGTTGGGTGGTCCCTGCGATCAAAGGTGATCGGACAAGCCGACCATGGGTTGAATTTTGGGGCGACAGGCTCTACTTCGTAGACGTCTCTTAGTGCGCGCTTGCGCTCTGTCTTTGGGATGTGTGTGACATATATCATGTTCACTTTTTTCACCTCTGGGGGAAACTTCTTCTGTCCCCCTGTGTTCGGAGGGCGGGGCTCATCATCCTCCTCGCTTTGAGGCCCTTTCCCCTTGTGTTCGGTATTTAATTTACCGACCTGTTTAAAAACCCAGCAGTTTTCTGTTCGAGTGGTTGGCGAGCTTGTTAGGCGTGCCATGAATCTGGCGAGGCCTATCTAGTAGTTTGTCCAAGTTGGATGGACCGTCTCTATTTCCTTTGAGTGGCTTCTTCCATTGACCGGGTTTGGAGCCACTGAATCCGGCGTTTACCGCCGTATCCTCGATTTCTTTGTTATTGTTCCAACGCTTGTTTTTGTTTTGTCGTGGCCTTCCATTGCCACCCCTGGCCTCAGAGGTGCCGGGTTCACTGGTGCTATTGCTTCTACGAGCCAACCAGCTGTCTTCTCCCGCACAAAAGCGGGTCATAAGTGCAGTAAGAGTTGCCATAGTTTTTGGCTTTTCCTGACCGAGGTGTCGGGCGAGCCATTCGTCATAGACGCTATGCTTGAAGGCCGCTAAGGCTTCAGCGTCCGGACACTCAACAATTTGGTTCTTTTTAATTAAGAACCAAGTCTAGAGTTTACGGGCTGACTCTCTGAATTTCTGGACTATGTGACTAAGGTCATCAGCGTCCGGTGGCCGGACATAAGTGCCTTGGAAGTTATCTCCAAAAGCATCTTCCAAGTCCTCCCAGCTGCCAATGGAGTTTTCTGGGAGGCTATTCAACCAGTATCGTGCTGGTCCTTTTAGCTTTAGGGGAAGGTATTTAATGGCATGGAGATCATCACCGCGAGCCATGTGAATGTGGAGAAGAAAGTCTTCAATCCACACCGCGGGATCTGTCGTTCCATCGTATGCCTCAATGTTTACGGGTTTAAACCCTTCAGGAAACTGGTGCTGCATTACCTCGTCGGTAAAGCACATGGGGTGTGCGTCACCTCTATATCGGGCAACATCATGACGTAGTTCGGATGACATCTGTGTCCGGTTCTCGGCCCGAGTTTGGTTGTGCTTGTCGCGCCTGCCTTGATGGCCGTCGTCTCGTGTGGGAGCACGTCCCCTTGATCCATAGATTGATCTGGTCTGGCCGGCTCTATTGTCCTTGTCCTAACGTAAGTCGTATGTGTTGCCTGAAGCCGCTGTTTCCCTGCCTCTATGGCGAGGGGGCGCAGGCTGGTCTCAGGCGAAATTAGCCGCTTTGTCCCGTCCACGTGGTGGTCGGTCCGGTTAATCAGTACGATTGTATCTAGACAGAATTGGCTCAAGGGCCTCGTCATCAAATTGTAGTAGTAGCCTGTGCTTTGGATAGCTCTTTGTTGGACCTCAAGGCCGTATTCTTCGGCAGCCAGGACTTTGGTCCATCTGTCGTTGAACGTGTCCTATTCGGCTTGAAGTTGTTGCTATTTCTTTTTCAGGCTCCTCGTAGTGGCGGTAAGCTGTCGCTTGAAGCGTTCTTGGTCGAGGGGTTCATCGGGTATGATAAAATCTTCATTACCGAGGCTAGCATCCTCCTCGGAGGCTGGTATATAGTTACTATCCTCCGAATCCTCATGATCGACAAGTTCCTCTGGGTTGACTTGTCCTTCTTCCCACTCATCCTGCTCGAGCGCAGGCTCGACAGGGTGGTCGGATCTTCGGTGTTGTCCAGGGTGTTGTTGTCTCCTGTGCCGGTATTACTTTCTTTTTCCAAACACGATCGTGAGCGGTGCCGCTGAGTCGGCGCTCTGGGGGTGCCTCGACGGGCTTGTCCTCGCTTGGATCCTGAGTGCCATCGCCGTCCTTTTTGGGCGTATCCACCATGTACACGTCGTATGTAGAAGTGGCCATCCAATGCCCGGTGATAGGCTGGTTTTGTCCTGGTTCGGCTCCTGCATCGTCGCCCATACCGTCAATATCTTCGGAGGCGTAGTCTAGCATGTCGGTTATGTCCTCGATAGTGGCTATTAAGTGGGTGGTGGGTGGGACGCAAAATTCCCCACTCTCAGCCCCTAGTTCGGGCTGGGCGTAGTTCGGAAGAGACACTTCGGTGATGGCGAGAGATTGCATTAAGTACAGAGCTTCGCTTAGAAGTGAAAACTGGAAGGGCGACTGAGGGTCTGCGGAGCTGGGCCTGGTAAACGCCACTGGACCGTGCTCAATGGACGCAGACCCCGGGAGTTCGGAGTTGGCCTCCAGGGATGAGTCCGGTTTCCTGTTGACAGAGAGAGTCCTGTTTGACTCCAGGCGTGTTGACAACATGGTCACCTTTGGGTCTCCAGTAGGGAGCTTCATAATACGAGAGAGTCCGGCGGGGCTTAACCTCCCATTTTCGGATGGAGTGGTCCGCTCTGGATCTAAGGCTAGGGCAGGTGCGAAGGTCGATCCTTGAGTGGAACCTGATGGTGGATCCGACGAGATTCCTTCATGTAGATGAGGAGTGATAGTCGGGGCCGAGAACCCTTCGAAGGTCAAGTATCCTCAGATATTGGTGATGTAATTCAAACTTCCAAACCTGACCTGATGACCAGGGGCGTAGCTATTGATTTTCTCGAGGTGACCAATTGAATTGGCACGCAGACCATAGCCGCCAAACAAGAAGAGTTGACCAGGGAGAAAAGTCTCCTTGGAGACAGCATCATCACCGATGACCGGTCGAGCCATTGATCCTTCTGTTGACGACGCAGTGGAACTCTCAATGAAAGCACCAATGTCGGTGTCAAAACCAGCAGATCTCGGGTAGGGGGTCCCAAACTGTGCGTCTGAGGATCAATGGTAACATGAGACAAAGGGGACACAATGTTTACCCAGGTTCACCCTACACCCTAGCCTTGCCGGATTCGCGTGAGCGGGGAAGAACATGAACACGACAGCATACCCAGGTTCAGGCCACCTTGCGGTGTAAAACCCTACTCCTGCTTTGGGGTGGATTGGCCTCACGAGGGGCTAAGGATGAACAAGTACAGTTGATGAACAGCCTCGCGAGGGCTATGGTGGTGAGGGTGGGAAGGATCGGATCCCCCTCTATGGTGGTGGCTAACCTATATTTATAGTGGCCTTGGTCCTCTTCCCTTGAAACTTAGGCGGGAAGGGATCCCACAACGGCCAATTTGAAAGGGGAAAAGTAATACATCTAATCTGACGAAGGTGGTCTTCGCCGCAAAGCTTGGTCATGACACGGTGGCGGGCTCGGTGATGACATCCGCCCTTCCGAGCCTGTGGTCTTGGTCTTGTAGCACCGGAATGGAAGCCTTTGGGGGATTCCTCGGGAACCCGCGCTCGTCCTTGCTCCCTTAGCACCGAAAGGGAAACTCTCTCCTCTGCACCTGCTGGCGCCCGCCTATCCATGGTCGTCATGGCTCACGTCATCGCAGCCTCGGAGGCCGGGTACCTGCATAGAAATCTCCGCTCCTCGGGAGGCCGCCTGGGGAGGCCGCTCCTTCTGGAGGTCTTGGTGTCCTCTGCCTCGCGAGGCCAGGGCCCTCATGAGGGTCTTGTCTTATTGTCTTGCAAATGGGTCGTGCCAGGCCGTCGACGGAGCCACGCCGCGGGCCGTAGGCAGGCAAGTCTGATTACCTTGGCTCCCAGAATGCCAACAAATTAACCACAACAAGATGTGTGTGATAATCGGCAAACAAATCCGTAATCAGAAATGTGTGGGTAGACCAATAATAAAACAGATGATTCCTGCTAATAAGTTGTGTGTATTGTGGGCAAACGCTTGCTAGTAATTAGTTGTTTGCAATTCTCGAATTCATCACCGACGTGTTCCTTAGTTTAATAGTTTGTGATGTGATTTGCTTAGTCTGCACAACATCGACACTCTGTGTACAAAACTAAAACATATATTCCTTAGTGTGAATTGTGTGCTTTATTGGACACATGAGTATATCAATCACACCTGTGGGTAAGCAATGTGTGCACACGCGTCGTGCTAGCTCGTGCTTCCTTCTTTGCTAAGTTTTCCATTGATGGCGTTATATGAACACACCACGTTTCCTGCCACTTCCCCATTGGTATCCCACCACCAGTGATTGCGCATAAGCCTAGGCGGCACGCGACACACGGAGGCACAAACGCAGACTACAACCTCTCTACCTTTTCCAAGCATGCCAACCCACCAAAGCGCCGCCTCAGCCATCAACCTTCTCAACGAGGAAAATGAGCTGGCGGAGGCGCCACAACTCGTCGAGGCCGAGGGCGTCCCCGACACTGCAACGGAAGACGTCGTGCTGTGCATCATCGCCAGGGTTGAGTAGACACTTTGCGCAGGGCGTTACAGCGCCACTAATCAAGATAGGCACATTAGCACTGAGAGGCTGCAACGCGCAGAACATGAACACGACAGCATACCCAGGTTCAGGCCACCTTGCGGTGTAAAACCCTACTCCTGCTTTGGGGTGGATTGGCCTCACGAGGGGCTAAGGATGAACAAGTACAGTTGATGAACAGCCTCGCGAGGGCTATGGTGGTGAGGGTGGGAAGGATCGGATCCCCCTCTATGGTGGTGGCTAACCTATATTTATAGTGGCCTTGGTCCTCTTCCCTTGAAACTTAGGCGGGAAGGGATCCCACAACGGCCAATTTGAAAGGGGAAAAGTAATACATCTAATCCTGACGAAAGGTGGTCTTCGCCTGCAAAGCTTCTGGTCATGACACAGCGGCGGGCTCGGTGATGACATCCGCCCTTCCGAGCCTGTGGTCTTGGTCTTGTAGCACCGGAATGGAAGCCTTTGGGGGATTCCTCGGGAACCCGCGCTCGTCCTTGCTCCCTTAGCACCGAAAGGGAAACTCTCTCCTCTGCACCTGCTGGCGCCCGCCTATCCATGGTCGTCATGGCTCACGTCATCGCAGCCTCGGAGGCCGGGTACCTGCATAGAAATCTCCGCTCCTCGGGAGGCCGCCTGGGGAGGCCGCTCCTTCCAGAGGTCTTGGTGTCCTCTGCCTCATGAGCCAGGGCCCTCATGAGGTCTTGTCTTATTGTCTTGCAAATGGGTGCGTGCCGGGCCGTCGGCGAGACCACGCCTTGGGCCGTGGCGAGCAAGTCTGATTACCTTGGCTCCCGAATGCCAACAAATTAACCACAACAAGATGTGTGTGATAATCGGCAAACAAATCCGTGTCAATGTGTGGGTAGACCAATAATAAAGCAGATGATTCCTGCTAATAAGTTGTGTGTATTGTGGGCAAGCGCTTGCTAGTAATTAGTTGTTTGCAATTCTCGAATTCATCACCGGCGTGTTCCTTAGTTTAATAGTTTGTGATGTGATTTGCTTAGTACGCACAACATCGACACTCGTGTACAAAACTAAAACATATATTCCTTAGTGTGAATTGTGTGCTTTATTGGACACATGAGTATATCAATCACACCTGTGGGTAAGCAATGTGTGCACACGCGTCGTGCTAGCTCGTGCTTCCTTCTTTGCTAAGTTTTCCATTGATGGCGTTATATGAACACACCACGTTTCCTGCCACTTCCCCATTGGTATCCCACCACCAGTGATTGCGCATAAGCCTAGGCGGCACGCGACACACGGAGGCACAAACGCAGACTACAACCTCTCTACCTTTTCCAAGCATGCCAACCCACCAAAGCGCCGCCTCAGCCATCAACCTTCTCAACGAGGAAAATGAGCTGGCGGAGGCGCCACAACTCGTCGAGGCCGAGGGCGTCCCCGACACTGCAACGGAAGACGTCGTGCTGTGCATCATCGCCAGGGTTGAGTAGACACTTTGCGCAGGGCGTTACAGCGCCACTAATCAAGATAGGCACATTAGCACTGAGAGGCTGCAACGCGCCGCACAACATGACCGGGGGTGTGCCACAGAGCAAGATAGGCGCGTCCGCACCGATAGACTATGGCACGCCACACAACAAGACCGATGGAGCACCGCAGAGCGAGAGGTGTGGCATGCCGCATAGCAAGAGAGGATCCATCGGAGCTTGCGTGCTGTCGACAGGGGGTTGCAACTGGGTAGATGTGCCGTCAGTAGCCCAATTCTTTACCAGGAGTGGGCAGAGGCCGCATGCGCCGTACATGCCCATACACAAGCCGCGTTGTACTTGCAAAGGATGCCGGCCGCACCGTTCACCTTATCTGCGGTCCACCCAATGCCAACACACTAGTCGCTAGGCTCGAGGGACTCCCTGGCCTAGGTGTCCACTTAGGTGCAGTAGAGGAACATGGCCCTCACATCCTCGATCTGGTGATCTTCGATGAAAGAGCCATCTTGGAGCTCGAGACTGCAGTCTAGATGTATCCGCGAGTGGGTCAACCGCTTGAATGAACGCCCGCATGAGTTCAGGAAGAGCCAAACGCTTTCGTAGGCAAGGGTGGTGGTCATGGACACGTTTTATTTTGTTGAGTTGTTTCAACATTGATCGCTATGTCATCACAACAATCATATAGAAATTAGTATGAAAATAGATTGTCCTGTTTAATGTGTTTATGCTTTCCATTCTATACATGTGGATGGTAATAGCTATATAGAAATTAGTATGAAAATAAATTGAAATATAAAATTCATAATATATATTAATTGTTCGATTCGTTCCTTTGAGGCACACATACACACCTTTGTGCGACCCGACCTCGGATGGTCAAGTCCACGTGTTTGATGTCATCCTGGATCGGTAATCTTGACACACACGATACTCGAAGGATTTATAACAGAGTAGCAATCACACACTTATTACATCGAATGTCTCAAAAGAGAACTTATTACAATAATATGGCTTAAGGCCATCTAATACGATAACAGCGGAAGGCTTGGAAGATAAAGTGAGTCCATCAACTCCAACAGCATAGCTGAGCTGCACTGCGGCAACAACCTATCGACTTTACTCCTCGTCGAAAAGTCGCAACATAATACGTTGCAGCCGAGAACGGGTCAGCACATGGAATATGCTGGCAATATAACACAATAGAGCAAGAATAACCTATCACTACATGCAATATTTGGCTGGTGGAAAGCTCTACGGTTATGTTTTTGCGAAAAGCCAGTTTTTTCCTACAACAAATGAATAAGTTTTAATTTAACTATCATGGTGGTTGAAACATCATTGACAAGGTATAACCCCAACTCAATTCCCATTAGAGTAATTAACATCCCAGCAATATTAATTAAGAGTGATGAGATACATGTGAATACTCAAATACCAGATACTCAGAATTGTCCATAACCGGGGACATGGCTAACCAGGATTAGATTGTACACTCTGCAGAGGTTTGCGCACTTTTCCCCACAAGACTCGATCGCCTCCGTTGGATTTCTCGCACTTAATGATGTTTGAGAAATGGATGACCGAGACATAGTCTTTCAGAAACATTAACTCTCTACTCCAGGTAGACCATACCAAACCTACAAAACCCACTACCTGCTAATCTACCTCTTCAAGAGCTTCACGTAACTTACTCAACTATGCTAGAGCCCATAGTAGCTTGTGGCTGCACACGAAAGTTTCTAGCATGAATAATCTCAGTTCCCTTTGCGCCTGGGTGGCGGTCCATAGGAAGATCACACGGGTACCCCGAGATTTCCAAAAAATAAAACAGACAACACTGGGTTCCCCAGGTGCCACCTTAAGTTAAACCAGTAATTAACAATCTCACATCTGTCATGGAATACACTCAAACCCAAACCACGTCTACAAGCATAGCATAGCAATATAAGCAACACGTAGAAGTAACTCCCAAGGGTTTGATAGTAACAGGGCAATAGGTTTGACCTCAACTACTACTTCCCAACCCACAAATTAATGACATCCTAATCATGCAATGTTTGAGGATTGAGCTAATGCATAAAAACTGGGTATGAAAAGAGTATGATCAAAGTGTTACTTGCCTTGCTGACGATCCGTGAATCCTAGAGACTCGTAGTAACACGCTTCGCACTCCGGGAATTCTATCACAAGCAAACAATATCATACATAAGCAACAAGAAAATATGCACCAGTAAAACTCAACTAAAAGAGGCTGACCAGGAAGTTCAATTCAAGAACTCCGGTTCGCAAAAAAATCAAACCAAACCGAGCAAGGAAACTCAAACGGCGAAAGAAATAAGATCCACTTACTAATCTGAACTAGGGTGAAATTTTACAGAGGCAAAAACTTGTTTGAGTTGGTTATTCGGAAAGAGGGTTTCGAGATGAAACTCCAAGCGCTTGAATCGCCTGATTCCGATAAACAAGCGAAAAGTTATACTAGAACGAACATCGGATCAGAAATCGCGATTAGAAAAATCATGGAATAAATCCGATAAAAGAAAAACGACGAACAGCTTAATGAACGAACGTTCGTTAACTGAAACTAAACAAAGAATGTGTTCGATAAAACGAACGAACGAGTGAACGCTCGCTAAATAAATAAACTGGAGAATAAAACCGATTTATTTAAAAAAACAAATCTAGGGTTTTTCTAAAAAAACCGAAGTGGTTTTTAAAAAAAGCGACTGACTCAGACGGCTCGGCGGTACCTCCCGTGAGGCCTCGGTGAGGGCTAGCTGGGGCTAGAGGCTGGCGAGGTGGCGGCGGGAGGCGGCGGCGGCGGCTAGAGGCGGCGGCGCTAGGGGCGGCGGCGACTCGAGGCTCGAGGCTCGGCTCCGGAGGCGGGGCGGCGGTGGTGGTGGTGGTGGCTAGAGGGGGCTATTTATAGGAGGGAGGTCGGTGCCTTGGGAAGGGCGGCGGCGGAGTCCGAGCAGGACTCTGGCGGCGGTGTGTGAAAGTATTATTATTTTTTTAAAATAGATCCGCTAACAGAAAAATTCCTATTAAATAAAATAAAAATCTAAAATTGCCAAAACAAGTTTTCACCGTCTAAATGAAATATTTAGAACAAGATGAACATTTTCTTAGCCCCTAAAATGCAATTTTTAAAACATGCAAATTTTTCTAGGGCAAATAAAATTCCAAATAAAATCAAATAACATCCAAATAATGATTTTAACATTTTCCCTCCAATATTTCAATTATTTTGGAGAAGTCATATTATCTCCCCTCCTTTAATTTTTTTTAATATGAAATATTTTCTGCAGAGAAAAATAATTGAAATAAAAAATCCTCGTTCTCAGTATTTGATAAAAATCAAATATGAAAAACCGGAAAAATCCCCAACTCTCTCCGAGGGTCCTTGAGTTTCTTAGGATTTCGAGGATTGCGGAACGAAGATGCAATAAAATATGTTATGCATAGATGACCTATATATAACATTCTAAATTGAAAATTTGGGATGTTACAAACCTACCCCCCTTAAGATGAATCTCGTCCTCGAGATTCGGGTTGGCTAGAAAATAGGTGCGGATGGTCCTTGCGAATATCATCTTCTCGTTCCTAGGTGGCTTCTTCCTCGGTATGGTGGCTCCACTGAACTTTGCAAAACTTGATAACTTTGCTGCGAGTGTCTCGGCTGTCAAGTCAAGAATCTTTACTGGCTTCTCCTCATAGGTCAGATTACTATCCAACTGAATCGCCTCTAGGGGCACTGTATCTCTTAACGGTATATCGGCCATCTTAGCATGACACTTCTTCAACTGCGATACGTGGAACACATCGTGAACTCCTGACAATCCTTCAGGTAACTCCAGCTTGTAGGCAACTTCTCCCATCCGTTCCAAAACACGGTACGGTCCTACAAACCTTGGAGCTAGTTTTCCCTTAACTCCAAAACGTTTCACTCCTCGCAAGGGTGATACTCGCAGATAGGCTCGGTCTCCAATTTCATAGGTTACTTCCTTGCGTTTTGAATCTGCATAACTCTTCTTCCTGGACTGAGCAACCTTTAATCTGTCTCGGATCAGTTTAACCTTCTCCTCTGATTCTTTGATCAGATCTGGTCCAAACAACTGACGGTCTCCTACCTCATCCCACATCAGGGGCGTTCTACATCTGCGTCCATACAGAGCTTCAAACGGTGCCATCTTCAAACTGGCCTGGTAACTGTTGTTGTACGAGAACTCTGCGTAAGGCAAATTGTCATCCCAACTAGAGCCATAATCTAGCGCACAACATGTCCTCCAGAATCTGATTGACTCTCTCTGTCTGTCCATCCATCTGCGGGTGGAATGCGGTACTGAACTCCAATCTGGTACCCAAGGTCTGGTGTAGCTGATGCCAAAATTTTGAAGTAAATTGTGTTCCTCTATCTGATACAATGGTCCTCGGAACTCCATGCAAACATGCGATCCTGGACATATATATCTTGGCCAACTTTGCACTTGTATAAGTTGTTTTCACTGGGATGAAGTGAGCTACTTTGGTCAAACGATCCACTACTACCCATATTGAGTCATATCCTGCTTTGGTTCTGGGTAATCCGGTGATAAAGTCCATGCCTAGTTTATCCCACTTCCATTCGGGTATCGGCATAGGCTGTAACAGTCCTGCTGGCTTCTGATGCTCTGCCTTCACTCTCTGACATACATCACATACGGCTACATACTCGGCAATATCCTTCTTCATACCAGTCCACCAGAAACGTTCCTTCAAATCCAAATACATCTTGGTGTTTCCGGGGTGTATCGAGTATGATGAGTCATGGGCCTCTTGAAGTATTAACTTCCTGATCTCTGGGTTGTTGGGCACATAAACTCGGTCCTCAAACCATAAGGTATCATGCTCATCCTCGCGAAAACCTTTGGCTTTACCTCCGCTCATCTTTTCTTTTATTTCCGAAATCTCTTTGTCTTCTTTCTGAGCTTCTCGAATCTTATCCAACAATGTCGACCGAACATCCATTGTTGCAATGAAACCTCTTGGGACAATCTCCAATCATAGTTCCATGATATCCTCAGCTAACTCCTTCGACAATCCTTTACTTTCGAGGATATTGGCATAACTCTTCCGGCTCAAGGCATCTGCTACGACATTGGCCTTTCCGGGATGATAGTGTAGCTTCATATCATAATCCTTTATAAGCTCCAGCAATCTCCTTTGTCTAAGTTTCAACTCCTTCTGTGTGAAAATGTACTTCAAACTCTTATGATCCATGTACACATCACAACGATTTCCAATAAGATAATGTCTCCAAGTCTTCAATGCATGTACTACTGCTGCTAGCTCCAAATCGGGCGTGGCATAGTTCAACTCATGAGGCTTCAGTTGTCGTGAGGCATACGAAACAACCTTTCCGTCCTGCATAAGCACACATCCCAGTCCCAAGCGTGAGGCGTCACAATGCACTTGAAACTCCTTATGTATATCGGCAAGGTTAGCTTTGGGCTGTAGTCAAACGTTTCTTCATCTCTGAAAACTTGCCACGCAATCTTACATCCATTTAAACTTAGTATCCTTCTTCAACAATTCAGTCATTGGTTTAGCAATCTTGGAAAAATTCTCAATGAATCTCCGATAATATCCCATGAGTCCAAGGAAGCTGCGGATCTCGCCAATCGTAGTGGGTGCCAACCATTCAATGGTGGCCCGAACCTTCTTGGGATCTCTTGCTATACCTTCTCCCGATATAACATGCCCAAGAAATCCAACTTCCTTCAACCAAAACTCGCACTTGCTGAATTTGGCGTATAACTGGTGTTCCCTGAGTTTCTCCAGAAACAAACGCAAATGCTCCTTGTGCTCTTCTTCATTCTTCGAGTATACCATAATATCATCAATAAATACCACCACAAACTTGTCCAAATACTCCATGAACACCTTGTTCATCGTACTCATGAAGTAGGCAGGGGCGTTAGTCAGTCCAAACGACATGACTGTATACTCATATAATCCATATCGCGTGGTGAATGTTGTCTTTGGTATATACTTTTCTCGGATCTTCAACTGGTGGTATCCCGATCGTAGATCAATCTTCGAAAACACCTTAGCTCCTTGCAACTGATCAAACAGATCATTGATCATTGGTAGTGGATACTTGTTCTTTATCGTTGCTTCATTCAAGGCTCGGTAATTAACGACCATCCTCAGGGATTTATCCTTCTTCTCGACCAAAAGTACTGGTGCTCCCCAAGGTGATGAACTCCTTCGAATATAACATGTCGGTGTACTAGAGTAGGGGTACCCTAGTACCCCGAACTTCGTCTGCAGACGATCGCAACACCAGCAGGGCTGGCACTGGTGACCGCCAAGGTCCTCGGCGGCTCCTTTGGAGCCATTCAAGAACAAAATAATGGCGGCCCGGCAAGAGGAGCTTGTCGGGAAGGCCACTCAAGGCACGAAGGAAACAAGACCCGGCAAGAGGAGCTTGCGGGAAGGCTTGGCGGGCGATAAGCTCCCGGCGCGACAAGGACCTTGCAGCGGCAAGGCACTTGCCGCGCGGTAACTCTCTTCATCTCCGCTCCAGCTCATCCGCCAGCGATGTCGCCGTGGGGCTTTCCGAACGCAGCGTGTCAATGGGCTGTGCAGCCAGTGAGGGAGCGGCGATAAGCGGCGCGACAAGCTACCATCGTGGCAAGCGGAGGCGCACTTGCAGTCCTGTTGCCTTAATCGCTCGGGTGACATGGGACGGACATTTATGGCTCTTGTCCCTTGCCGTCGAGTTAGGTATAGATTACTGTACCTTTGTACAAGCGGTGTACCAACCAATGTTTTACTATTTTACCCTTGTCTACTTGCCACATGTGGTGACCCCTTTGTGCCTATAAAGGAGGCCCAAGTGCCACGTAGAAAGGGTTGGCTCAGTTCAGTTCATTAGCCACATACGAGACTAGAGACACTCGAGGCTAGGTTTTGTAGCTCCCATTGCTCCCTAGCAAGAACACAATACAATCAACCAAGCAGCGGTAGGAGTGTTATCTCTCCGGAGAGCTCAAGCTGGGTAAATCTGCTCGTGTGCATCGCTTCGATCCGCTCTTTGTGCAATCTCCGCCCCCCTCCGAACCACAAGGGACCCGGTCCCATAGGTGTTCGTGGGCCACGATCAGCTTCCCCGACATCTTTGGCGCGCCAGGTAGGGGACGTCGAGGCTGTGTGAACCTGATCCAGCGGTCACACGAGCAACTTCATCATCTTCTTCATCAACATGGCACCGAAGAAGAAGTCTTCGGCGGCAGCAGAGCCGTCCGCGTCGAACCCACCACCACCGAAGCTAACGGGTGGTGGGGAAGACGCTGGCGGAGGAACGGGCGTCATCGAGAGAGCCCACGACGCCGCCAGGTCCAAGGACAAGGCGGCGCAGGCGTCGGCGTCCAAATCCGCACCGCGTCCTTCTCAGGAGGCGCGGTACCGACAGCGTCATGATGCTCGCAGCACCATACGCTCGTTGGATCAAGGCCAAGCTGGAGGATCCCGAGGCCCTCGAGACCCGCGACGCACGCTTGACATGTCGATGCGGCGAATGCGAGTCGCTTCGGCGGGATGCTGCTCCTCCTAACTTGGTTAGGAGTCCGAGCACATCCCGTTCCTCGCTCCGTACGCCTTTGCCACCCACCACTACAGCGGAAGCCTTGGCGAGAGCTCAGCTACTTCTAGACTACCCTCCAACGGCCGACAAGGTCGACGAATGGAGGGCCACAATCGAGTCTCGCCGGCTTTGCCAGCGGCTACATTCGCGGCAACCAAGCTGCGTCCTTGCAGCGGCGGCGACGACAAGGCACGAGCGGTGGCGGCAGAGACCTGCGGAGGTGACACCACCATGCACTCCCCTTCCGAAGGCCAAGATCACCAGCTCCTCGGATCCACATCGACAGCGACTCCACGCGTCGTCGGATCCTGAGCTTCGCCGTGATCAGCGCCAAGTTCTTAAGAACGACAAGAAGAAGCGCTCGAACCGCGCCGAGCACCGAAGAGAAGCGTGGCGTCAATCCGACCAGCGCGCTGGGCCCATGTCAATATGCATGCGCCCGAAGAACCAGCGACTTGCCGTCTGTGATAGGTTGCCCTGCGTTCACCCGTGAGCTGCGGCAAGTCCAGTGGCCCGACAAGAAAAACTCCAAGCCAGATGTGCCAGAGAACTATGATGGCAGGACACACCCATCGGCGTTCCTCAGCATCTACACTATTGCGGTGCAAGCTGCAGGGGGACGAGACGACAAGATCCTTGCCAACTACTTCCCTCTGGTGCTCAAGCCAAACGTCAGATCTTGGCTCATGCACTTGCCGTACAGATCAATATCCTCTTGGGCAGATTTGTGCCATCAGTTTGTCGGCGCCTTCACGGGCGGCCACAAGCCCCATGGCCAGGAGAGTGACCTTCACCTGCTCGCCCAGAAGGAGGGAGAGTCCCTGCGCAAGTTCATCCAGAGATTCAGTCTTGTGCACTACAACATCGAGCGTCCACCCCGCGGTGATCGGCGCGTTTCATCGAACGTCGCGGAACCGTAGGATGAGGAGGAGATGGCGATATGCAAAGTCAAGGGCGTCGGTGAGCTGTATGCCTTGGCCGACAAGTGTGCCGTGAGGAGGAAGAAGACTCCGGGAGAGAATATGGGAGCAGAATCGGCGGTGAGGAGACCGCCCGGCAAGGAAGAGCGGTGGCGGAACAACGAAGGAAGAAGAACAAAGAGGTACTAGTTGTCGAGCAGTCCGGCAATGGAGGTGGCGCCCGGCAAGGCTAAGGCTGGTGGCTCCGCAAGGAGGTTGCGCTGACACCGACCGCCAAGCTGTGGCGACCGCCGACAAGCGGACAGCTCCAACAAGCGATCTTGCAAGATTCACGCACCAAGGGCCACGACCTCGAGCTGCAAGAAAGTCGAGCAGCTTGTTGAGCTGCTGAAGAAGCAGAGTACGAGCGGCGAGACAAGGAGAAGGCCAGGAAGGTGCAGGGCAGCTAGCAAGAAGAGACCCGGCCGGGAGGGCGCGCGGCAAGGCAAAGCAGCGGCAAGGAGATAGACCTCCAGCGGCCGCGACAAGGGCGAAGATGATGATGATGATGATGAAGATATGGAGGAAGGCGAAGGCTGATGAGCAGGAGTTTGAGAAGGCAGCAGAGGTTCTCTGCGTTGGCGGAGGTGCTTCCTGCATACCTCGCACCGTCAACTCAAGCGGTGGATCACGAGAGGTTAATGCAGCAGAACCATCCGTGGAGTCGCGCAAACCTACGAAGTGGTCCAGCCGCCCATCATCTTTGACATTGAGGACCACCCGATCGCATAACTGCGGTCGGGTGCTTGCCGATGTTGGTCTCACCAACTATCCGCAACCTCAAGGTCACCAAGATGTTGGTTGCGGTGGGGCGGCTGAACCTGATCTCCTCTGCAGTGCTCCATAAGCTTCAAATCCCTGACAGCGAGCTCGAAGAGGCGGCACTTTCAAGGAATCAACCCGGGAAGGAGCAAGCCGAAAGGGAAAATCACGTTGCCGGTAACATTTGGCAGCGAGCTCAACTTCAGAACTGAGAGGGTCACATTTGACGTTGCCGATTTCCCATTGCCCTACAATGGAATACTTGGCCGTCCAGCACTCGCCAAGTTCATGGTAGCCTCTCATTACGCCTACAACCTACTCAAGATGCCCGGCCCGATAAGCGTCATTTCTGTCCATGGCGACAAGAAGGATGCGCTTATCTGCGCCGACAAGATTTCCCGGGATGCAGCAGCCGCAACAGATAGCAAACCACTTGCCGCTGAAGCTCCCGGGGGGGAGAAGAAGACCACCAAGTCCGGCAAGAGCTCTGATGCCTACTCCGGCCAGCGCACCTCTTCGGAGTGCTGCGCTACCGTCGAGGACGCACCATCGAGCTCCACCGGCAAGTGCAAGAAGATGATGGCAGCTCCGCGAAGACCAAGAAGGTGCCCGCCAAGGAGGGCGGCATCGGTGGTACCTTCACCATCGATTGCCACGCTTGACCCTAAATAGGAAGGCGAGCTCGTTGCTTTCTGCGGGCGAATGTCGATGTGTTTGCATGGCAACCATCGACATCCCGGTGTTCCCGAAAGTAATTGAGCACCACCTAGCTGTCTGTCCTCACGCCGCGCCCGTCAAGCAAAAAGTCGAAGCGAGCGGTGGGCGCCAAGAGTTTATAGCGAAGAGATCAAGAAGTTGGAAGCAGCAGGCCTTGTCGAGAGGTGCTCCATCCCCGTGGTTGGCCAATCCGGTAGTTATGCATAAGGCTAATGGGAAATGGAGAGTTTGTATTGACTTCACGGATGTTAATAAAGCTTGTCCCAAAGACCCATTTCCCTTGCCACGTATCGACCAGATTGTTGACTCCACGGCTGGATGTGATTTGCTTTCATTTCTTGATGCATACTCCGGATATCATCAGATTTTCATGGCAGAGGAGGATGAAGAGAAAACCGCATTTATTACACCATGTGGCACATACTGCTTCATACGGATGCCCTTTGGTTTGAAGAATGCTGGTTCAACGTTTGCAAGAGTAGTCCATGATGCCTTTGAGCCACAAATACACAGAAATGTAGAAGCCTACATGGATGACATAGTGGTCAAGAGCAAGGACAAAGCAACTCTGGTTCAAGATTTGGATGAGACTTTTGCAAATCTGCGCAAGATCAACCTCAAGCTCAACCCCGAGAAGTGCGTGTTTGGAGTCCCTTCCGGCAAGCTTCTCGGGGTCTTTGTGTCTCAGCGGAGAATTGAAGCCAATCCCGACAAGATCAAGGCCATTGAGCAGATTGAAGCACCGAAGCGCGTCATGGATGTAAGAAGGCTTGCCGGTTGCGTGGCTGCTCTCAGCAGGTTTATCTCTAAGTCTGTTGAGCGCGCCGCCATTTTTCAAGATTTTGAAAAGGCAGGTCAATGAAATGGACTCGAAGCGGAGGCTGCGCTGCGAGACTTGAAGAGGTACTGTCCTCCACTCCAATACTTGTCGCACCTAGGCCACAAGAGAAGTTGCTGTTGTATATAGCGGCAACCAATCAAGTGGTTAGTGCTGCGTTAGTAGCGGAGAGGGAGGCGGATGATGAGCCGGCAACCGAGGCAGATTCATCCAGAGACAAGCAGGGGGCTTCGCCGTCAAGCTCTGGTCCCGACAAGGACGGATCTGCGAGATTGCGACAAGATCTGAAAAGGATGGTGCAGCGCCGGTCTACTTTGTCGGTTCCCTCTGCGATGGGCTAGGTCAAGGTATTCCGGTGTGCGAAGTTGCTTTCGGCCTCCTCATGGCCTCGAGAAAGCTGCGCCATTACTTCCAAGCACATGAGATAACAGTTGTCACTCGCTTTCCGTTGAAGAGGATATTGCAAAATCCGAAGCAGCAGGCGGGATTGTTGAGTGGGCCTTTGAACATCAAGCTTTGGCCTCAAGTTTGAAAGCACTTCAACTATCCAAAGCGAGCATTGGCAGAGTTTATAGCAGAATGGGCGTAGCGCAGGATGAAGAAATTCGAGGCGAGCATCCCGTCAAGGAAGCAAGTAAAGAGTGGCTGATGTACTTTGATGGTGCCTTCTCGCTGCAAAGGCGCCGGTGCGGCGTGTTGCTTATCGCACCCACCGGAGAGCACCTCAAGTACATAGTCCGGATGCACTTTCCCAAGGGACAAGCAACAAATAATACTGCAGAGTATGAAGGTTTGCTTGCCGGCCTTAGAATTGCGGTGGACCTTGGGATCAAGAAACTTATCGTCAGGGGTGACTCGCAGCTTGTCGTCCGCCAAGTAAACAAAGACTATCAGAGTCCATTGATGGAAGCCTACGTTGATGAAGTGAGAAAGCTAGAAGAGCACTTTGAAGGCCTGCAAATGGAACATGTTCCAAGAGCTCAGAACGATATTGCTGATGGCCTGTCAAAGTGTGCTGCACTCAAGTTACTGTGGAACCAGGAATTTTTGTGCTCAAGGCTGACTCAACCAACTGTAACACCATCAACTGGGCAGAACAAGAAGAGGAAGTTGGTTTCTGGTGACTACTTTCCGGCAGAGCTCCCTGAAGCCGCCGCCAAGAGGGTCCCTAAAATCAACGCAAATATCGCTGAGGAGCGGTCTGCTCCGACAAGCCCTAGGGTTTGTTTCGTTGAAGCAGACGCTCCCAACAAGTTGTGCTCCGGCAAGCTTGCCGGGGATCATCAAGCTCCGGTAGAACCGCAGGTTCTTACCGTGGAAGCTGATGTTCCCGAAGCGGCAGATGTGCCTTTAGTCCTTGTTGTCAAGCCACAAGCTCCAACATGGGCACAGCAGATCGTCCATTTCCTTCAGACAGGGGAACTTCCCGAAGAGCAAGAAGAAGCGGAAAGAGTAGCCCGACAGTCAGCTATGTACCAGTTTGTTGACAACATCCTGTATAGAAGAAGACTCAACGGTGTGAAATTGAAGTGTATTTGCCGGGAAGATGGACAGAAGCTGTTGGTGGAGAGGCACGGAGGCATATGTGGTCACCACATTGGCGCAAGAGCACTTGCCGCAAAGCTTTCGGCAAGGTTTCTTCGGCGAAGCCCTCCAGGATGCAAATCGCACAAGTAACCAAGTGTGAAGCGTGCGGTTCCATTCAAAAGCAGATACACCAACCAGCTCAAGCTCTCGGGCGATCCCTTTATCCTGGCCATTTTTGGTGCAGGGGCTCGACATCCTCGGCCCCTTCCCCGAGCTGTCGGGGCTTTGAGTACTTGTGCGTCGCAATCGACAAGTTCACAAAGTGGCGGAAGTGGAAGCGATGAGGAAGGTGACAGCACGGTCGGCGGTCAAGTTCTTGGTCAATTGTTTGCCGTTTGGGATTCCTAACAGGATCATAACCGACAACGGCACACAGTTCACGAGCCGCACCTTCATGCAATCGCCCAAGATCTTGGCGCCAAGATCTGCTTTGCTTCATTGCTCATCCGAGAAGCAGCGGTCAGCGAGAGAGAGCAAGCGCTGAAGTGCTGCGGGGACTCAAGACCAGAACTTTCGACAGGCTGCACAAGTGTGGAAGAAATTGGATCGAGGAGCTGCCGGTGGTTCTTTGGTCGATCAGGACGATGCCAAATCGAGCCACCGGCCAGACACCTTTTGCTGTAGTCTATGGAGCAGAGGCAGTTCTCCCCACGGAACTCGTATACGGGTCACCTCGAGTGCTCGCTTATGATGAGCTTGAGCAAGAGCAGCTGCGACAAGATGACGCGCTGCTCCTTGAGGAGGATCGTCTTGAGCTCTTTGACGAGCTGCTCGTTATCAGCAAGCTTTGCGCCGCTACCATAGCCGCAAAGTTAATACCAGAAGCTTCAAGGAAGGCGACCTTGTTCTTCGGCGCGTTCAATCCGCTAAGAATTCCAACAAGTTGACACCAAAGTGGGAAGGCCCTTATCGGGTGAAACGAGTCACTAGGCCTGGCGCTGTCCGCCTTGAGACCGAAGATGGCGTTCCGGTGAGCAACTCCTGGAATATAGAGCATCTTCGTAAGTTTTACCCATAGGGCGCGGTTGCCGGAACCCGTTCCGGCAACCACCCTTTTGTACAAGTCTTGTCGCCGTTGCATGTAATCCTTTGTACAAAGCCGGGCGCAGACCCCGTGCATCAGTAAAGCTCATGTGTTTTGCACAATTTGTCAATTTCATGCTTTTGTCATAATTATGCATGTATTATCTGACATTTTGTGCAGCATCCACGCCCGGTAAGCGATAACGAGCCACTAGGCTCCATAGCTTTATTTTCTCTTCTTTCTTCTCAAAAGAGGGCAAGGTTCATCCACCCACAAGTTAACCGGGGGGGAAGGAGAAGATAATGGTGTGGGCCATCAAGTGTCGCTCGAGGAAGTATCACCTTGCCGGGAAGCAAACAACAGAAAAGCTAAGTTGTTAAGTTTAGGCAATCAGTTTTTAAATTTTCAAGTTATCTTCCTCGAACGACAGTACTTTGTATGGAAAACCCGTGCGCGGAGGAACCAACTCGCGGCTAGCTTGCGCCCTTACGTTGTTTCGAGCCCGCTCAACAACTTAAGCGTGCTGCAACTAGTTGTGACAAGGTTGCTTGTCGGAGGCAGCATCGCCCAGCAGTTGCTGACGTTCGCCCTCGGCGCTTCATGGCAAAGGTGTTTGCACCGACAAGTCCCCTAAAAGCGAGGGCACAAACATACAAAGGAAGAAATCAAGTAAAGGAAATAACATTGCATTCGATTGCCTAAGATAGAGTATATTACAAAATAACTTGTCGCAGATCGATAAGTTATTCTAAATATGGTCTGCAGCGACAAGGAAGGATAAACTTGGCGGCCTAGTCCACGCTGATCGCCATCGAGCCTCTTGACTTTGCTCACCTGTCCATGATGGGTGCGACAAGGGCTTTGAGCGCTTCAACGTCGTGATTGGAGGCAGGGACTTGAGGACATTGGTGAAGTTGGCGCCCGGATTGCGGAAGGCCACCTTCATCAGCACCTTCTGGAGGGCCCCGGCGCAGACTTGGCACGACTCCTCAGCTAGCTGCTTTGGGATCTCCTCTCGGAGCCGCTGGAGACCCGTCAACACGCCCTTGAAGAATAGGCTGAGCTTGGCGCTGGGTTGGAGGTTCTCGTCGGTGGAGTACCCAAGATCCACCATCCCAGCTCCATCACTCATTATGGATGGCGGCGGCGGTGTCCACAAGACCTTACATCCGATGCATTATGCTATCTCCGAGATCATTCAGGCGGTGGCGGCATTCGCCAACAGCTCCTCGTTGGCCTTGATCTTCTCCAACAGGCCCGCTTCTCGATCCTTGGCGCCGTTCAGCGTCTCCGTCAGGGGGGTCAGTTTCAGCTCCAGATCCGCCTTGGAGTCCTTGGCGGCGTTAAGCTCTTTGATCTTCTCAGCGAAACGACCCTGCAGCTCACCGAGAGTGTAGGCGTCCTTCTCGTGCTCGTGCTTCAGCGCGGTGACCTCCTCGCCGCTCTTCAGGAGGGTGGCCTCCAGCTGAGCCACCCTCGTCTCCAATTCCTTCTTGGCGGTCTCGGCAGCCGCGGTGGCGTCCTTTGCCTCTGGAGTGCCCGCCAATTGATTGCTTCAAGGCTGCAAGATCTTCCTCGTAGCTATCGAGGTTGATCTTCCGCGCGCGCCACCACCTTCTGCGCGGAGAGCTTCGCCGGCAAGCCTCTGCTGCTCCTCGACCTCGGCCTTCTCCAAGATGAAGGCCGTGCGCGCCTCGACAAGCTACTCCGCTTCGCTATATCCGAAGAGTTTCCTTGTTGGCACGCGGAGCTCCTCTCGCGCTTCTCCATATCAGCTCCGCCCTCGCGACAAGCGCTTCCGCGACTCGGTTTAGCTTGCCGAGGCGCGTAGAGCGACAGCAGCTTCTTCGGCAGCTGCTCCTCTTGAGCTTCGCCATCGCTGCTGCTGCTGCGTCAACCAGCGACAGCCCAGCGGAGGCGAGCAGCTCCACGTCGAAGGTCTCTCCCTCGACCGGCGCCCTGGAGCTCGATGCCCATGGAAGCTTGATGAAGACACCTTCGCCGGCCTTCAGATAGGCGCCGGGCTGGGGCTCTTCGGAGTCTGGTGCGGCATCGGTGGCGGGGGGATCGGCGGTCGGTGCAGCGCCTGGCGCTCCTGCGGCCTCAGGGCCGTCAGTACGATCACCGGACCCCTCCCCAGCCTCTGCGCCGGCAGCCTTGGCGGCCTCCTCGCCGGCGGACCCGTCGGCGCCGGCCTCCTCCTCCATGTTGGCGGCGTCGTCATTGTTGCCGCGAGCGTCCTCCTCGCCGGCAACCTCAGTCTCCATCGGCTCTCCGGCAGATGGATCTGATGATCAGAAAAAGAAAAGAACAAGTCAAGCAAATGTTCGAAGAGAAGAACAGAAGAGAAAAGACCCAAGGGAAATTTTCAGTCAAGAAGATTACCTGCAATGGGATCTGTAGCCGCGGTCTCCACCACCGGAGGGTCGCCGGCGCTGCCCTTGTCGGAGAAGCTCCCTTGTCGGAGAGGCCTCCCTTGGGAGGCGCGCCCTTGGCGGAGACTTCTCCCTTGGCGGCGTGGTTGAAGCAAGCAGAACTTGGGAGTGACCTCCGGTGCTTCACGATGAGGCTGCTCTGCTCCTGCTGATTCAACAAGTCGAGATATCAAGAGAAGGAGCACCCAAGCACACCGAACCGTAAGAGATAGTCCAAACACTTACGCTGGGGCAGTCTTGGGGCTGCTCTGTTGAAGGGTTGCGGATCCGGCAAGGGAGTCTCGAGACGTGCCCACAGCCGCCATTGGGGAATCGTCTTTGACGACGACCACGAGTCTTGGCCCTTTTCGACGCCCTCTGAGTCAGCGTCCTGAAGAAGGAAAGAGCTCAGAATGAAGCAAGTTAAATACAAGAAAAAAGCAGTAAATTGAAGAATTACAAGTAGCAGCGACAAGAACTTACTCTTCCTCTTCTTCCTTGGAGCTGAGAGCGGAGAAGTCAAAGTCTGCTCGGTGCGACGAGCTGGAGGAGTAGGCTCCCTCGGGCGCTTGGCGGGTGCGGGGCCGTGGCTCGAAGGCCCGCTCTGTTCTTGTGGCGGCGAAGGCGCTCCAGCAGCAGTGCTTGCCGCGGTGGAGCGCGTCAGGCGGCGAGGCGGCTGTTGGGCCGTCTGCCGCCCCGCCACTTCTCCGGTCTTGCGGAGACGTCTTCTTGGCGGGGCCACGGGCTCCTCCCGCGGCAAGCTACTTGACGGCGGAGGGGAGGCGCCCCCGGCAGGCTCGTCCGGATCGGCGTCGGGCTCGGCCTGCTCCTCCTCACCGGCGAGCTCTTCTCGGTCGGCAAGGCTTGCCGCCTCGGCTGTTTCCGCCTCCTCGACGGTGAACCCAAACACGCCTGCGGCGGCAGCTTTTGCCGCTTCCTCCAACCTTGTGGCGATGCGCGCCATCTCTTGCTCGGTGGTGTCGCGGGTGAGCCGTTTCTGCTCGTCGACACGGATCGGCACTTCTTCCAAGTCATCGAAGAACTGCTGCACGACGTCGTCGGCGGGCTCCTGCCAAGTTGGAACGATTCCATGGGAATTGCACAGCGGCATCATCGCGCGGATGCGGTCAAGCGATGAGTTCTTGCACAAGGGCACGACTCCCCTCGGCAACATGAACCACTCAGGGTGATCTGCATCAGGCTTGAACAGCTCCCGCAGCATGCCATCTAGCTCCAAGACAGTGAAGTTCCAGTTCAGACCCGGGCGCAGCCTCATGATGTCCGCCGCGTTTTGGAACTCCCAAGCAGGCCTCCCTCTCTCCTGCAAGGGCGCAATACGGCGGCGAAGGAAGTCCGCGCCAACTGCTCCTACGGTAAGCCCGGCGTGTCTGAGGCGCAAGATCCTAGTCACGGCAATCTTCAACTTGGCATCCTCCGGCGCCAAGTTGCTCCAATCATTGTCGCGCACTATGGGAGTTTGGCGCAGGGCAGTAAAAGGCCGTGGCTCCTCCTCTAAGATCCAACACCAGTCAGCTCTCCACTCCTCCCACTTGCTGCGCAGCTCTCCGTCAAGATACGCTTCCTTCTTGCCGATCCTAGAGGTCCATGCAATTCCTCCGGCAAGCGGCTCTCCTCTCTCTACGCGGGGCGTGAAGTAATGGCGGAAGAGTGCGACATTTGGGTGGACCCCGACAAAGTTCTCGCAGAGGTGTGCGAAAATGGCCATGGTGAGGACGGCGTTGGGGGTGAAATCAAGGAGGCGGAGGCCATATGTGTTCATGGACGCCGCAAAAGAATTCGGAAAAGGCGGCGAGCCCTTGATGGAAGAAAAGCGAAGAAAGGGTACCCGATGGAAACCTTTTCGGATGTGGCGGCGGAGATCACCCTCGTGCGCGGGTGCGCCCGCGTCTCCGTCGACCAGAAAAGGTAATACAGCTCCCGCAGCTCCTTCCTGTCAAGCAGGGGATCGAAGAGGGCCCGCTCCTTCCGCAGCGCCACGAGCCGCTGCGCCTCGGCTGATTTCACGCATTTCCCCTTGTCGGCTTTCGGAGCCATGGGGGGAGGTGGTGGAGGAGGTCGACGGCGTTGGTGGCGCCGATGGCAATGGGGGAGCGGAGCGTCGCTCTCTGTGGACTCGAGAAGAAGGGGGAGCGGCGGTGGTTTTTGATGTGACAGCAATGGCAAGTGGGCGTCCTGCCCCTGTTCCCCCTGCTTATAAGGGGGGAGGCCAGGCGTTCAGATTTCCCATTAAAGAAAGCCCCACGATCTCTCCCACGGCGCCACGTCCGGGCGTGCCGTTCGTGGGGGCGTCAGTGGGTCAGCGAATAGCTGCGCGATCCAGGGCGCGTACCCGTGCTGTTGTTTTGGGCTGGCCCATGAGCTTGGCGCCGTGTGTGGCCCGGGCCGGGGGCTCTGTCGGTGTACTAGAGTAGGGGTACCCTAGTACCCGAACTCGTCTGCAGACGATCGCAACACCAGCGGCAGGGCTGGCTGGTGACCGCCAAGGTCCTCGGCGGCTCCTTTGGAGCCATTCAAGAACAAAATAATCAAGGCCCGGTAAGAGGAGCTTGTCGGGAAGGCCACTCAAGGCACGGCGAAACAAGACCCGGCAAGAGGAGCTTGCGGGAAGGATTGGCGATAAGCTCCCGGCGCGACAAGGACCTTGCAGCGGCAAGGCACTTGCCGCGGCGAGTAACTCTCTTCATCTCCGCTCCAGCTCATTCGCCAGCGTGTCGCCGTGGGGCTTTCCGAACGCAGCGTGTCAATGGGCTGTGCAGCCAGCGGGAGCGGCGATAAGCGGCGCGACAAGCTACCATCGTGGCAAGCGGAGGCGCACCAGCGGTCCTGTTGCCTTGTTCGGTGGCAGGGCGGACATTTATGGCTCTTGTCCCTTGCCATCGAGTTAGGTATAGATTACTGTACCTTTGTATAAAGCGGTGTACCAACCAATGTTTTTACTATTTTACCCTTGTCTACTTGCCACCTGTGGTGACCCCTTTGTGCCTATAAAAGGAGGCCCAAGTGCAACGTAGAAAAGGTTCGGCTCCGGTTCAGTTCTTTCGCCACATACGAGACTAGAGACACTCAGGCTAGGTTTTGTAGCTCCCATTGCTCCCTAGCAAGAACACAATACAATCAACCAAGCAGCAGTAGGAGTGTTATCTCTCCGGAGAGCTCCGAAGCTGGGTAAATCTGCTCGTGTGCATCGCTTCGATCCGCTCTTTGTGCAATCTCCGCCCCCCTCCGAACCACAAGGGACCCGGTCCCATAGGTGTTCGTGGGCCACGATCAGCTTCCCCGACATAACCTTTCTCCGATAACTCCTTGATCTGCTTCTTAATTTCCTCCAGATCATTCGCGGGCATCCGATATGGTCTCTTGGATATCGGCCCTGTACCTAGCAATAGCTCTATCAGGAACTCGATGTCTCGATCCGGTGGCATGCCCGGTAACTCCTCTGGGAAAACATCCAGAAAATCTTTTACTACCGGCACTTCCTCCTGTACAACTCCCGTGAGGGCATTCACTTGGCTCCTCCTAGGCACATGCCTAGATACATACTTAATCCTTTTTCCCTCCAGGGTGGTAAGGTAAATTGACTTGCTAGCACAGTCAATGCTTCCTCCATACTTTGACATCCAGTCCATGCCTAATATCACATCCAATCCTTGCGACTCCAAGATGATTAGGTCGGACGGAAAAACATGCGTGCCAATGGTTAGTGGTATCTGCGTGCACCATCTGCTAGCCATGTACTCTGCTCGAGCGAGCTCACTAAAGAGGGGTCCTAAGGGTTTGGGTTGGTAACTTAAACTTATCCACAAATCCCCTTGATATGTATGAATGTGATGCACCAGTATCGAAAAGAACAAGAGCGGTAAATGACTTAACCAAAAACTTACCTATTACCGCGTCCGGCTGCTCTTCAACTTCCTCCACGTTAATGTGGTTCACTTGTCCTTTGTTGAATGGATTGGGCTTCTTCTCAGCGCTCCCATTTCCGTTTCCATTCCTTCCTTCAGGGCAATCATTGGCATAGTGCCCTGTCTTCCCGCACTTAAAGCAAATAACTTGGCTTAAGTCCCTCTTGGCAGGTGTAGATGGGTTAGAGCGGTTCTGATTGTTATTGACTCCATTCCCATTCCCATTCTTCGCACCATTTTGGTTATGCGATCCTCCTCTAGTATGGTTATGACCTCCATGGTTATGGACAAGTCCTCCCGAGTTCGGGGTTAAACGAGGCTTCTGGTGAGCTCCTGAGTTGTACTTCCCTTGTCCATACTTCCTCTTACGGCTCTCAATTTGCTGCTGCTTTCCTTCAATCATAAGGGCCTTGTCTACCAACTCCTGGTAGTTGTTGAAAGTTGCCACCATCAACTGCATACTCATCTCATCATTCATCCCTTCTATAAAGTTCTCCTGCTTCGCGGTATCTGTGGCCACATCATCAAGGGCATAGCGTGATAACTTACTAAACTCATCCACGTATTGGGCCACGGTATGGTTCCCCTAGCGTAAGTTGCGAAACTCACGCTTCTTCATTTGCATGGCTCCAGTTGAGACATGAGCCGTGCGAAAAGCTTGTTGAAACTGGTCCCAAGTGACATTGGCTATAGGAAAAGTAGCCGTGTAATTCTCCCACCATGCGGCTGCTGGTCCATCCAATTGATGTGCGGCAAAGCGCACCTTCTCAGCATCCGTGCATCCTGCGGTGATTAACTCCCTTCCAATACGGCATAGCCAATCATCAGCAACTATTGGCTCGGTGCTACTGGAAAACACCGGCGGTTGTAACCTCAGAAAACGGGCTAAATTGTCTACTGGCGGCGGGCTGTTGTTGTTGTTGCCCTGGTTCTGAACTAGCAATTGCATCAAGGCATTTTGCTGCTGAATCAACTAGGTGAGCTCCGGTGGGAAAACAAAACCGGTGTCACGTCTCGGAGGCATCTGAGAGTTTAGATGGAAGAGATTAGAATAGAAAAAAGGTCTAGTGAGAAAACACTACCCATATGCATATGAGGCAAAAACAATCATTTCACTCAATCAATCAAGCAAGGGCATACAAACGGTCTAGGACTATCGCAAAAAGTGCTCAACTACTACTAGTTACATGGGGGAAATACTACTAATATATGGTGGTCATCTAGAAATTTTGATCGGTGGAAGAATCCATGATGTCTGCCCTAGCTTCGTGTTCATAGTCATCATCACTTGGATCGGAATCGGTGTCGTCGATGATGATGTAGTTGTCCGGGCAAGTGGGATCTTCTTCCTCTTCTTCCGGTGCGGGTCCTCCCATGAATACTCCGATCTTCTTGACTAGGTTGTCGTTCTTCTCCAGTAGTATCTTGATTTCCTCCTCATATCCATCGCGTGTAAACTTGAGTTCTTCCTCCAGCTCTATGATCCTGGTCTTTGCCTTCTTCAACTCCATCAAGTCTACGCACATCTGGTTCTCCTGACGTCGAATGTGCTGGTTTAGCTCCTGGATGAAAGCTACAATGGATCTATCCTTCTTGGTGCTGATTACTTCCCATTGCTCGTCTCGGCGCCCACATATTTGATAGATGGTGTCTTTAAGCTCCCTGTTGTAGACTTCTCCAATGCGTCCCATGGTAATGTGAGCTGCGATACTCTTGCCTAGACTCCAGGTGGGTGCTTCGAAAGAAAACTCTATGGGCTTAGAAGTTGGCGAGAACGTCCTTCCTGGAACTTGTACTTGAATCATCCAGCGCTCCTCTTCTGGTAAAGTGGCGTTGTACGTCCCGGTGAAGCTTGCTACTCCAATGTTAAAGTACCTAGTGACTTCCTTCAAGTGGCGTCCAAAAGGTGTGTCTTCATACGGTTGTGCAAACTTGTTCTTCATCTCCGTCATCCTAGAGAGTGGAAAATGGAGAAGAGTCAGAAATGAGTGGAGAAGAGTGACCTATGGTTTATCTTAGTGGTCGTGTCCTACACTCAGCGTGTGCTCTAATACCATCTTGTAGCGACCCGACCTCAGATGGTCAAGTCCCTGTGTTTCAGTGTCATCCCTGGATCGGTAATGCTGACACACACAGTACTCGAAGGATTTATAACAGAGTAGCAATCACACACTTATTACATCAAATGTCTCAAAAGAGAACTTATTACAATAATATGGCTTAAGGCCATCTAATACGATAACATCGGAAGGCTTGGAAGATAAAGTGAGTCAATCAACACCAACGACATAGCTGAGTTGCACGGCAACGACCTATCGACTTTACTCCTCGTCTGAAAAGTCTGCAACGTAACACGTTGCAGCCCGAGAACGGGTCAGCACATGGAATATGCTGGCAAGATAACACAATAGAGCAAGAATAACCTATCACTACATGCAATATTTGGCTGGTGGAAAGCTCTACGGTTATGTTTTTGCGAAAAGCCAGTTTTTCCCTACAACAAAGGAATAAGTTTTAATTTAACTATCATGGTGGTTGAAACATCATTGAGAAGGTATAACCCCAACTCAATCCCAATTAGAGTAATTAACATCCCAGCAATATTAATTAAGAGTGATGAGATACATGTGAATACTCAAATACCAGATACTCAGAATTGTCCATAACCGGGGACACGGCTAACCATGATTAGATTGTACACTCTGCAGAGGTTTGCGCACTTTTCCCCACAAGACTCGATCGCCTCCGTTGGATTTATCGCACTACATGATGTTTGAGAAACGGATGACCGAGACATAGTCTTTCAGAAACATTAACTCTCTACTCCGGGTAGACCATACCAAACCTACAAAACCCACTACCTGCTGATCTACCTCTTCAAGAGCTTCAAGTAACGTACTCAACTATGCTAGAGCCCATACTAGCTTGTGGCTGCACACGGAAGTTTCTACCATGAATGGCGGTCCATACGAAGATCACACGGGTACCCCGGGATTTCCAAAAAATAAAACAGACAACACTGGGTTCATGGCAATCCACCCAGATGTGTATTAAAGTTGCCACCTTAAGTTAAACCAGTAATTAACAATCTCACATCGGTCATGGAATACACTCAAACCCAAACCACGTCTACAAGCATAGCATAGCAATATAAGCAACACGTAGAAGTAACTCCCAAGGGTTTGATAGTAACAGGGCAATAGGTTCTACCTCAACTACTACTTCCAAACCCACAAATTAATAACATCCTAATCATGCAATGTTTGAGGATTTAGCTAATGCATAAAAACTGGGTATGAAAAGAGTATGATCAAAGTGTTACTTGCCTTGCTGACGATCCGTGACTCCTAGAGACTGGTAGTAACACGCTTCGCACTCCGGGAATTCTATCGCAAGCAAACAATATCATACCTAAGCAACAAGAAAAGATGCACCAGTTAAACTCAACTAAGAGAGGCTGACCAGAAAGTTCAACTTAAGAACTCCGGTTCGCAAAAAAATCAAACCAAACCGAGCAAGGAAACTCAAACGGCAAAAGAAATAAGATCCTTTACTAATCTGAACTAGGGTCAAATTTTACAGAGGCAAAAACTTGTTTGAGTTGGTTATTCAGAAAATGGGTTTTGAGATGAAACTCTAGGCGCTTGAATCGCCTGATTCCGATAAACGAGCGAAAAGTTATACTAGAACGAACATCGGATCAGAAATCGCGATTAGAAAAATCGCGGAATAAATCCGATAAAAGAAAAACGACGAACACCTTAACGAACGAACGCTCGTTAACTGAAATAAACGAAGAATGTGTTCGCTAAAATGAACGAACGAGTGAACGCTCGCTAAATAAATAAACCGGAGAATAAAACCGATCTATTTAAAAAGCGAATCTAGGGTTTTCTAAAAAAACAGAAGTGGTTTTTCAAAAAAGCAGCGACTCAGGCGGCTCGGGCGGTACCTCCCGTGAGGCGTGGCGGCTCGGTGGGGCTAGCGAGGCGGCGGGTGGTGGGGGGGAGGCGGCTAGAGGCGACTAGAGCGGCGGCGACGGCGGCGACTCGGGGCTCGGGCCGGGCTCCGGGAGGCGGCGGTGGTGGTGGTGGCTAGAGGGGGGGGGGAGGGTATTTATAGGAGGGGGGTCGGTGCCTTGGGGAAGGGGCAGGCGGCGGCGGAGTCCGAGTCGGACTCTGGCGGCGCGGCGGCATAAATTTTTTTAAATAGTTCATTGATGAAAAATTCCTATTAAATAAAATAAAAATCTAAAATTGCCAAAACAAGTTTTCACCGTCTAAATGAAATATTTAGAACAAGATGAACATTTTCTTGGCCCCTAAAATGCAATTTTTAAAACATGCAAATTTTTCTAGGGCAAATAAAATTCCAAATAAAATCAAATAACATCCAAATAATGATTTTAACATTTTCCCTCCAATATTTCAATTATTTTGGAGAAGTCATATTATCTCCCCTCCTTTATTATTTTTTAGTATGAAATATTTTCCGGAGAGAAAAATAATTATAATAAAAATCCTCGTTCTCAGTATTTGATAAAAATCAAATATGAAAAACCAGAAAAATCCCCAACTCTCTCCGAGGGTCCTTGAGTTGCTTAGGATTTCGAGGATTGCTTAACAAAGATGCAATAAAATATGATATGCATAGATGACCTATATATAACATTCCAAATTGAAAATTTGGGATGTTACACACACACACACACACACACACACACACACACACACAGAGATAAACACTATTCTGATCAGGGGATCAGAATAATATTCTGATAACTAGTCGACTCGTTAGAGCAGTAGTAGTTGAACTGCACTTAAGGATAAGTTGAAATTCTGCTATATTGTTGGAAAGGTGTGGACACGAGGATGACAACCTAAGTTGAATTTTGAACAAAATCTACGTGGTTTAAGAGCAGTTTTGCAAACTGCTTTTTTTGATAAAAAGTGTAAATCATATTTTTGGGCATATTTCTACACCATTTATCGGTAAGGCAAATGATACGGCGTTGGAAATCTGCTGCAAATCTGCTCATTTCACATATAGAAAGTTTTGTCAAATTCGCTACGGTTAAAGAGCAATTTGAAAAATGGCGGAATTTCTGAAACCGGATGGCCGAGTTCGTATTTTTGGCTTAGTTTCAAAACCTCTCATCCGATTGATGTAAATGATATGGTGTTGGAAATCTTACAGGAATGTACTTCTTTTTCATATAGAATGTTTGTTCTAATTTTAAACAATTTAAAAGTAATTTAGAAAATGAGTGAAGTTGCAACAAAATAGTATTTTTGAATTAATTTCGCAATGGTTTGTGTGAATGCAGCAAATGATATGATGTTGAAAATCTTGAAGAAATGTGGAAATCTTATGTATATAATGTTTCTTCCAATTCTCTATGGTTTATGTCAATTTTGAAAATGGCTGAAAATATTTTTTGGCCATAATTTTCGCACAATTTATTGGAACGGGGCAAATAATATACCGTTGGAAAGTTATCAAAGATGAGGAACTTTTTCATGTAGAGAGTTTTCTCTAATTCCTAGCCATTTTTAAAGTAATTTTGAAGAGGGCAAAATCACGTGTTTTGCCTTCATCGTGAAAACAGAGTCTCCGAATACGCACTGCGTGAAGTTGGACTTCTTGGACATGTCTATTTGAACTTCACTATATTTTTTCTATTTTTTGCCCGTAACTCCCCAACAACTCATCGAAATTGAGCAAATGATTACCGATGGAAAGTTATTGAAAATGTGCAACTTCACCGTGTTGATCATTTTGAAAATGTGCTGCAACTGCCTTACGGGGTGTCCACGAGGGTGAGGGGCGCGCCTGACCCTCTGGGGCACGCCTCCATGCCTCGTGGCCCCCTCGGGCATTGTCTCGCGTTGATTCCACTTCCCAAAATTCACATATATTCCAAAAAAATCTCTGTCAGTTTTTATCCCGTTTGGACTCCGTTTGATATGGATTTTCTGTGAAACAAAAAACATGCAACAAACAGGAACTGGCACTGGGCACTGGATCAATAGGTTAGTCCCAAAAATATATAAAAAGTTGCCAAAAGTAAATGAAAGTTGTATAATGGCATGGAACAATCAAAAATTATAGATAAGACGGAGACGTATCAGCATCCCCAAGCTTAATTCCTGCTCGTCCTCGAGTAGGTAAATGATAAAAAAAGATAGTTTTTGACGTGGAATGCTACCTAG
Source organism: Aegilops longissima (assembly GCA_021605205.1). Lineage (NCBI taxonomy): Eukaryota > Viridiplantae > Streptophyta > Magnoliopsida > Poales > Poaceae > Aegilops > Aegilops longissima. The sequence goes on from CM038679.1 coordinate 254,129,008, forward strand.
CATAATCTTGATCATGTAATATAATCATGGCATGAATATTAAGACACGGGTGATTCAAAGCAATAGTCCATCATTTGACATTAAGACAACAATACTTCAAGCATACTAATAAAGCAATCATGTCTTTTCAAAATAACATGGCCAAAGAAAGTTATCCCTACAAAATCATATAGTCTGGCTATGGTCCATCTTCACCGCACAAAATATTCATATCAAGCACAACCCCGATGAAAAGCCAAGAAATTGTTTCATACTTTTGATGTTCTCAAACCTTTTCAACTTTCATGCAATACATGAGCGTGAGCCATGGACATAGCACTATAGGTGGAATAGAACATGATGATGGAGGTTGTGTGGAGAAGATAAAAAGGAAGAAAGTCTCACATCGATGAGGCTAATCAATGGGCTATGGAGATGCCCATCAATTGATGTCAATGCGACGAGTAGGGATTGCCATGCAACGGATGCACTAAGAGCTATAAGTGTATGAAAGCTCAAACCGAAACTAAGTGGGTGTGCATCCAACTTGCTTGCTCATGAAGACCCAGGGCATTTGAGGAAGCCCATCATTGGAATATGCAAGCAAAGTTCTATAAAGAAAATTCCCACTAGTATATGAAAGTGATAACTCAAGAGACTCTCTATATGAAGAGCATGGTGCTATTCTGAAGCACAAGTGTGGTAAAAGGATAGTAACATTGTCCCTTCTCTCTTTTCTTTTTTTTCTTTTCTTTTTTTGTAGGCTTCTTTGGCCTCTCTCTCTTTTTTTGGGGGGGGGGGCTTCTTTGGCCACTTTTATTCTGATAACCTCACATGGGACAATAGTCTAATAATGATGATAATCACACTTTTATTTACTTACAACTCAATATTAAAAATCGATACTAGAACAAAAATATGACTCTATATGAATGCCTCCTACGGTGTACCGGGATGTGCAATGATCTAGTGTAGCAATGACATCAAAAAACGGACAAGCCATGAAAACCTCATGCTAGCTATCTTACGATCATGCAAAGCAATATGACAATAAATGCTCAAGTCATGTATATGATGATGATGGAAGTTGCATGGCAATATATCTCGGAATGGTTATGGAAATGCCATGATAGGTAGGTTTGGTGGCTGTTTTGAGGAAGATATAAGGATGCTTCTGTGTGATAGAGCGTATCGTATCACGGGGTTTGGATGCACCGACGAAGTTTGCACCAACTCTCGAGGTGAGAAAGGGCAATGCACGGTACCGAAGAGGCTAGCAATGATGCAAGGGTGAGAGTGCGTATAATCCATGGACTCAACATTAGTCATAAAGAACTCACATACTCATTGCAATAATCTATTATTCATTGAAACAAAGTACTACGCGCATGCTCCTAGAGGGATAGATTGGTAGGAAAATACCATCGCTCATCCCCAACCGCCACTCATAAGTAACACAATCAATAAATACCTCATGCTCCAACTTTGTTACATAACGGTTCACCATACGTGCATGCTACGTGAATCACAAACCTCAACACAAGTATTTCTACAATCCACAACTACCCAATAGCATGACTCTAATATCACCATCTTTATATTGCAAAACTATTGCAAGGAATCAAACATACAATATTCAGTGATCTACAAGTTTTATGTAGGATTTTATGACTAACCATGTGAATGACCAATTCCTGTCAACTCTCTAAATAGATATAAGTGAAGCAAGAGAGTTTAATTCATTCTACAAAAGATATTCCCATGCTCTAACAAATATAATTGAAGCAAAAGAGCATTCTACAAATGCGGTTTTCTATGTGAAGAGAAATAGGAAATCCAAACTTCAAATGATATAAGTGAAGCACATGAAGCATTCTATAAAGCCATACTCAAAAAAATTAAGTGAAGTGCAATGAGCATTATATAAATCAACCAAGGGCTATCTCATACCAGCATGGTGCATAAAAGAAAATTGAAAACTAAATGCAAAAGATGCTCAAAGATTTGGACATATCGCATGAATAAAAAGAATCCAAAAACATACCGATACTTGCTGAAGAAAGATGGGATGCCTTCCGGGGCATCCCCAAGCTTACACGCTTGAGTCTCCTTGAATATTTACTTGGGGTGCCTTGGGCATCCCCAAGCTTGAGCTCTTGCCTCTCCTTCTTCTCCTCACATCGAGACATCCTCGATCTTCGAACACTTCATCCACACAAAACTCAACAGAAAGCTCGGTAAGATCCGTTAGTATAATAAAGCAAATCACTACTCTAAGTACTTTGCAAACCAATTCATATTTTGTTTTTGCATTATAGCTACTGTAATATAACTTTTCCATGGCTTAATCCACTGATAGGAGTCGACAGTTTCATCAAACCAAGCAAACTATGCATCAAAAACAGAATCTATCTTAAACAGGATAGTCTGTAGTAATCTGAACAGTCTGCCAAAATTATGAAAAATAAATAATTTTTATAGGAAGACAGTGCAAAAAGTTTCAGAACTGTTTGACGTTCCAGTAAAAAATGTAAAATCGCACACTACATCCAAAGTTTCTGTTCTGCACCGCACAAACCAACAAGTAATCTAGGACATCCTAAAGGCAAACCTTGGCACATTGTTTTTATTTTAATACTTTATAAAATCACACAACATAAATAAATGACTCTCTAAAACTTCCAGGTTGTCTCCCTGGCAGCACTTTCTTTAAAACCATTAAGCTAGGCATATTGTGCTCATGCAATGGATCCACCTGGATCCCAAGGTATATCAAAGCCAATTTGAAATAGCAATGATTTGGCATTTATTATTGAGCACAAAGCAAAATATATCAAGCAATGACGAAGTCTAACTCTCTTCCTATGCATCTGCATGTCATAAAAGAACAATTCATGCACACCTAGTAAAGGCCAATGCATAGTATAAACAGTTTCTTGCAATTTTATCGTGTGGCAAACATGGAGAGGTGGAGATATAGTTACTCTCTCATCATAATTGCAAGTAGGAGCAGCAAGCACATGCATATTATATGCATCAAAATCATCATGTGCAACGTTAAAAGGCAACCCATCAATATAATCCTTAATAAGGGCAAACTTCTCCGATATAGTGTAGTCGGGAGAATTCAAAAAGATAATAGGACTATCATACGTGGGTGCAATAGCAACAATTTCATGTTTAACATAAGGAACTATAGCAAGTTCATCTCCATAAGCATAATTCATATTGGCATCTTGTCCACAAGCATAGCAAGCATCATCAAAAAGGGATATTTCAAAATAATCAACGGGATCATAACTATCATCATAGCATTCATCCTTTGGTAAGCACGAAGGGAAAATAAACAATGTATGAGTTGAAGAGTTACTCTCATTAGAAGGTGGGCACGGGTGATCAATCCGCTCTTCCTCCTTTTGTTCTTCGCTCTCCTCCTCATCATTTTCATCCAATGAGCTCACAATGTCATTAATTTCTTCTTCCATAGACTCCTGCAAAATATTAATCTCTTCTTGGACAGCAGAGACTCTCTCAATAAAATCATTAATATCGGAATTGAATTCATAATTCTCATAGAAATATTTAAATATAGCAAATTTTTCAGGTCTATAAACTGAATCATCAAAATCTTCAAACTCTTTAAACAAATATTTAATTTCATAAGCACCCATAAATGCAAGGAACTCTTCTATTTGTTGCACATCATAGTAATCATATATACCATTAGCATAAGAAGCTAAGGTTTCATTATCATTAAATTCACATGAAAAGGGAAGGTGTGGAGCCTTCATCCTAGAGCAACAAGTATAATCATATCTCAAGCATAGTTGCCGAGCATACCAATGCAACATATAAATTTGATCCCATAATAGTTTCCCTTTTTGAGTCAAGCGATAATCCCTAAAGTATTCATGTTGATCCAACGTGTCTCCCATTACAAAGTTGAATGGGGTTTTCTCAGGATTATCAAAGTGGTACATAATGTCTTTCACATAATGAGCATCGAGGGTTTTAGGAGGTTCCCCATCTCCATGCGTAGCAAGTAAACCTGTTTTCTTTTTGGTATTTCCTGTTCCATATCCATAACAAAGATAGAGAACAACTTAGAACAACAAATAGAATCTACTTAGTGATAAAGCAAACAAGCACACACGAGAATATTCACCTCACGCTATGACTCCCCGGCAATGGCGCCAGAAAAAGGTCTTGGTAACCCACAAGTATAGGGGATCAATTGTAGCCTCTTTCGATAAGTAAGAGTGTCAAACCCAACGAGGAGCTAAAGGTAGAACGAATATTCCCTCAAGTTCTATCGACCACTGATACAACTCTACGCACCCTTAACGTTCGCTTTACCTAGAACAAATATGAAACTAGAAGTACTTTGTAGGTGTGATAGGATAGGTTTGCAAGATAATAAAGAGCACGTAAATAAAATCTAGGGGCTGTTTAGATAAAGACACAACTAAGTTAGTTTTAGTAGAGAGCTTGTTGTCACACAAGAAAGTTATTTGTCCCTAGGCAATCGATAACTAGACCGGTAATTATTATTGATATTTGTTGGAGAGGCATAAGCTAACATACTTTCTCTTCATGGATCATATGCACTTATGATTGGAACTCTAGCAAGCATCAGCAACTACTAAAGATCATTAAGGTAAAACCCAACCATGGCATTAAAGCATTAAGTCCTCTTTATCCCATACGCAACAACCCCCTTACTCGGATTTATGCTTTTGTCACTCAAGCAACCCACTATAAACGAATCATGAACGTATTGCAACACCCTACAATGGAAATCCCTCACGCTTGCGCGACACGAAGAGCACCATAGGACAGCACCAATAATAAAACATGCAAATCAAACCAATCACGATCATCAATTAACCCATAGGAAAAAACGGATCTACTCAAACATCATAGGATAGCCATACATCATTGGGAAATAATATATAGCGTTGAGCACCATGTTTAAGTAGAGATTACAGCGGGTAAAAGAGGAGTTACACTGCTGCATAGAGAGGGGAAGAGTTGGTGATGAGGGCGGTGAAGTTGTTGGTGTTGATTGCGGAGATGATGATGGCCCCGGCGGTGTTTCGGCGCCACCGGAAGAGAGGGGGAGAGGTCCCCCTTCTTCTTCTTCTTCCTTGACCTTCTCCCTAGATGGGAGAAGGGTTTCCCCTCTGGTCCATGGTCTCCATGGCATGGGAGGGGCGAGAGCCCCTCAGAGATTGGATCTGTCTCTTTGTCTCTCTCTGTTTCTGCACTTAGATTCTTCCCTTTCACCGTTTCTTTTATAACCGGAGATCCGTAACTCCTATTGGATTGAAATTTGAACACGATTTTTATCTGGATATTGGCTTTCTTGTGGCAAAAGAAGGGCTGCAACCACCTTACAAGGTGTCCACGAGGGTCAGGGGCACGCCCCCTGCCTCGTGGCCCCCTCGGGCATCGTCTCGTGTTGATTCCACTTCCCAAAATTCACATATATACCAAAAAAAATATCCATCAGTTTTTATCCCGTTTGGACTCCGTTTGTTGTGGATTTTCTGCGAAACGAAAAACATGCAATAAACAGGAACTAGCACTGGGCACTGGATCAATATGTTAGTCCCAAAAATAGTATAAAAAGTTGCCAAAAGTAAATGAAAGTTGTATAATATTGGCATGGAACAATAAAAAATTGTAGATACGATGGAGACGTATCAACCGCCGACAACCAGGAATAGTTAGGAGGATCCCAGGCAGGAGGCCTGTGCCTCTTCCAGTTTGTGCTAGCCATCTTATGAAAACTTGTTTAATTTATGTCTGTACTCATATATTGTTGCTTCTGCTGACTCGTCTATGATCGAGCACTTGTATTCGAGCCCTCGAGGCCCCTGGCTTGTATTATGATGCTTGTATGACATTTTATTTTAGAGTTGTGTTTTGATATCTTCCCGTGAGTCCCTGATCATGATCGTACACATTTGCGTGTATGATTAGTGTATGATTGAATCAGGGGCGTCACATATAAACAATCTACTTATGCATCAGTATCAACAAGGGGGTTGTGCAGTTTATCTGTAGCAATCCAGCTTTGACTTAGTGGCTATCCTGTACTACGACTACTAGTAACTTCTTTGAGGTGAGAAAGCGCGCGTGAGTCCACATATTCACCATATCAATACACCATTGTGGATCTTCTCCCGTCTCCATACGAGAAGGCCATCAATAGCACTCACACTTATCTTTCGCATTTTAAGGTATCGACTTCAAATTGTCTATGAACCATATGAGTCTCCAAATAGTCCATACCTGAGGACGGAACTATTTGAATAGATATTTTTACCTTGTAGCGGTGTACTTCTTCACACACGCTCTCACCACTTACCACCATATACACATCATGTATCTCGGCAACCTTCAAGCGAAAGCTTGGCAAGGGTGTTGGCCACAACCTAACCAACCATGCAAGACTGTAGTCCAGGTTTATCACCTATCTGAGGCTGAACCTGCAAGGGAAGTTCGGCTGAATTTTCCATCACAGCCCCAAACGATGTGTGTAGGGTTCCCAAGTCCACCTCGATGGATGGTACTACGCTTGGTACACCAGGGCATGGTGCCTAGTCTGTCCCAAGCCCAAATGTAGTGGGTGCCAGTTGGTAGAGAAATAGCATAATCTACAAACACCAGAAACTAGTTGCAACTCCTGGATAGAGATCAAGGCAATGAATAAGTCAAGAGGGGTACTTAAGCATTCCAATGTGTGGTAGTAGCTAGTCTTGGATAACATACACATAACTCAGTTCTTAAGGACGATCTTAATGATACAACCCACCATCTACTCTTACATGGCCTCTCATCGCTACCTTTACCAAATCGTGTTTACACACTTAGCTCTCACTCACACAACAACACATGAACACAACCATTCCAATTCATTGCCCAGATGGATCAGACTCGACTCGACTCTAAGGATAGCAGGCACGTAAAACAATCATGGATGACTAGTCACATCATGGCTCAAGCAATTTCTACTCATTCTAAGTGGGTTTAACTATTTACTATGGCAAAGATTGGTCATGCGGAGGAATGAGTTCAACTACGGCAACATGTAACAATTGAATCATTATTGTCCTAATAAAATAAAAGAGAGTAGGAGCAAGAGAGTAGGATTGTATCGATGTGATCAAGGGGGTTTGCTTGAGTGGCACTTATGAAGATAGCTATGCTCTTCATCGGTGTCAGCGATCTCAATGCCAGAACCGTCTTCTATCCAGAAGGAGCAAACACCGATAAGTGAAGCAGCAGCATTCAATTCATGGCCATGATGCACATCGTATGCATTGTATGTCATGCTGAGGTACTGAATTTACCTAATGCAATGGCTAGCCAAGTTAATGGAAGTGGAATCCTTCCCAACATTAAATTCCAACTCCAAATCTATTTATCAAATTTTCACTAATCATTATTTTCCCTAAACAGTGGGGTTAGCTTGTTCAAACATGCATGAACATGACATAAATAGATTCTCATACCTAAATTATTTCATTCGGAGTTACAATTGATTTTTCTATGAATTTTTTATGTTCTAACTATTTTCTAGAATTTATAAATCTTTTTTGATTTATTTTAAATCAAGAAAATCACTTATCACGTCAGTTCTACATCAGTACTATGTCAGTAGGTCGGCCGGGGTCAAACTGGTCAAACCTGACCAGTGGGTCCCACTGGTCAGTGACACCGTAGTTAACAAAGGGTTCAAAGTTAAGATACGTCATTAACAGGGGACGGGGCCCACATGTCAATGGTTGTGGGGGTTAGGCCAATTATAGTTAAGCCCTTATATAACCTCCTGACCTGTCCGGCCCACATGGCAGTGTCGCAGACCGGTGGTTCAATGTCGGCGACCAAAGCACACAGTGGAGGCACATTGGGACAGCACTACGGGCAACCATTTGCCTCACGGTTTGCGTCTATGGGTTGCTGGGGTTTACACATAGCAAATGGAGCAAGTGAGAGGAGCTAGTGTGAGCTGCGGCAATGGCAGCGATGAGCAATGGCGGGGGCCGAAGTACGGGACGTCAAACGCGATGTTGTGGTGCTCTATTTGCCCAACTAGGAGTTGATACAACCTCCTGCACGGTCAGTTTGGTTGGGGGGCAACTAGCGATGGCGAGCTCTCCTCCAAGTTTGGGGGTTATCTAGAGGACATGCACGAGTTAGAGAATAGGGTGAGAGCAAGAGGTGCTCACGGGGATGGGAAAGAGCGATTTAGCGGCCTCGGGGATGCGCTGACAATGCCGAATTGATGATGGCGAGCGGTGGACAAAGGCGATGAACATGGGGTCGATGCCTTCGACTATGCTCTTCCGGATGCGTACTTCGGCTTGAGGAGGAAGCGCAGCTCAAAGGAGCATCTGGACAAGCTGGAGGGGGTGTGTGGTCGTCGTTGGCCACACGGGAGGGCGGCAATGGCTGGTGGGAGCTCTCGGGGTCGCTCAGATTCGAGGCCTAGAGCGGAGGGAGGGAGTTCTAGAGCAACGATAAGGCAGAGTGATACGGGTACATCTCCAGGCGCAAGGATTAGCATGGGGAGGCCAAGCTACTCTAGCAGGTTTAGGTGAACATAGTCTCTTTCCCTATTTCTGTTTTGTTTTAATTTATTTCTTTAGTCTGTTTTGGCATAATAAAATATGAAACCATATTATAAAACTAATAAAATTTGTATGTAGACTAAATAGACTTTTCAGAGGCACATAATAAGTTTCAGAACTATTGGACTTATATTCAATATGTAATAAATATAAATCCGCCTCAAATATTTATTGGACTAATTTCAGGGCCCCAAATAAATATTTTTGTGGTTTCAAAAGTGTTGGTTTGAATTTGAACTCTTGCCAATATTTTTAGAGATTAACAGGAACATTTTCTTGGATTCGTTTGAAAGGATTTTTAAGTTGATTAGTTCTGAAATGATTTCTGAGGGTTTCAACTAACCTGAATTCAAGTTCCATAAATTTAAATATGATGCATGATGCTCCCAAATGCAACTAATATACTTATTTACACACAATATTCTAGGGTTGTGACAAGTCACCCCCACTAAACAAGAATCTCGTCCCAAGATTCAAGACGTGAGTTAAGAAAAAGGGGACACAAAACTGACACAATCTTCATGATCCAAGTTCCATTTTCTTGAGGACATTGAATCATCACATCATATTGATAGTGACGTCTTTGCTTTGAGTACTTCATCCAACATGGTGACGATAGATAGAAACACTACAAGAATCGATCTTCTCAAAGATCGAGCAACTCATGGAATGAGACGTAGAAACATCTCTTGAGCTGAGACACAAAACACACTTCAGGAGAGATGGAAAGAAGTAGATGACTAAGGTTTAATTTGGTAGGCAACAATTCCACGCTTAAGTAAGGTGGTGCATGGGTTTCAAAGTAGCGAGGAGTTAATTGCCCTTAATACCATATCATGGCACCTTAGAAGAGGTGACTCATAGAATCATCTCCTTAGTCAGGAAAAAAGAATTAATTTTGATACAGGGATCATTAAAACTCATAATACCAAACTGAGGCAAATTCACAAATGATCATCGAAGAAATACGAAAGAATAGCATACTCAATTTGAAATGGAAACTAGGGTTATAGAACAACTCAGCAAACAGAAGGCACAATCCAATTGATACTAAGGATATAACCTAGTGTTTGAGCATGCTTCAATAATTTGAGCATTTCCATATTCATCAGGATTTTACCGACATCTATGCCAAAGATGTTGTTAACTCTTCATACTACCATGATGAATAAAGATGGGGAATGCAGATGCAAAGGTGGATAACACTATCTTAGATTTTAGCTTGACTGGGCCAAGGAAACAAAATCTAGAAGATCGATCGAGAGACATTTAGCACTCCGCTTCTAATGTTCTCCTTGATGTACCAGCGTAACCCAATTATAGGCATTGTTTGGTATCTAGAACATCAAGTAAAGGTCAGACTTCAAAAACACAAAAGATCCATAAGGAACAACTTAGAGAATAAGTTGTACGAAATCCTCATGTATAGGTGGCCAAATTTCTCAACCAAGATACTATAATAATAGGTCTTCCGGCTAAGTGTGTTGGCCACGACGTCCACTTTACCGATTTAGAAAGACCAACATTATAATTCTGGGGAAAAAATTCTAGCCACATTGCCTGAGATTCAGATCTGATTGGTGATAGGATATTTCAGACTCGGCATGTCTAAAAAGGAGTTTGCAACACAAATCAACGAGATGGCGTTGCGAGATTCTTGGGAAATAAACTACGACAGCAACTTCAATACAGGAGTAGGATTGCAAGATATACGTGAACACATTTTCCAAGACAAACGTGATCACATATACGAGTCTTACAAGAAAATAATACCGAGTTCTAGTTGGGAACCATCATTATGGATAACGGAATCTTGTGCATGAACTAGTATTAGCACAACAAACTCCTTTTCCTTGAACAAATCAACCAGTGCCTTGGTGTGCTAGGGAATACATATGGAATGAAGATGATCAGTCCATCAGACCATAAAATACTTTGCACATGCATGACTGACTTGGGATGATTCCAGGGAGGCAAAAACAAACTCTCTTGAATTCACGATGACAACTTACATCAAATACATGTGAGTAGAGGAAGTCGCTTCGTTCACCCAAACATGTACTTCATGAACGGGACATGAAGGTAATGCTTACAAAAGTTTCCAACACTAGCTTGATGTTCATCAAAATCATGGAGAATATAAAGGTGTTACCAATGTTATTGACAACAATTTATCCAATTTTCCATAAAGATGGAATTTCACAACTGTGTGAACAAGATGATAGCATTGGTCAGACCAAAAGATATGATGTTGCGCGCTCGAGGAAACAACCATGAGTAAAACAACATTGCGAAAATTTTTGGTCTGATTTGGATTTGAAGATAGCCCATACTCAAATCAAAGATTGGATAAGACAGTAGATCCAACAATTGAGCACGATGGTCAATTGATAAAAATATCATCTTTCTTCAACACACACACACACACACACACACACACACAAGATATCCCTTCAAATAGAACTACGTTAGATCATGCTTTTATCTTCCAACTCTCAAAGTTGTTGTTTAAGCTTGACCAACTAGCTCAGGGGTAACCAACACAGTTTCTTGGAGAAGAGTGGTTTACTGGAAAAACAACTTGATCACTAACTCGACATAACGTCCAGGAACAATGCTACTTCTTGAGCTTGCCTTGGTTTTACCCTTGAAGATGAAAGGGTGATGCAGCAAAGTAGAGATAAGTATTTCCCTCAGTTAAGAACCATGGTATCAATCTAGTTGGAGTAACACACAAGTCTCCAATGATAGCACCTGCACAAAAAAACAAATGCTTGCACCCAACATGATAAAGGGGTTATCAATCCCTTATGGTTACTTGCAAGGATGCGATCTGATAGAGATAGGTATAAAAGATAAATAAAATTGCAAAATAAAGTAAAGGTCAATAAATTGCAACAAGGTATTTTTGGTTTTTGGTCATAGATCTGAAAATAATATGATAAGAAAGACCCTGGGGCTAGTTTTCACTAGAGGCTTCTCTCTTGAAAGAACGCATACAACGGGTAAACAAATTACTATTGATAAATTGATAGAAAAGTGAATAATTATGATGACATCTAAGGCAATGATCATGAATATAGGCATCACTCTCGTGACAAGTAGACCCACTCCTGCCTGCATCTACTAATATTACTCCACACATCGACCGCTATCCAGCAAGCATCTAGTGTTTTAAGTTAACAAGAACGGAGTAACGCCTTAAGCAATATGAAATGATGTTGAGGGATAGATCCACTCAATATGAATAAACCCCACCTTTTTATCCTTAATGGCAACAATACAAATACATGCCTCGCTACCCATTCTGTCACTGGGTGAGGACACCGCAAGATTGAACCCATTACAAAGCACCTCTCCCATTGCAACAAAAATCAATCTAGTTGGACAAACCAAATCAATAGATCGAAGAGAAATACAAAGCAATCTTAATCATGCATAAAAGAGTTCAGAGAAGACTCAAATAATATTCATAAATAATCTGATCATAAACTCGTAATTCATCGGATCTCAACAAACACACCTCAAAAGCAGATTACATCGAATAGATCTCCAAGAACGTCGAGGATAACATTGTATTGAGGATCAAAGAGAGAGAAGAAGTCATCTAGATACTAGCTATGGACCCGTAGGTCTGTGGTAAACGACTCACACATCATCGAAAGGGTAACAAAGGTTGACTTAGAGGCCCTCCATGATCGAATCCCCCTCTGGCAGAGTACCGAACAGGTATCCAGATGGGATCTCACGAGAACAGAAACTTGTGGTGGTGGAAAAGTATTTTTGGTGTGTCCTCTGGTATACGGGGAATATTTGGGTATTTATGGAGCTGAGATTAGGGTTAGAGGTGCCTCAGGGGGCCCACAAGCTCATAGGGCGCCCCTAGGGCGCACCTGGTGAGCTTGTGGCTCTTCTGTCCTCCTCCCGAAGCTTCGTAGGTGTCTTCTTGCCTATGAAAAATCATCAAAAAGTATCGTTCCATTTGGACTCCGTTTGGTATTGATTTTTTATAAAAGACAAAAATAAGGAAAAAATAGCAACTGGCACTTTGCACTAGGTTAATAGGTTAGTCCAAAAAAATGATATAAAATAACATAATAATGCATATAAAACATCCAAGATGGATAATATAATATCATGGAAAAATAAAAAAATTATAGATACATTGGAGACGTATCAAGCATCCCCAAGCTCAATTCATGCTCGTCCTCGAGTAGGTAAATGATAAAAACAGAATTTTCTGATGTGGAATGCTACCCAACATGTTTATCAATGTAACCTTTCTTTATGTGGTATGAATATTCAAAACCATAAGATTAAAAACAAAGTTTAATATTGACATAAAAACAATAATACTTCAAGCATAATAAAAAGCAATCATGTCTTCTCAAAATATTATGGCTAAAGAACGTTATCCCTACAAAATCATATATCTTGTCATGCTTTATCTTCATCACACAAAGTATTTACCATGCACAACCCGATGACAAGCCAAGCAATTGTTTCATAATTTTGATGTTCTTAAGCTTTTCAACTTTTACGCAATACATGAGCATGAGCCATGGATATATCACTATAGGTGGAATAGAATATGATGGTGGAGGTTGTGTGGAGAAGACAAAAAGGAGAAAGTCTCACATGGAAGAGGCTAATCAATGGGCTATGGGATGCACATAGATTGATGCCAATGCAAGGACTAGGGATTGCCAGGCAGCAGATGCACTAGAGCTATAAGTGTATGAAATCTCAAAAAGAAAAGTAATGTGCATCCAACTTGCTCGCTGACGAAGACCTCGCGCATTTGAGGAAGCCCATCATTGGAATATACAAGCCATGTTCTATAATGGAAAATTCCCACTAGTAATATATGAAAGTGACAAAATAGGAGACTCTCTATCATGAAGAATATGGTGCTACTTTGAAGCACAAGTGTGGAAAAGGATATTAACATTGTCCCTTCTCTATTTTTCTCACATTTTTTCTTTGTGGGCTCTTTCACCTCTTTTCTTACTTTGGGCTCTTTGGCCTCTTTTTATATATTTAAGTCCGGAGTCTCATCCCGACTTGTGGGGGAATCGTAGTCTCCATCATTCTTTCATCACATGGGACAATGCTTTAATAATTACGATCATCACACTTTTATTTACTTACAACTCAAAAATTGCAACTCAATACTAGAATTAAGATATGACTCTATATGAATGCCTCATGCATATGATTATGCAAAGCAATATCACAATGATGGTGTGTGTCATAATAAAACAGAACGGTGGAAGTTGCATGGCAATATATCTCGGAATGGCTATGAAAATGCCATAATAGGTAGGTATGGTGGCTGTTTTGAGGAAGATATAAGGTGGCTTATGTGTGAAAGAGCGTAGCATATCACGGGGTTTGGATGCACCGGCGAAGTTTACACCAACTCTCAAGGTGAGAAAGGGCAATGCACGGTACTGAAGAGGCTAGCAATGGTGGAAGGGTGAGAGAGTGTATAATCCATGGACTCGACATTAGTCATAAAGAACTCACATACTTATTGCAAAAGTTTATTTGCCCTCAAAACAAAGTACTAATACGCATGTTCCTATAGAGATAGATTTGTAGGAAAAGACCATCGCTCATCCCCGACCGCTACTCATAAGGAAGACAATAAAAAATAAATCATGCTCCAACTTCATCGCATAACGAGAGACCATACGTGCATGCTTCAGGAATCACAAAACTTAACACAAAAATTCTTACTAATCCACAATTACTCTCTAGAATGACTCTAATATCACCATCTTTATATCTCAAAACAAATGCAAGGAATCAAACTTCTCATATATTCAATGATCTTCATGTAATTTTTTGTTATATCCCTCTTCAACACCTTATCATATTAGGACTAAATTAAGAATCTAAGTAATTTGCCATACTATTTATAAGAATCTCAAAATAATATAAGTGAAGCATGCGAGTTCATCACTTTCTTCAAAATAAAACTGTTGCCGTGCTCTAAAAAGATATAAGTGAAGCACTAGAGCAACTACCTAGCTCAAAGGATATAAATGAAGCACATAGAGTATTCTAATAAATTCACGATTAATGTGTGTCCCTCTTAAAAGGTGTGTATAAAAAGGATGATTGTGGCAAACTCAGAAGAAAAGACTCATATAATACAAGATGCTCCAAGCAAAACACATATCATTTGGTGAATAGAAATATAGCCTCAAGTAATTTACCGATGGATCGTAGACAAAAGAGGGGATGCCGTCCGGGGCATCCCCAAGCTTAGATGCTTGGATGTCCTTGAATATTACCTTGGGGTGCCTTGGACATCCCCAAGCTCAGCGTCTTACCACTCCTTATTCCTCAGTCCATCGAAACTTCACCCAGAACTTGAAAACTTCACAACACAAAACTTAATAAAACACTCATGAGATCCATTAGTGAAACAAAGCAAATAACCACCTTTAGGTACTATTGTAAATTCACTCCTATTTTATATTGGTGTTATATCTACTATATTCTAACTACTTCAAGGTTCATACGCCTCAATACTACCCATAGATTCCTCAAAATAAGCAAACAACACAATGAAAACAGAATCTGTCAGAAACGGAACAGTCTGTAGTAATCTGGACTGTAGTCAAACTTATGTCACTCCAGAAATTCTAAAAAAAATAGGACAGCATGGGAAATTTTTATATCAGTAAAGTGAAAAAAATTAGAATTTTTCATTGCTCGAGCAGATCAGATCAATTATGTTACTGGGCGCAAAAGTTTATGTTTTCTCATAGAACCAAATCAACAATCTTCCAAGCCATCCCAAAGGTCTTACTTCGCACAAATACTAAATTAAACACTAAAACACAATCATAAAAGAATTATAATTGCATAAACACATAAAAACAGAAATGAAAAATATTGGGATGTCTCCCAAGAAGTGCTTTTCTTTAAAGCCCTTTAGCTAGTCATCGATAATTTTAATCATGCTCGCACAAAAGACAAGAATTGAAGCACAAAGAGAGAATCACAAAACATGTGACAAACACTTTTAAGTCTAACATACTTGCTATGCATAGTAACTTTATAAGAAAACAAATTATCAAAGAAAGCAAAAACTAGCATATGCAAGGAAAAAGAAAGAAACAATAGCAATCTCAACATAACGAGAGGTAATTTAGTGACATGAAAATTTCTAAAACCATATTTTCCTCTCTCATAATAATTGCATGTGGGGTCATATTCAAATGCAACAATATATCTATCACATAACATATTCTCTACATGATGCACATGCATGCAAATTTGACACTCTTCCAAAATAGTGGGATTGTCATCAAATGAAGTCATGACCTCTCCAAACCAACTTTCATAAAAAAATTCATAAGATTGATCACACTCCAAATATGTGGGATTATTTTTACGTAAAGTTGACACTCTTCCAAACCCACTTTCAATATTATTGCAAATATTATTACCAATATCATATTCATCATGAGGCTTAATTTTTTTTCAAGATCATAGGAAACATTATCACCCCAATCATGATCATTGCAATAAGTAGTGGACATAGTAAAATTAGCATCCCCAAGCTTAGGGGTTTGCATATCATTAGCACAATTGACATTAACCGAATTTATAGTAACACCATTGCAATCATGCTTTTCATTCAAGGATCTATCGTGAATCACTTCATAAATTTCTAATTTTAGCTCTTCATCACAATTTTCAGATTCACGAATTTCAAGCAAAACTTCGTAAAGATAATCTAATGCACTCAACTCACTAGCAATTGGTTCATCATAGTTGGATCTTTTTAAAATATTAACAAGTGGATGAGGATCCACAAACCTTATGGCTTCTGATTTCCAATAAACATGCAATTATACCAAGCAAACAAGCAAACAAGCAAACAAACCAAGTAAAACATAAGGCAAAAAAGGGCAAATAAAAAGGTAAATATTTTGATGTTTTTTTTCTTTCTGAAATTTTTTTCAAGTGGGAGATAGGAAATGAGAGGAAAATGGCGAATAATGTAAATGCAAGAGATGAGTGTTTATGATAGGTACTTGGTAGGCTTGATGTAGCACCTCCCCGGCAACGACGCCAGAAATTCTTCCTGCTACTTCTTGAGCTTGCGTTTGTTTTTTCTTGAAGAGGAAAGTTTGATGTAGCAAAGTAGAGATAAGAATTTACCTTAGTTAAGAACCAAGGTATCAATCCAGTAGCAGGAACGCACAAGTCTCCAAGGATAGCACCTGCACCAACAAACAAATTCTTGCACCAAACGCGATAAAGGGGTTGTCAATCCCTTCACGGTTACTTGCAAGGATGAGATCTGATAGAGATAGGTATAAAAGATAAATGAAACTCCAAAATAAAGTAAACTGAATAAATTTCATGAAGGTATTTTTGTGTTTTTGGTTTTATAGATCTCAAAATAATATGATAAGAATAGACCCCGGGGCCACAGTTTTCACTAGAGAGTTCCCTCATGAAAGAACGCATACGGTGGGTCTGTTGAGCAACTAATAGAGAAGTGAATAATTATGAGGAAATCAAAGGAAATGATCATGAATATAGGCATCCCCATGACAAGTAGACCGACTCCTGCCTGCATCTACTACTATTACTCCACACATCGACCGCTATCCAGCATGCATCTAGTGTATTAAGTTAACAAGAACGGAGTAACGCCTTAAGCAAGATGACATGATGTTGAGGGATAGATCCAATCAATATGAATAAACCCCCACCTTTTTATCCTTAGTGAAAAACAATACAAATACGTGCCCCGCTACCCATTATGTCACTGGGTGAGGACACCGCAAGATTGAACCCATTACAAAGCACCTCTCCCATTGCAAAAAAATGAATCTAGTTGGACAAACCAAATCAATAGATCGGAGAGAAATACAAAGAAATCTTAATCATGCATAAAAGAGTTCAGAGAAGACTCAAATAATATTCATAAATAATCTGATCATATACCCACAATTCATCGGATCTCAACAAACGGACCGCAAAAGAAGATTACATAGAATAGATGCCCAAGAACATCGAGGATAACATTGTATTGAAGATCAAAGAGATAGAAAAATCCATCTAGATACTAGCAATGGACCCGTAGGTCTATGGTAAACTACTCACACATCATCAGAAGGACATCTATGTTGTCGTAGAGGCCTTCCCTGATTGAGTGCTCCTCCGGTAGAGTACCGGAACAGGTATCCATATGGGATATCATGAGGACAGAAACTTGCGGTGGAGAAAAAGAATTTTGGTGTTCCCTTTGGTATACGGGGAATATTTGGGTATTTATGGAGCCGAGATTAGGGTTTGAGGTGCCTCAAGGGGCCCACAATCTGATAGGGCGCCCCTTAGACCGCGCTTGGTGAGCTTGTGGCTCACCCGTGGCTCTTCTGGCCTTCTCCCGAAGCTTCATAGTGTCTTCTTGTCCAAGAAAAATCATCAAAAAGTTTTGTTCTGTCTGGCTTCCATTTGGTATTGATTTTCCGTAAAAGGCAAAAACAAGGAAAAAAATAGCAACTAGCACTGGGCACTAGGTTAATAGGTTAGTCCTGAAAAAATGATATAAAATAGCGTACTAGTGCATATAAAACATCCAAGATGGATAATATAATAGCATGGAATGATAATAAAATTATAGATATGTTGGAGACATATCAAACAACCTGGTGATACTTCCGAGAAGATAGTTAGAAAATCACGAACCACCGATAAGTTATCAAGCTCTGAAACAATCAGGCTTTTCAAGGGAAGACAATATGATCAAAAGAGTGAGAGGTTCACATAATCCTAACTCATTGATACTAAGTAGCACGATCAATCTTAGAATGATGATTTCGGAACCAACACACAAAGAATGAAATTATCGTTCATTACTACCAAACAACCGGGTTGCTAGGAGTATTGATTTCACACATCATGGTTCATTTGTCGGCATTCCAGTTACAACCAATCGGAGACTAAGAAATAAATTATGATGGCGAGAAGTATCACTATATCAAGAAGCCATAAGAGGTGGTGCAATTCCCATGGCATACTTGATAAGAAAGAGGGTAAGACTCTAAGGTAGAACAGATTTAGAAGCTGGATTGGCATTCTTGATTTGTGGGATACAACTGCTTTGACCCAATCCTAGATATGGATGAGGTACTGGAGTTTGTTTCTCCTAGTCATTCTGAAGTAGATTGGCTTGACGGACCACAGGAATAATAGGCACCGATGAACAAAAATGCATACAAACTCTTGACTGTCAACTGATAGGTGAAGGTCGGAATTCCACCGAAGAGGGGCAACTCAAAGTAACACATGATTTTCTAAGTTGCGGATGCATAGATTAACATGTCGAACAAGGCTCAACATATTTCTTCCGGATAACCCATGCAGAAAGGGAGGATTGTCATACTCATAATTATGGAATGTAGAACTCATCAAGAGCACTTTTGTGTTGATATTTTGGTTCAAAAGAACTTCTACCAAGGATGGTTCATGGTATTGGAAGAATGATACACCACAGACCTTGAAGACTAGAACAAGGTTACTAATAACCCTAAGGAGCAACAATCACTACCAACATGAATGAGCCGGATGAACCGTGGGCTCAAGAACCCAAAAGTAGAATACCTACTAACTAAATGGCATCATGAGGCGCTTTCGAGAATAATGGTAAGAATTATCACACCGGGGATACGACACAAAGGTTGAATCTATGGGTGGTTCACTTAAGATGAAATAGTTTCCTATTAACTTCAATAGATATTTTAAGGTAATGGAATACCCCAACACAATAATTTGTGTGTCTAGTCTGGCTAAAAGACATCAGAACATGGAGAAAGAATTTGCAAATTCATAAGTTTATTTAGAAACCTTGGACAACTCGGACATCATAACGACTGTACGGGCCTGAAATATAAGACAACCTGCAAGACAACTGACAACATAACAACTGAATTATTATGGAAACACCAATCCAAGAAGACAACACCTTTCCTATAAGTTTCCAACATAGTAAAACGTCATCCTCGTAGATAGATGAGAAAGCCTAGTTCTTAATCCCCGTAGAAAAGAAGAGGGTGATTAAGAATTAGAGAGACATGTGATAAGGAGTAAAAAGAGGCTTACGTTACCTTCCACAATCAATTCCCTTATGTAACTAAAACATTTCTAGACTTGACTTCGACAAGTTTGTCTTGGTAATCCTACAGGCAGTCAGTTTCTGATACCAAAGCTATAGGGACCTCGATTCTAAGTCACACCGATCTAGCAAGTAACACATTGTAGCATTTTGCAGCTTCGCGCAAGGTAACCAACGGCTACCGCCTTTACCTTGGTCGGGGATGTTTGGGTCTTTTGGCTCACATATATGATTGTGACACTAGCATCCATATGACAAAGAACCCGGGTCAACATGACTAGTCATAAACCAAGGTGGCACAATGTACGGGGACAGGCATACGTAACCCAATAATGCACGTGTCGGTCATCAGCGTATAGTCGTAGCAAGCTACAAGGACTCCAGTAAACACCATGTGACATTTCCCCATAGGGACAGACACATGAGCAAACAAGCATACATGCCAGTCAAACCATGTGTTCCGGAGCAGTAGCGAACTTCCAAGGCTCAGTGGGCATTTCGTTGTAGGAAAGGCGACCAAAGGCAGATAAATAGGTGTCGGATCCCACACATACCAATGCATTTCAAAACATACACACAATATGCACAATATGTGTAGATACAACATGGCATCACAACATAACTCTATGACTCAAAGTATTTATTTACAAGGCTCCAAGGAGCTATACATAGCATCATATTACAAGCATGGGTCTCATGACCCAACATACAAAGGCATACAAGCAACTAAAGCATAACGTGTCTGCGTACAGAGAACTAGAAATGAAAAGGCTGAGGAAGACTGACTATCTACAAGACTGTCGGTGTACTAAGATAGGGGTACCCTAGTACCCCGAACTCGTGCACGGACAGTGGCAGCGCCCCACGGCTGGGCCGGCCTGCCGACCACCAAGACCCTCAGCAACCCCCTTGGAGCCATTCAAGAACAGAGCAGTCAAGACCCCGGCAAGAGGAGCTTGCCGGGAAGGCCACTCAAGGCGCAAAGGAAACAAGGCCCGGCAAGAGGAGCTTGCCGGGAAGGCAATGGCGCCGAACCCCAAAGCGCGACAAGGTTCCCACCGCGGCAAGGCGCTTGCCGGGGCGGGCGACCTCTCTTCGTCTCCGCTCCAGCTCACCCGCCAACGTGTCACCACGGGGCTCTCCCAAGGACGCGTGTCGGGGGGCTGTGCAGCCAGCGGGGAGTAGCGACAAGCAGCGCTGACAGGCCACTATCATGGCGGACGGAGGCACACTTAACGGTCCCTGTTACACTGTTCGGGCGACCGTGACGGGCATTGATGACTCTTGTCCCTTGCCGTCGAAGTTAGGTGTAGGTTACTGTACACTGTACATAGCGGTGTACCAACCTAGGTTATTACCATTGTAACCTTGTCTACTTGCGATATGTGGTAACCCCTTGAGCCTATAAAAGGAGGGCCGAGGGTAACGTAGAGGAGGTTCGATTCGGCTGGGCTTCTAGCTAGCTCGAGCTTAGTTCATCACACTCAAGTTAGGTCTTGTAGCCAGCATCGCTCCCTAGCAAGAACACGAGATAATCCACAAAGCAGCGGAGGAGTATTATCTCTCGGAGAGCTCGAAGCTGGGTAAAAACCCTCTCGTGCGCATCGCCTCGACCCGCTCTTTGCGCGGTCTCCGCCCCCCTCCGAACCACAAAGGGACCCAGGTCCCGTAGGTGCTCGTGGGGGCACGATCAGCTCTCATCCCCCCGACATCTTTGGCGCGCCAGGTAGGGGGCGTCGAGGCTGTGTGAACCCGGTCTGGCGGTCGCACTAGCGACTCCATCGACGTCTTCGTCGACATGGCGCCGAAGAAGAAGCCTTCGGCAGCAGCTGAGCCGTTCGCATCGAACCCACCACCACTGGAGCCGTCAGGCGGTGGGGGAAACGCTGGCGGAGGGACCGGCGTCATCGAAGGAGCCCACGATGCCGCCAGGTCCAAGGACAACGCGGCGCGGGCGTCGGCGTCCGAGTCTGCACCGTGTCCTTCGCAGGAGGCGTGGGACAGACAGCGCCATGATACCCGCGGCACCATACGCTCATTGGATCAAGGCCAAGCCGGAGGATCCCGAGGCCCTCGAGACCCGCATGCGCCTCAGCATGCCGGTACGAGTGGGGTACGGACCCTAGGGCGGGATGCTGCTCCTCCTAACTTGGTTAGGAGTCCGAGCACATCCCGTTCTTCGCTCCGTACACCGTTGCCGCCAACCACACCAGCGGAAGCCTTGGCAAGAGCTCAACTGCTCCTAGATTACCCTCCAACGGCCGATAAGGTCGATGAATGGAGAGCCACAATTCAAAGTCTCATCGGCTTCGCCAACGGCGACGTCCCGTGGCAACCAAAGTGCCGCGCCGCGACGGGCGACAAGGCTCGAGTCGATGGCGGCGAGACTTGCGGGTGCACCCACCGTACACTCCCCTTCCCGAAGGCCAAGATCGCCGACTCGCCGGATCCACCTCGACAGCGACTCCAGGGCGTCGTCGGATCCACGAGTTCGTCGCGACCAACGCCAAGTTCTTCGAGCGGCAAGAAGAGGACGCCGAACCCGAATCGAAGGCCAAGAGAAGCGCCGTCAATCGACCAACGCGCGGGCCCACCGTCGATATGCATGCGCCCGGGGAACCAGCGACTTGTCGTCTGTGATAGGTTGCCCTGCGTTCACTCGTGAGCTGCGGCAAGTCCGGTGGCCCGACAAGAAGAACTTCAAACCAGATGTGCGGAGAAATACGGCGGCAGGACACATCCATCGGAGTTCCTCGGCATCTACACCATCGCGGTGCAAGCTGCGGGGGCGAGACGACAAGATCCTCGCCAACTACTTCCCTTGGTACTCAAACCAAATGTCGATCTTGGCTCATGCACTTGCGGATGGCTCTATTTCTTCTTGGGCAGATTTATGGCACCGGTTTGTTGGCGCCTTCACGGTGCCACAAGCCTCATGGCAGGAGAGTGATCTCCACCTGCTTGCCCGGAAGGAGGAGTCTCGCGCAAATTCATCCGAGATTCATTCAAGTGCACTATAACATCCCGGGCGTCCACCCTGCGCAGTGATTAGTGCATTCCATCGAATGTGCGAAATCGCAGGATGAGGAGGAGATGGCGATGTGCAAAGTGAAGGACGTCCACGAGCTCACGCCCTGGCCGACAAGTGTGCACGCTGCTGAAGAAGGAAGAAGGCTCCTGGAGAGGGTGTGGGAGCAGAGTCGACCGTGAGGGACCGCCCGGCAAGGAATAGCCGTGGCGGAACAACAGGAGGAAGAAAACCAAGAAGTACTAGTTGTCGAGCAGTCCGGCAAGGATGGTGCCGCCAACCAAGCCAAGGCCGGTGGCTCTGGCAAGGAGGTTGCCGTTGACACCGACCGCCAAGCTGTGGGACGCCGACAAGCCCTGGCAGCTCCAACAAGCGATCTTGTAAAATTCACCGCACTAAGGGCCATGATCTCGAGCTGCAAGAAAGTCGAGCAGCTTGTTGAGCTCTGAAAGCTGAATCTGAGCGGCGTAGATAAAGAGAAAGCCCAAGAAGGTGCAGGTGCGGCATGTAAAAGATACCCGGCGGGGAGGACGCGCGGCAAGGCCAAGCAGCGGCAAGGAGACAGACCTCCCGTCGCGCGACAAAGAAGAAGATGAAGATGAAGATGGCGAGGACTATGAAGATGATGAAGGCGATGAGCAGGAGTTTCAAAAGGCAACAGAGGTCCTTTGCGTCGGCGGTGGTGCGTCTCGCACACCTCACACCGCCAACTCAAGCAATGGATGCATGAGGTCAATGCAGCAGAACCATCCATAGAGTCACGCAAGCCTCTCGAAGTGGTCCAAGACGCCCATCATCTTTGACCTTGAGGATCACCCGATCGCATCACTGCGGTCGGTGTTTGCCGATGTTGGTCTCACCAACCATCCGCAACCTCAAGGTCACAAAGATGCTGGTTGACGGCGGGGCCGGCCTGAACTTGATCTCCTCCACAGTGCTCCAGAAACTTCAAATCCCTGACAGCGAGCTCGAAGAAACTGGTACTTTCCAAGGAATCAACCAAGGAAGGAGCAAGCCCAAGGGGAAGATCACATTGCCGGTAACCTTCGGCAGTGAGCTCAACTTCAGAACTGAGAGGGTCACGTTCGACGTCGCCGATTTCCCATTGCCCTACAATGGCATACTTGGCCGTCCGGCACTCGCCAAGTTCATGGCCGCCTCTCACTATGCATACAACCTACTCAAGATGCCCGGCCCGATAAGTGTCATTTCTGTCCACGGCGACAAGAAGGATGCACTTATCTGCGCCGACAAGATTTACCGGGATGCAGCAGCCGCGACGGATAGCAAACCACTTACGCTGGAGCTCCGGGCGAAGAAGAAGACCACCAGGTCGGCAAGAGCTCTGTTGCCCACTCCGCAAGCGCACCTCTTGGTGCTGCGCTACCATCGAGGACGCACCATCGAGCTCCACCGGCAAGTGCAACAAGACAATGGCAGCCCCGCGAAAGACCAAGAAGGTGCCCGCCAAGGAGGACGGCACTGGTGGTACCTACACCATCAGTGCCACGCTTGATCCTAAATAGGAAGGCGAGCTCGTTGCTTTCTGCAGGCGAATGTCGATGTGTTTGCATGGCAACCATCGATATCCCGGTGTTCCTGGAGAGTAATTGAGCACCACCTAGCTGTCTGTCCTCACACGCGGCCCGTCAAGCAAAAAGTTAGGAAGCAGGTGGAGCACCAAGAATTCATAGCGAAGAGATCAAGAAATTGGAAGCAGCGGGGCTTGTCGGAGAGTCCTCCACCCCCGTGGTTGGCCAATCCGGTAGTAGTACGCAAGGCTAATGGGAAATGGAGACTTTGTATTGACTTCACGGATGTTAATAAAGCTTGTCCCAGGACCCATTTCCCTTGCAGCGTATCGACCAGATTGTTGACTCCACGGTGAGTGCGATCTGCTTCGTTTCTTGATGCATATTCAGGATATCATCAGATCTTCATGGCGAAGAGGATGAAGAAAACCGCATTCATCACACCATGTGGCACGATCTGCTTTATACGGATGCCTTCGGTTTGAAGAATGCTGGTTCAACCTTTGCAAGGGTAGTCCATGATGCTTTTGGACCACAGATACACAGAAATGTAGAAGCCTACATGGATGACATAGTGGTCAAGAGCAAGGACAGAGCGACTCTGATTCAGGATTTGGATGAGACGTTTGCAAATTTGCGCAAGATCAACCTCAAGCTCAACCCCGAGAAGTGCGTGTTTGGAGTCCCTTCCGGCAAGCTTCTCGGGTTCTTTGTATCTCAGCGGGGAATTGAAGCCAACCCCGACAAGATCAAGGCCATTGAACAGATCGAAGCACCAAAGCGCATTAAGGATGTCAGGAGGCTTGCCGGTTGCGTGGCTGCTCTCAGCAGGTTCATCTCTAAGTCTGCTGAGCGCGCCCTGCCGTTTTTCAAGATTTTGAAAAAGGCAGGTCCAATGAAATGGACTCCGGCGGAGGCTGCGCTGCAGAGACTTGAAGGATACCTGTCCTCCACTCCAATACTTGTCGCACCTAAACCGCGAGAGAAGTTGCTGCTGTATATAGCGGCGACCAATCAAGTGGTTAGTGCTGCGTTAGTAGCGGAGAGGAGGCATATGATGAGCCGGCAACCGAGGGTGCGTCCGGCGACGAGCGGGGCTTCGCCGTCAAGCTCCGGTCCCGACAACGACGGATCAGCGAGGTTGCGACAAGATACGGAAGAAGATGGTGCAGCGCCAGATCTAGTTTGTCGGTTCCCTTCGCGGGGCTAGATCAAGGTACTCGGTGTGCGAAGCTGCTTTTCGGCCTGCTCATGGCCTCGAAAGCTGCGCCATTACTTCCAAGCACATGAGATAACAGTTGTCACTCGCTTTCGGCTGAAGAGGATTTTGCAAAATCCGAAGCAACAGCAGGATTGTTGAGTGGGCCTGGAATTGTCAAGCTTTGGTCTTAAGTTGAAAGCACTTCAACTATCTGAGCTGGGCATTGGCAGAATTCATAGCGGAGTGGGCGCCAACGCAGGATGAAGAGATTCCAGAGACAAGCATCCCGTCAAGGAGACAAATAAAGAGTGGCTGATGTACTTTGACGGTGCCTTCTCGCTGCAAAGGCGCCGGTGCGGCGTGCTTATCGCACCCACCGGAGAGCACCTCAAGTACATAGTCCAGATGCACTTTCCCAAGGAACAAGCAACGAACAATACTGCCGAGTATGAAGGATTGCTTGCGGTCTCGAGATTCTTTGTGGACCTTGGGATCAAGAAGCTCATTGTCGTGGAGACTCACAACTTGTCGTCCGCCAAGTAAATAAGGATTATCAGAGTCCGATGATGGAAGCCTACGTCGATGAAGTGAGGAAGCTGGAAGAGCACTTTGAAGGCCTGCAAATGGAACACATTCCAAGAACACAGAATGATATAGCTGATAGCCTCTCCAAATGTGCCGCACTTAAGTTGCCTGTGGAACCAGGGATTTTTGTGCTCAAGCTGACTCAGCCAACCCTGACACCATCAACAGGGCAGAGCAAGAAGAGAAAATTGGTTTCCGGCGACTACTTCCCGGCAGAGCTCTCTGAAGCCGCCGCCAAGAAGGTCCCTAGAACCAATGCAAATATCACTGAGGAGCAGTCTGCTCCGACAAACCACGCAGTTTGTATCGTTGAAGCAAACGCTCCCGACAAGCTTAGCTCCGGCAAGCTTGACGGGGAACATCGAGCTCCGGTGGACCCGCAGGTCCTCGCCGTAGAAGCTGATGGTCCCGCAGTGACAGATGAGCCTTTAGTCCTCGTTGTCGAGCCACAGGCTCCAACATGGGCACAGCAGATCGTCCATTTCCTTCAGACAGGATAACTTCCCGAAGAGCAAGAAGAAGCAGAAAAAGTAGCCCGGCAGTCAAGTATGTACCAGTTTGTTGACAACATCCTGTACAGAAGAAGACTCAACGGAGTGAAATTGAAGTGTATTTGCCGGGAAGATGGACAGAAGCTGTTGGCGGAGATACGGAGGCATATGTGGTCACCACATTGGCGCAAGAGCACTTGCCGGCAAAGCTTTCGGCAAGGTTTCTTCTGCTCGAAGCCCTTCAGGATGCAACGCACAAGTAACCAAGTGTGAAGCGTGCAAGTTCCATTCAAGACAGATACACCAGCCAGCTCAAGCTCTCCAGACGATCCCTTTATCCGGCCCTTCTCGGTGCGGGGCTCGACATCTCGGCCCCTTCCCCGAGCTGTCGGGGCTTTGAGTACTTGTTTGTCGCGAATCGACAAGTTCACAAAGTGGCCGAAGTGGAACCAGTGAGGAAGGTGACCGCACGATCGGCCGTCAAGTTCTTCAGTCAATTGTTTGCCGTTTTGGGATCCCTAACCGGATCATCACCGACAACGGCACACAATTCACGAGTCGCACCTTCATGCAGTATGCCCAAGATCCTGGCGCCAAGATCTGCTTTGCTTCCGTTGCTCATCCGAGAAGCAACGGTCAAGCGAGAGAGCAAACGCTGAAGTGCTGCGAGGACTCAAGACCGAACTTTCAACAGGCTGCACAAGTGCGGAAGGAACTGGATCGAGGAGCTGCCGGTGGTTCTTTGGTCGATCAGACGACGCCAAATCGAGCCATCGGCGGACACCCTTTGCTCTAGTCTACGGGCAGAGGCAGTTCTCCCCACGGAACTCAGATACGGGTCACCTCGAGTGCTCGCTTATGATGAGCTTGAGCAAGAGCAGCTGCGACAAGAAGACGCTGCTCCTCGAGGAAGATCGTCTTCGAGCTGCTGACGAGCTGCTCGTTACCAGCAAGCTTTGCGTCGCTACCATAGCCGCAAAGTTAATGCCGAAGCTTCGAGGAAGGCGACCTTGTTCTTCGCGCGTTCAATCCGCCAAGAATTCTAACAAGTTGGCCTTGAAGTGGGAAGGCCCTTATCGGGTAAAAGCGAGTCACTAGGCCGGCGCTGTCCGCTTTGAGACGAAGACGGCTTTCCGCGAGCAATTCCTGGAACATAGAGCATCTTCAGTAAGTTTTACCCATGAGGCACGGTGCGGAATCCATTCCGGCAACCACCCTTTGTACAAGTCTTGCCGCTGTTGCATGTAATCCTTTGTACAAAGCGAGGCGCAGACCCGATGCATCGATAAAGCCTATGGTTGCGCACATTTTGTTAATACATGCTTTCATAATCATATATGCATGTGTTTACTAACAACCTTGTGCAGCACCCACACCCGATAGCGATAATGAGCCATTAGGCTTCACAACTTTCTTTTCTCTTCTTTCTTCTCAAACAAGAAGAAGGTTCATCCACCCAAAAGTTAACCGGGGAGAGGAGGAGATAATGATGTGGGCGATAAGCGTCGCTCGAGGAACCATCGCCTTGCCGGAAAATGGACGACGAGAAAAGCTAAGTTGCTAAGTTTAGCGACCAGTTTTAAGTTTTAAAGTTATCTTCCTCGAACGATAAGTACTTTGTATGGAAAACCTGTGCGCGGAGGAACCAAATCGTACTGGTCGCACCCTTATTTTGTTTCGAGTCCGCTCAACAACTTAAGTGAGCTGCGACTAGTCCGCGACAACGTTGCTTGTCGGTAGCGACCCCGCCAGCAGGCTGCTGAAGTTCCGCACTCGGCGCTCGCGGCAAGGGTGCCTGCACCGACAAGTTCCCCTAAAAGCGTAGGGTAAAGACATACAAGGGAAGAAATCGAGTAAAGGAAATAACGTTGCATTCGGCTGCCTAAGATAGTATGTATTGCAAAAATAACCTATCGTGGCACTAGCTAAATTGTTCTTGGAACCAAAATAACAGCGAAGAGAAGAAAGATGCGCCGACGTCCAAGCCCCGGCAAGCTAGAGTTGCCCGGGGGCTGCGGCAAGCCAGAGTTGCCGGGGGCCGCGGCAAGCAAGGGTTACCGGGGTCTGCGGCAAGCCAGAATTGCCGGAGGCTGCGGTATCAGATAAGCCTTTCGTCCTTCTTCAAACTTCCCTCTTTCATTAAAAACATTCTACTCGGATCTGAGACGTGGAGAGTGAAAACATGAAAGAGAGGATTACAAGTTCTTAAATGCAGATAAGGCCCGAAGGCTTACAAATTAAAAAGATAAGATGCCCGTAATCCCTTTTCTGTCCCTATCTTCAGGAGGTAGGTTGAGGAGGCGGGAAGGGCAAAAGAAGCGCCTACGCGAGCTACAGGTGCCAGAAGGCACCAAGAGAACATGCCGGGGACTCTCCAAAGGCTTGACGGGGATGGCGTCGACGGAGGCAGAGCTCGAAGATGGGGCGGCAGGACGTCAGCACGCTGTCGAGGGCACTACGCCCTCGTACTCCAACTTGACGGCCTTGCCGCCATCCCTCTTCCCCTTCCGCAGCCTCCCCATGCCAGCAACCCAAGGAGACGACCCCGGGGAGTTCAAGGCGCCGGCGACGCGGATGATGGGGTCGCCGGTGACGCGCAGGGCAGCGCCCGACAACTAGTCGGGCCTGCTACCCTCGTCGGCGCTGTCGCTCTCCTCCTCGTCACTCTCGCTTGAGGAGGAATCGTCGCTGTCGGAGGAGCTATCCACGCAGCACCTCACCCGAGTGCCAAGATCCCCGAAGACCTTGACGGAGAGGAGATCACCCTCCATTAACTTAAAATGGAGGGTAAACCCCGCCAAGAGGTTGTGGATGCGGCTAACGTCTTCCACCCACGATCAAGGTACATCACATTAGGGGCTGGGAATCGGCGCGGGCTCGTGCATCGCTGATCCCACAGCCCTCATGTGCAACCTTAACGTCTCGGCGGATCCGACTCCATCGCCATCGCGAACGGAGCTGGGAGCCGGAGACGACGACGAGGCGCCCAGCGCAGCTTGACGAAGAACTCGCAAGGGTCGTCCCCCGTATGGACCGCCGCGGGGAAAGGAGTCACCGGCGGGGGCGGAGACGGCGCGCCGCCCTGCCCGCCTCTTCCCCGAGCACCTCGGGCTCGTCCACGGCCTCGCCCTCGGGGAGGAACCGCCGACGGAGGCGGAGACGGCGCACCGCCTCACCCGCCTCTCCCTCGGGCTCCTCGGCCTCGTCCACGACCTCGCCCCCTCCCTCTTCCCCTCGCGGCTGGCTCAGCCACCACGGGCATGGGATTGGGAGGGGTGCGATGCCCAGCTGCGACCCTCGCTGCCACCGACGAAGAACCAAGGTTCTCTTTCTCCATGGGGAATGGGAGAAAGGGGAGCAAGAAGCTGAAGGGAGGAAGGATGGGAGAATGCGGGCTTCTGCGTTCCCCTTCCGTCCCTCTTAAAAAGAGCAAGGTGGGGGCTCGGCCGCCCCGCTCGGCGAATCGAGGCGCAGGATGAGTAGGGAATCAGGGCAGACCTGCTGCCTCTGCTCGCAACGGCCAAGTTTCCCACTTCCACCGCCCGTGACCCCGGGTGCATGGGAACCACGTGGCGGAGATGCAGAATCGAGGCGACGGATGAGGCGACCTCACAGCGCCCACTTCACCCACGACGCCACGATTAACGCAGCGTGCCGTTCAGAGAAACGCGATGGGCGTGCCGTTCGTGGGAGGCGTGGTGGGTCCAAGCGCAGTAACGGCGTAATCAAGACCACGCGCGCCCGTGCACTGTTTTGGGCCTGGCCCATGAGCTTGGCGCTGCAGGTGGCCCAGGCCCGGGGGCTCCTGTCGGTGTACTAAGATAGGGGTACCCTAGTACCCCGAACTCGTGCACGGACAGTGGCAGCGCCCCACGGCCGGGCCGGCCTGCCGACCGCCAAGACCCTCAGCAACCCCCTTGGAGCCATTCAAGAACAAAGAAGTCAAGACCCGGCAAGAGGAGCTTGCGGAAGGCCTCAAGGCGCCAAAACAAGGCCCGGCAAGAGGAGCTTGCCGGGAAGTCTTGGCGCGCCGAACCCCTAAGCGACGAAAGGTTCCCACCGCGGCAAGGCGCTTGCGGGCGGCGACCTCTCTTCGTCTCGCTCCAGCTCACCCGCCAGCGTGTCACCAGGGCTCTCCCAGGGCAGCGTGTCGGGGGCTGTGCAGCCAGCGGGGAGTAGCGACAACAAGCTGACAGCCACTATCGTGGCGGACGGAGGCACACTTAGCGGTCCTGTTACCTTTGTTCGAGGCGACCGTGATGGGCATTGATGACTCTTGTCCCTTGCCGTCAGAGTTAGGTGTAGGTTACTGTACACTGTACATAGCGTTGTACCAACCTAGGTTATTACCATTGTAACCTTGTCTACTTGCGATATGTGGTAACCCCTTGAGCCTATAAAAGGAGGGCCGAGGGCAACGTAGAGGAGGTTCGATTCGGCTGGGCTTCTAGCTAGCTCGAGCTTAGTTCATCACACTCAAGTTAGGTCTTGTAGCCAGCATCGCTCCCTAGCAAGAACACGAGATAATCCACAAAGCAGCAGTAGGAGTATTATCTCTCCGGAGAGCTCCGAAGCTGGGTAAAAACCCTCTCGTGCGCATCGCCACGACACGCTCTTTGCGCGGTCTCCGCCCCCCTCCGAACCACAAAGGGACCCAGGTCCTGTAGGTGCTCGTGGGGGCACGATCAGCTCTCATCCCCCCGACAAAGACCGTACATAGGAACCAGACCTCCGTCTGGGATTCCCAAACTACTCGTCGAAGCCCATGTGGAACTACTAGTGAGACTGAAGTCTCTTCTGCAAAAAGATAATTAAGAAACCGTGAGAACAAAGGTAATCGGGCAAGACTTACATAAGAACTAACCACTTATCCATCAGTATCAACAAGGGGGTTGTGGAGTTTATCTGTAGCAAGCCAGCTTTGACTCCATGGCTATCCTGTATTACGACTACTAGTAACTTCTTTGAGGTCAGAAAGCGCACACGATTCCACATATTCACCATATCAATACACCACTATGGATCCTCTCCCATCTCCCTATGAGAAGGCCATCCAAAACACTCACACTTATCTTGCGCATTTCAAGGTATCCACTTAAAATTCTCTATGAACCATATAAGCCTCCAAGTAGTCCATATCCAAGGATGTGGCTATTCTAATAGATCTTTTTACCCTGCAGGGGTGTACTTCTTCATACATGCTCTCACCACTTACCACCATATACACGTCATGTATCTTGGCAACCTTCATGTGGAAGCCTGGCAAGGGTGTCAGCCACTACCTGACTAACCACGCAAGGATCTAGCCCAGGTTTATCGCCTATCTGAGGGTGAACCCGTAAGGGAAGTCTGGCTAAAGTTTCCATCACCGCCCCAAACGATGTGTGTAGGGTTCCAAAGTCCACCGCGACGGATGGCACTACGCTTGGTACATCGGGCCATGGTGCCTAGTCTGTCCCAAGCCCACATACCAGGTGCGACTTGGTAGACAAATAATGCGACCTACAAACACCAGAAATTAGTTGCACCTCCTGGACAGAGATCAAGACTATTAATAAGTTGAGAGGGGCACTTAAGCATTCCAATGTGTGGTACTAACTAGTATTGGATAACATACACAAAACTCAGCTCTTAAGGACGGTCTCGATGAGACAACAAACCATGTACTCTTACATGGCCTCTCATCGCTACCTTTACCAAATCGTGTTCACACACTTAGCTCTCACATAGAAGGCATGAACGCAACAATTCCAATTCATCGCCCACATGGATTCGACCCTACATGACTCTAAACATAGCAAGCAAGACAAACAAACATGGATGAGTAGTCACATAATGGCTCAAGCAATTCCTACTATGCTAAGATGTTTTAACTATTTACTCTGACAAAGACAGGTCATGCAGAGAAATGGGTTCAACTACCACAACATGTAATAGTTGAATTGTTGTTGTGCTAATGCATTAAAAGAGAGCATGAGCGAGAGAGTAGGATTTTATTGACGTGATCAAGGGAGTTTCCTTTCCTGACACTTCTGAAGATAGCACTGCTCTTCATCGGTGTTAAAGATCTCAACGCAGGAACTAATAAGCAAAGGTGAAACTTTCAATTCATGGGAATGATGCACATCTATATGCATGGTATGTCATGTCAAGGTACTAAATTTACCTAATGCATGGCTAGCCAAGTTAATTGAAGTGGAGTTCAACCCTACATCAAATTCCAACTCCAAATCTATTTATCAAGTTTTCCCTAATCATGATTTTCCCTAAAGAGTGGGGTTAACTTGTCCAAACATGCATAAACATGGCATAAACAAATTCTTGATATTTTTCTGATAATTTTCATATATAAATTATTTCATTTAGAGTAACGGTTGATTTTCGAAGAATTTTTAAATTTTGAACTATTTTCTAGAATTTGTAAATCTTTTCTGATTTATTTTAAATCCAGGAAACACTTATTACGTTAGCACTATGTCAGCAGGTCGGCCGGGGTCAAACTGACAATTGGGTCCCACTGGTCAGTGACACACTAGTTAACAGAGGGTTCAAAGTTAAACTACATCATTAACAAGGAGGGGGCCCACATGTGAGTAGCTATGGGGGTTAGGCTAATTATGGTTAAGCGCTTAACTAACCTCTTCACTAATCGGGCCCACATGGCAGTGTCATAGACCCGCGGTTCGACGTTGATGACCAAAGAACATGACAGAAGCATATCGGGATCGGGTTGCGGGCAAGCATTTGCCTCGCTGTTTGCGTTTACGAGTTGCTGGGTTTCACGTGCATGGTATGGAAGAGGCGAGAGGAGCTAGGGTGAGCTGTGGCCACGGCGGCGACGAGCAATGGCGGCGGCCAAAGTATGGGATGTCAAACGTGATGTTGTGGCTCTCCATTTGCCCAACTGGGAAGTGCTACAACCTCCTGCGAGCACACTGAGCATGCTTGCGTGGTCGGTTTGGTGGGGGGCTGCTAGCTATGGTGCCTATGCAGCGGCGACGAAGAGCTCCGGCCATGTTGGGGGGGGGGGGGTTAGCTAGAGGACACGTGTGAGTTAGAGAGCAAGGGGAGAGCAAGAGGGGCTCTTGAGGATGCGAAAAGAGCGGTTCAGCGGCCTCGGTGATGCGCTGATAATGTCGGATCGATGATGGCGAGCGACATGCAGAGGCGATGAAGACGGGGTCGATGCCATCGATTCCGTGCTCTTCCAAATGCGCCGTTCGGCTTGAGGAGGAAGCGAAGCTCAACGGAGTGTTTGGACAAGTTGGAGTGGTGTGTGGTCATCGTTGGCCACGTGGGAGGGCAGCAATGGCCAGTGAGAGCTCTCAGTGTCTCTTAGATTTGAGGGCTAGAGGAGAGGAAGGGAGTTCCAGAGCGAGGAAAAGGCAGAGTGATTCGGGCATGTCTCCCAGCGCGAGGATTGGCATGGGTAGGCCAAGCAGGAGGTGGCTGCGGGAGCGTGCACATGCTGGCATGCCCTCGTGCCTACTGCCACGAGGTTGAAGACAACTGCTCCACCTCGGGTGGGCTGGGCGGCAGCTAGGCCGGCTACTATAGCAGGTAAGCCCAGGTGCGCACATTCTCTTTCCCTATTTCTATTTCATTTTAAATTATTTCTTCAGTCTATTTTGCATATTAAAATATAAAGCCATTTTATAAAATTTTGAAAATTCATGTGTGCACTAAGTGGACTTATTTATTGGATTAATTCCAGGCCCTAAATAAATTTTTCTGCGATTCCAAAAATATTGGTATGAACTTTAACTCCTGCCAATATTTTCTTGGACTCATTTGAAAGGATTTTTAACTTGATCAATTCTGAAATGATTCCTGAGGGTTTCAACTACTTTCATAAATTTTAATATGATGCATGATGCTCTCGAATGCAACTAATATAATTATTTACAGACAATATTCTAGGGTTGTGACATAATTTCTCACCTGTTCGTCGAAGTTGCACAAATGGTATACCTTTAGAAACCTGCTGAAAACGGAAACTTTTTCTAATATAGTTAACCTTTTTTTTTGACATGCACCAATTTGGTTTAACCAATTTTTGGAATAAGAATATTTACATAGCCTTGGAAAGTTGTTGAATAGGAAGAAATTCTTCAGGTAGAGCATGTTTGTTTCCAATTTGTAATGGTTTGGGAGAATTATTTTAAAACACAAAAACAACATACTTTGTGTGTTTTTGCACAAGTAAATACACAATGTGCCTCATTTAGAAGAATTTTTGAACTTTCCTGGACCGACCACGTGAACTCCTAGCAAAAGTGTTTTTTAGACTTTGCATTTTATTCCTTTTTCTAATAAGAAACACACTCCATGTAGCAGTTGAACCGTTGGTTGTTTTCACTTTGAACTTCTCACAGTTTTTTACCCATAACTCCTTAAACACTCAATGAAATTGAGCAAAAGATATAGCATTAGAAAGCCATCGAAAAGAAGCAACTTTACGTGTTGAGCAGGTTTTTTCATTCGCAACGATTTAAGAGCTTTATATGAATATGTTAAAACTAATTTTTTAGAATGATATAGACAAATTTTTTGAAACGTTTAACGAAATAGATCATATGATATCATGTTGGAGACAGTTTGAACAGGAGAAACTTTAGCATCTAGAGAGTTTTTTTTTAATTCATCGCCGTTTATGCGTTGTCTTTAAAAATGCCCAAAATGATGTTGTTGTTTTTTTGTTTTCTCAACTTGTAAATCTTAGGTTTTAATATACTTTGAACTTGTGTGTTATTTTAATTCGAACTTCATGTTTTTTATTTTTTGAGTAAAGAATTGGTTTTTTAAATAAACATCAAATTTGTCAGTTTTTTTCAATTTGAACTTCATGGTTGATTCTTTAATAACAAAGGATATATGAGTTATTTAAAAATGGTAAAATCCTATATTTTTAATAAACATGAAACCACTTTGTTATTTTACTATCAACTTCTAAGTTTTTAAAATGGGAATTTTTTTAGTTATCTTTTATTTTAATTTGAACTTCTTCCGTTTGTTCTTTATTAATGAGGAAAATCTATTTTTATAAACTTGAACTTCTCTGTTATTATAATTTGAACTTCTTAGTTTTATTATTAGAAAATAAATATGTTTTTATATAAGAATCAAACATTTTTTGAACAGATCTTCATACTTTTATTTTTCCTAGAAACAGATAGAATTTGAGTTTTCCGTATGTATCGAATTACTTTCGTTAGTTTAATTTGAACTTCTTGATTTTATTTCTTTGGCAACAAGGAACATCTAAGTATTTTATAAATATCGAACTACTCTCTTTTTGTAATTTGGAATTATTGGTTTATTTATTTTCGTCTTGGAAAACCCCTAGTTTTGTATTAAATATTGAACCCATCCATTATTTAAATTTGACATTCTAGAGATTTTTTATTTAGAAAGGGCTAAAATCCGTTTTTATGAATTTTGAACTGCTCTATTTTTAAAATTTGAACTTATTTTTTTACTTCTTGTTTTCATTCTTTAAAAATGTGGAAAATCTAAAATTTATATAAACAACGAACTGGTCCTTTTCTTAATTTCGACTTCTTGGCTTTTCATTTACTAATGGAAAAAAATTCCGGTTTTATAAACTTTTGCGAACTGCTCAGTTTCATTAGTTTGACCTTCCTAATTTTGTAAAAAGCATTGAACTTCTCCGTTATTCAAATTTTAACCTCTAGTTTTTTTAAACAAGGAATATCCATTTTTTATAAATTTTGAACCATTCTATTTTTAAAATTTGAACTTCTTTGTTTAATCTTCAGTAATGATGCAAAATCTAGTTGTGTAATAAACATCGAACCGCTCCTTTATTTAAATTTGAACTTCTATTCTTTTTAAAAAAGGGGGAATCCATTATCTTACTAAACTTATTTGAACCTTTTCTGTTATTTTAATTTGACCTTTTTTATTTTTTTAGAAATGTGAAAAATATGTTTTTCTTACAAACATCAGACATCTCTTTTTTAATTTGAATTCGGACGAATGGTTTATTCCATACAATTTTTTGGATATGAGTGTGCTCTCCTGGACAAAAGATATGAAATTCTCAAATATTTTATATATTTCTTACAGAAACTTGAACTTCACGCAACCCTGACATCAAACAAGCAGAGGAGAGGAAATCATTAAAGGACACATACATAAAATTTTATATTTTGTTACTTAAGATCATACCATTGACCCATTTCTTTTTAGGAATTTGACACTATAGTGCACAAACAGGTAAATATCACATACCCGTAAAAAAAATAGGTAAATATCACATTAGGTTAGCAGTTTTTTTCTTGCGGGCATTGGGTAATTCCAGCAAGCACGAATGCATTTGGCCATTTTTACGGGCATCTCCTAGCAAGCATGATTCGAGCGCAGGAGCACTCCATCTGCTTTTTTTGCTTCGTTATTATAAACTTTTGAATTGGTATGTTATTTTATTCTGAACTTCTTGCTTTTTTTTGCTTTCCCCTGATTTACTCAAGTTTATTGATTGATTTCTTACATGGTGAACATCTCGTCCTTCGCTCAACTTCAACAAAAATCCTCATGAATTTTAAGAGTGTTTTGCCTAAATGTTTTTATTCTCTGAATGTCTCTTTTAGTCCCTTATGAATTTATATACCTACATGCCCAGGAATGTTCACCATGTTTTTTAACCGTTTTGCTATTTTCAAACTCTAGGATTACTATTTTTTTTGAACTTCATGGGTTTTCATATTTGAACTTCCAGGGGTTGTCATATCAACTAAGATTTTTTTAACCTCTACTAATTTTGAGGAATGCCCTCAGTTTTGGAATCTCCTTTGTCTATTATTTTTCGATTTTTTCAGCAACAATAATACATGAACTTTGTTAACTTTTATTTCTCAATCAACCAAAGGTGCAAAGTACACACGAAAGAGTCCAAATTTTGTTCGGCTATTTCTTTAATTCTAGACATATTTGGAAAACACATAGAGCACACAATCAGATAGGGAAAATTAAAAAGAAATATGTGGCTTTCTTAGCGAGCTAACAAAGAATTACTCTCAAGAACATCTTCAAGTAACGGATATGTTCCATGTGACTAGGAAAAGCACCTCTGATCATTTCATTGACAATGGACAACATAAGTTCATAAAAAAAAGGGAACACCAGCAGCTAATCTCTCACAGAAATCTATCTCTCGCACTCAATCTGAACCGCAGCAGCAGCGCACCAAAAACAACCATATGACGCAGTAGGAGGAAGACAACAAGGCTGGCGGTTCTACTCCACTGTGCAATGCAATTTTTTCATGTGGGAGGGGAGGAGGGAGCAGCAGAAGGATGAAGGTCAGCAAGCGGGTAGAGAGAAGGTCATCTTTGATCTAAGACGAAGGTGGGGAAGGGGATGGCCAGAGATGCGTGAGGGGAAAGAAGAAACTTCCCGGCAGGGAGAAGAAGCGCTCGCCACAGGAGAGGAGGGACTCGTCGCAACGGCGGTTGGTGCAGTAACAACCGTGGTGGAGGTTCCCCAACATCTAGTTCTTCATGGAGGGAGGTCGCCCCTGTGGAGCTCGTCGGGTGGCGGTGGCTCTGCCTCCCCTACTCCTGTAGGATGCAGATTAACATGAGCTACATGTCACTTCGGTAGATAGAGAGCCATGTCGCGCTGATGAGCACAAAGATGGTGGCGATATTGCACATGCGAGCAAGGAGTCTTGGTGGTGGCATGATGGAGTGGGGCCGTGTTGGGGAACACAGCGGAGAGATCACCACGTCCATGCTATGCGACCTCGAGAACAGGAGAACAGATCCCTGCGCCAATGGGTGGACGCTGGTAGATGCGCCGGGGACCGCGGTGTTGGGGAACGTAGTATTTCATAAAAAAATCCTACGATCACGCAAGATCTATCTATGAGAAGCATAGCAATGAGCGTGGACAGTGTGTCCACGGTACCCTCGTAGACCGAAAGCGGAAGCATTAAGTAACGCGGTTGATGTAGTCAAACGTCTTCACGATCCAACCGATCAAGTACCGAACGCACGGCACTTCCGCGATCTGCACACGTTCAGCTTGGTTGCATCCCTCGAACTTCTAGATCCAACTGAGGTCGAGGGAGAGTTTCGTCAGTTGACGGCATGTTGACGGTGATGATGAAGTTATGCAGGTCTTCTCCTAAGCATTGCGACAAATATGACCGAGGTGGGAATATGTGGAGGTGGCACCACACACGGCTGTAAGTGCATCTAGTGCCCCTTAGTGATTTTGGTGTATTGAAGACTTATAGGTTAAGTGACTAATGTGTTTATGAGTGTACACAGGCCTATAAGTCTATGAGGAGTTTGATATTTACAGAGAAAGTCGACCCCTAAAAATGAAGTTCTTCGACTGAAGACTTTGTATTTCTGAAGACTTTCTGAAGACTTTGAAAGTGAAGAAATTGGTGTGATCTTGAAGACTAGGTATCCATTCGAGCAACATGAAGCATGAAGACTTTTGTTTTTGTAGTTTCATTTTCTCTTTCTTGAGTCACATGAAACACCGTACTATTAAAGGGGGTCGAGGAAATACTAAGGAAAAATTTCCATGTGATGCTCAACTCAAAATCCTACACCTACCAATCCCTTCTAGTGAAGCCATTGGAAATCTCATACAGTTTAGTCAATTTCTTCAGTGACAGAGACGGAGTTCTTATGGTCTCTGAGGAATTTGTTCTGACTGAGGAGATAGGAATTCGCCAGTGCAGATTGCCTACACAGTGAGGAACATGATAGCCCTGAGGAATTTGATACTCAAATTTCCGACCGTTGCTGTGCCTTGTGCCAGCTGTCCCAAAATATATACCCACCTAACGGTCAGATTATTGAAGGGAATTTATGTCTTATCATGTCGGGCTGCTCCCTAGGCTATAAATAGCCGCCTCCTACAACCACTAGCTGGTTGGCTGCTCTAAGAGAAACTGACACTTGTCATTTGAGAGCATCCCATCCTCCGAGGACTTTGAGCGGAAATCATCAAGTGAGGAAAACCCAAACCCAAACACCTACAAACCCAAAGTGATTGAGCATCACTGAAGAGATTGATCCTGTGTGGATCCGACGCTTGTTACCTTTGAAGACTGTGCTTCTTCCAGATGGTTAGGCGTCATGGTCTAGAGCATCCAAGAGGAATTGTGGATCGCCGAGTGACCGAGTCTGTGAAGGTTTGGAAGTCACCTGAAGACTTACCACGAGTGATTGGGCGAGGTCTGTGTGACCTTAGCTCAAGGAGAATACGGTGAGGACTGTGTGTCCAGGACTGCGTGTCCTTAGGTTTAAATACCTAGCCGCTCCAACCAGACGTACAACTGAGACAACAGTTGGAACTGGTATACCAAATCATTGTCTTCACCAAGCTTACTGGTTCTATTACCTCAACTCTTTCATTTCCTCATAAATGTGTTGTCCACTTGTTCATATCTGTGTTTGAAGACTTTGACTGAAGACTTTCTCAATTTCCTCAGTTCAATTTCTTCAGTCTGTTTGTCTTCATCCTGCGTTATCCTGTGTTCACGCCTTCTGTACTCTGTGCTTGTCTTCATTTCATCATGATGACCATGTTTGTTTTCTGTTATGCTTACTTCTGAGTACTTATTCCACTGCAAGTAGTTCTTCGCTAAGGAATTTCCTCACCCACAAATTCCTGAGTGAATAATTCATAAAAATTGCCTATTCACCCCCCTCTAGTCGATATAATGCACTTTCAATTGGTATCAGAGCAAGGTTCTCCCTTGTTCTGTGTGATTTTGGTTTAACCGCCTGGAGTTTTAGTTATGTCGAGCACAGGTATGATCAAGGTCTCTGCTGGGTGTCCTACCTTCGATGGGATGGACTACCCCTACTGGAAGAATAAGATGCGTATGCATCTTGAGGCAATTGATAACGATCTATGGTATGTTGTGGAAAATGGTGTTCCCTCTGTCACACCTTCTCTGAACGCTACTGATGTGAAGAGATTCAAGCAACTCGATTCTCAAGCGAAGAACATCATATGCGGTCATCTGAGCAAAGGGCAGTATGGAAGAGTGAGTGCTTTGGAAACTGCCAAGCTTATCTGGATAGGCTGTCCAAAGTGAATGAAGGAGTCTCAACACATCGTGACTCTCTAGTTGACATTATTCGCAATCTCTTCAACCGCTTCAAAAGACTCGACAATGAAAACGTTCAACAAACCTTCGATCGCCTCACCGACATCTCAAATGAGCTTCAAGCACTTGGTGCCACTAACATCACCGACCATGAAGTGGTGAAGAAATTGCTGAGATCGCTTGATTCCTCATTTGATACTCTGGCACTGATGATACAAGAGTGTGTTGACTACAAGTTACTTGATCCCGCTGATATCCTCGAGAGGCTAAATACTCATGAGTTCCAGCTTGCTGAAAAGAGAGATCTCTATGGTTCGAGCTATGGCAGATCACGTGCCCTGAAGGCCAAGGCAGTGTCTGAATATGACTGAATATGAAGATTCTGGCAGCGGCCTTGGTGATCCTGAAGAACTGAGCCATGAACTAGCACTACTCGTGACGAAATTTCAGAAGTTCTCAAGACGTGGTCGCTTTGGAAAACCCTCAAGGAGCAATGATTCCTCATCCAGTAACTACAAGAAGAGGCTTTGCCACAAATGCAAGAAACCTGGTCACTACATTCAAAATTGTCCTCAGTGGGAAAAGGAACCAAAGAGGAAGAAATACAAGGATTACAGTTCTGATGATGCAAAGAAGAAGAAGAAATCCTCAAAGTCTTCATCATCAAAATCCTCAAAGTCTTCATCTCACAAGAAGAGCAGCTCCAGGAAGGCTCGGGCATTCATTGTCAAGGAAATGGACTTTGAGGCTGAATCTGAGGAACATGAGGAAGAGGAGGCATCTGAGGAGTCTGAGTCCGGTGTGGCGAGCCTAGCCCAAGCTACTGCATTCGTCAGCATGTCTATCTTCAACTCTGAAGAAAATGACCTCACCGACAAGGCCGATGAAATACGGCCTATTAACGATGGCCCGTTATGGTCGGCCCATGAACGGGCGATTCCAACTCTAGCCTGTTTACGGCTATAATGCGGTCTGTTTGGCCCATGTTTGGCCAATCGATCATACGGCCCATATAAGGTCCATTGATGATACGGCCCGCAGAAAGCCCATTGTTTCTATGGCCCGTAGAAGGCCCATTGTTTCTCTGACCCGTAGAAGGCCCACTGTTTCGGCCACGATGGGAGGCCCGATGCCACTACAGTAAATATTAGCCCATGGTTATTGTGGCCTAGTTTTAAAAAAATAGGTTATTGCAGCCACTAGCAAACCGCGGAAAAAGAACTGCAATGACTACAAGCAAACAAATAAACAAGACAACAAGGAAATAAATCAGCAAGCAACTAACGCTAGGCTATCACGGCTATTACACATATTACATCCACTGGGCATCAAAGTTCGCCACCATTGCAAATATAGCTAGGAACAAAGCAGCATATCATATACACTAGTTGTCAAAGTTGGCGACCAGCGCAAATAAACGCCACAGCAAAACAAATCCAGAACTGAAACCACTTTAGAAGATCTCAAGAAACAATATCCTGGGTACCCATAATGCTAGCAAGATGCTTAGCAAGCTTATTAACTTTCTCTTGTTTGGCGCTTAAATCCTCCAGCGCTTGCTGTTGCACCAGAAAATATGCATCTGAATTCTTCAGGGACTTCCTCGGTCCTTCAGCTTCCTGTCGCAGCACATCTGATTGATGTCTTTCAACTTGAAGTTGAGACTCAAGAAGACAAAATGATTTAGGCAGCGAGTTCGAAGAGCTTGTGCCAGCAGTAGCGGCCAGTAAATCGAACACTACATCAAGACAGGACTTTTGGGTTCCCTCACTGTCATCAAGATAGTTTCTATCAGCTTTCTTGGAGACCAACAGGGATGTCTCACTATCTTGAACCTTATCTGCATTACTTCCTTTACCATTGGATAACGTGGTACTGTTCTCCAATATTTTGTCCGCATTCTAAAAGAGAAACAAGCAGACACATCACATGTTTACCATGTTTTATATGAAACTCATTTTGGTAAATGAGTTCAGTAGTAAAGTGGACAGGATAACAACATGAAACAAACATATATCTATGTACCATGGTCACTTTATGGTCTATATCATTCTAGTTTTTGTTGCCAAATCAAGATAGAGACACAGTTCAAATAATATTTGTTCAAGACAAAGTAGAATAGACAGAATATAAGTGTGGGTAACTATAGAGCAATAACAACACTTGTAATGTGCATGACATGAGAACAAAACTATTTATTCATTTGAAACTGAAATCAACATAGAGCAGGTTACAATAGCAAACCAGTTAAAGAAACAGGTTAAAAACATACCTGTTGCGCCATTGGAGTTTCAATTCCATCCTTCAAATTTGAAAATAGTTGGTATGAGTAAATACAGTAATGCAACAGTGTCGGGGAAGCTGATTGTGACCCACGAACACCTATGGGACCTGGCGGACCGAGTCCCTTTTTGGTTCGATGGGGGCGGAGATTGCACGAAGAGCAGATCGAGGCGATGCACACGAGCAGTTTACCCAGCTTCGGAGCTCTTCGGAGAGATAATACTCCTACTGCTGCTTGTCTAATTATATTGTGTTCTTGCTAGGGAGCAATGAGAGCTACAAAACCTAGCTTGAGTGTCTCTAGTCTCGAATGAGTCGTAACAGCTGATCCCTTTCTACGTTGCACATGAGCCTCCTTTTATAGGCTCAAGGGGTCACCACAGGTGGCAACGTAGACGAGGGTAAAAACGGAAAGATGAGTTGCGGTTGGTACAGCTACTTTGTACAGTGTATTATACCTAACTCTGACGGCAAGGGACAAAAGCAATAAATGCC
The DNA here is from genome assembly GCA_021605205.1 of Aegilops longissima. Taxonomy (NCBI): domain Eukaryota; kingdom Viridiplantae; phylum Streptophyta; class Magnoliopsida; order Poales; family Poaceae; genus Aegilops; species Aegilops longissima. Next base: position 254,172,491 of record CM038679.1, read on the forward strand.
AGCCCATGTCGCCTAAACAGTGCGGAAAGGGACCGTCAGGGGTGCCACCGCTTGCCACGATGGCACCCCTGTCAGCGCCGCTTACCGCCGCTCTCCGCTGGCTGCACAGCCTTTTGACACGCACGCCTAGGATGGTCCCATGGCGACACGTTGGTGGATTAGCTGGAGCGGAGATGAAGAGAGGTTGCCTGCCGCGGCAAGCGCCTTGCCGCGGCTGAATCCTTGTCGCGCTCGGGAGCTTGTAGCTCACCGAGCCTTCCCGGCCAACTCCTCTTGTCGGGGTCTTGTCTTCTGCGTGCCTTGAGTGGCCTTCCCGGCAAGCTCCTCTTGCCGGGGTCTTGTCTTCTTGGCTTAAATACTTTGTTCTTGAATGGTTCCAAAGGAACCACGGAGGACCTTGGCGGTCACTAGGCAGCCCTGCCGCGGGGTGCTGCAACTGCCCGTGCACGAGTTCGGGATACTAGGGTACCCCTACTCTAGTACACCGGCAGAGCCCCGGGCTGGGCCACACACGGTGCCGAGCGCTGTTGGGCCAGCCCAAAAGCAGTCTGCACGGGCACGCAGCGGCCTAGATCACGCCGTTACTCGCCCGGACCCACCACGCCCCCACGAACAGCACGCGCCGAGCGTGGCATCGTGGGAGAGATCGGGGCTTTTTTAATTGGAAGCGGGCGTCCGCCCCTCTCCTCCTTATAAGCGGAAACAGGGCAGGGCGCCCACCTCGCCATTGCTGTCACATCTCAAAAACCACCGCCGCTCCCCCTTCTTCTCAAGTCCGAAGAGAGCGACGCTCCGCCCCCCATTGCCACCGGCGCCATCAACGCCGTCGGACTCCTCCACCACCTCCGCCATGTCTCCGAAAGCCGACAAGGGGAAGGGCATGAAGTCGGCCGAGGCGCAGCGGCTCGCGGCGCTGCGAAAGGAGCGGGCCACCTTCGACCCCCAGCTCGACGCGAAGGAGCTGAGGGAGGGCTACTACCTCTTCTGGTCGACGGAAACGCGGGCGCACCCGCGCACGAGGGTGATCTCCGCCGCCGCATCCGAGAAGGTTTCTGTCGGGTATCCCTTCTTCGCGCTCTTCTTCTACTGCAGGCTCCGCCCGCCCTTTTCCGAATTCTTTTGCGATATCATGAACACCTATGGTCTTCGCCTCCTTGATTTCACCCCCAACGCTGTCCTAACCATGGCAGTTTTCGCACACCTTTGCGAAAACTTTGTCGGAGTCCACCCAAACGTAGCCCTCTTCCGCCACTTCTTCATGCCCCGCGTTGAGAGAGGAGAGCCACTTGCCGGAGGGATTGCTTGGATCTCCAGGATCGGCAAGAAAGAAGCATATCTGGAAGGAGAGCTCCGCAGCAAGTGGGAGGAGTGGAGAGCCGATTGGTGCTGGATCATCGAGGAGAACCGCAGCCCTTCATCGCCCGGCGCGAGAATCCCATAGTGCACGGCAGCGATTGGAGCAACTTTGGCGCGGAGGATGCTAGGTTGAAGATTGCCGTGACCGGATCTTGCGCCTCGGGCATGCCGGACTCCTTGTGAGGCGCTGTTGGCGCGGATTTTTTCGCCGCCGCGCGCTTCCCTTGCAGGAGAGGAGGAGACCTGCTTGGGAGTTCCAAAATGCGGCGGACATCATGAGGCTGCGCCGGGCCTCAAGCGGAATTTCACCGTCTTGGAGCTGGATGCGATCTTCTTTGGAGCTGTTCAAGCACGACCAGATCACCCCGAGTGGTTCATGTTGCCGAGGGGGTCGTTCCTTTGTGCAACAACTCTTCGCTTGACCGCATCCGTGCGATGATGCCGCCAGCGATTCCCATGGGATCGTTCCAACTTGGCAAGAGCCCGCCGACGACATCGTGCAGCAGTTCTTCGACAGCTTGGAAGAAGTGCCGATCCGCGCCAACGAGCAGAAGTGGCTCACCCGCGACACCACCGATGCTGAGCTGCAGCGCATCGCCACCAGGCTGGAGGAGGCGGCGGAAGCTGCTGCCGCTGGTGAATTCGGGTTCACCGTGGAGGAGGCGGAGGCGGCAGAGGTGGCAAGCCTTGCCGACCGAGAGGAGCTTGCCGGCGTGGAGGAGCAGGCCGAGCCTGAAGCTGAGCCGAATGAGCCTGCCGGGGGCGCCTCCCCTCCACCTTCAGGTAGCTTGCCACGGGAGGAGCCCGCAGCTCCACCAAGAAGGCGCCTCCGGAAGACCGGGGAAGTGGCGGGGCGGCAGACGGGCCAACAGCCGTCGCGCCGTGCGACGCGCTCCACCGCGGCTAGCTCTGTTGTCGCGGGAGCGCCTCACGCCGCCACAACAACTGGAGTGGGGCCTTCTGGGACCATGGCTCCCGCACCCGCCAAGCGTCCGAGGGAGCCTACTCTTCCAGCTCGTCGCACCGGAGGCGGAGCAGAATTCGACTTCTCCGCTCTCAGCTCCGAGGAAGAAGAAGAAGAGTAAGATCTTGTCGCTGTACTTGTAATCCTTCAATTTGCTACTTTGTCTTGTATCTGATTTGCTTCATTCTGAACTCTTCCCTTTTTCAGGACGCTGGCTCAGAGGGCGTCGAAGAGAGCCAAGACCCCGGTGGTTGTCATCGAAGACGATCCCCCCGTGGCGACAGGAGGCGCGTCTGAGACCCCTTGCCGGACCCGGCAACCCTTCCTCAGAGCAGCCCCCAGCACAGCCCCCAGCGTAAGTATTTGGTTTATTTCTTACGGTTAGGTGTGCATGGGTGCTCCTTCTTTACTGATATCTGACTTGTTGATTTGTGTAGGAGCAGAGCAGCCTCATCTGGAGGGCCCGGAGGTCGCTCCCGAATTCCGTCTGCTTCAACTACGCCGCCAAGGGAGAATTCTCCGGCAAGGGAGCGCTCTCCGGCAAGGGAGGCTTCTCCGATAAGGGAAGTTTCTCCGACAAGGGGAAGCGCCGGCGATCCTCCGGTGGTGGAGACTGTGGCCACAGATCCCATCGCAGGTAACCCTTTTGCGTGACAATTTCCCTTGGATTCTTTTTTCTTCTTTTCGAACATTTGCTTGACTGTTCTTTCCTTTTCTGATCGTCAGATCCATCTGCCGGAGAGCCGATGGAAACTGAGGTTGCCGGCGAGGAGGAAGCGCACGGCAACAATGACGACGCCGCCAACATAGAGGAAGAGGCCGGCGCTGATGGGTCCGCCGGCGAGGAGGCCGCCAACGCTGCTGCCGCAAAAGCTGGGGAGGGGTCTGGTGATCGTACTGACGACCCTGAGGCCGCAGGAGCGCCAGGCGCTACGCCGACCGCTGATCCCTTCGCCACCGATGCAGCGTCAGACTCCGAAGAGCCCCAGCCCGGCTCCTACCTGAAGGCCGGCGACGGCGTCTTCATCAAGCTCTCCTGGGCGTCGAGCTCCAGGGCGCCGGTCGAACGGGAGACCTTTGACGAAGAGCTGCTCGCCTCCGCTGGGCTGTCGCTGGTTGACGCGCCAAGTAGCAGCGGCGAGTCTGAGGAGGAGCAGCTGCTGAAGAAGCTGTTGTCGCTCTACCGCGCCCGGCAAGACAAGCTGGAGTCCCGGGAAGCACTTGTCGCGAGGGCGGGAGCAGACATGGAGAAGCGCGCAGAAGAGCTCCGCGCGCCAACCAGGAAGCTCTCCGGGACGTGGCAGAAGAGCAGGGGTGACTCGCTGAGGAGCACACGGCCTTCATCCTAGAGAAGGCTGAGGTCGAGGAACAGCAAAGGCTTGCCGGCGAGAAGCTATCTGCGCAAGAAGGTGAGCTGGCGCAGCGGAAGATCAACCTTGACAGCTACGAGGAAGATCTTGCCGCGCGCGAGCAATCACTTGGCGGAGCTCTCAAGGAGGCAAAGGACGCTGCCGCAGCTGCCGAGGCCGCCAAGAAGGAGTTGGAGACGAGGGTGACGCAGCTGGAGGCCACCCTCCAGAAGAGCGGCGAGGAGATCGCCGCGCTGAAGCACGAGCGCGAGAAGGACGCCTACACTCTTGGCGAGTTGCAGGGCCGTCTCGCTGAGAGGATCAAAGAGCTCGACGCCGCCAAGGATTGCAAGGCGGATCTTGAGCTGAAGCTGACCACCTTGACGGAGACGCTGGACGGCGTCAAGGAACATGAAGTGGGTTTATTGGAGAAGATCAAGGCCAACGAGGAGCTGCTGGCGAACGCCGCGACCGCCCAGGATACCTTCAGAGAGAACGTGATGCACTGGACGGAGGGTCTTGTAGATACTGCCGCCGCCATCGACAAGGAGCTGATGGAGCTGGGGATGGTGGATCTCGGGTACTCCACCGACGAGCGCCTTCAACCCAGCGCCAAGCTCAGCCTGTTCCTCAAGGGCGTGGTGACGGCTCTCCAGCGGCTCCGGGAGGAGATCCCAAAGCAGCTGGCCGATGAGTCGCGCCAAATCTGTGCAGGAGCCCTCCAGAAGGTGTTGATGAAGGTGGCCTTCCGCAATCCAGGCGTTAGCTTCGCCAACGTCCTCAAGTCCTTGCCGCCGACTGCTGATGTTGAAGCGCTCAAGGCCCTTGTCGCACCCATTGTGGACAGGGTGAGCGGGGTCAAGAGGGTCGACGGCGACCGCGTAGACTAGGCCGCCCGTTTTATCTTTCCCTTGTCGCTGGTGATCATGTTTAGGAGAACAATCTATTAGATCTGCGACAAGTTATTTTTGTAATATAACTCTATCTTAGGCAATGATTGCAATGTTATTTCCTTTACTTGATTCCTTCCTTTGTATGTTTGTGCCTTACGCTTTTAGGGAACTTGTCGGTGCGGGCACCTTTGCATGAAGCGCTGAGTGCGGAACGTCAGCAGCCTGCTGGCGGTGCCGCCTCCGACAAGCAACCTTGTCGCAACTAGTTTCAGCTCACTTAAGTTGTTGAGCGGACTCGAAACAAAGTAAGGGCGCAAACTAGCTACGAGTTGGTTCCTTCGCGCACAGGTTTTCCATAGAAAGTACTATCGTTCGAGGAAGATAACTTAAAAATTTAAAAACTGATTGCTCAAGCTTAGGTAACTTAGCTTTTACGTCGTTTGCTTCCTGTAAGGTGAAACTTTCTCGAAGCGACGCCATGCCCACACCATTATCTTCTTCTCCTTCCCCCCCGGCTAACTTGTGGGCGAAGGAACCTTCCTTTCTTTTGAGAAGAAAGAAGAGAAAATAAAGTTATGGAGCCTTGTGGCTCGTTATTGCTTACCGGGTGTGGATGCTGCACAAAATGTCAGATAAAACATGCAAAATGATGATGAAAGCATGAAGTTGACAATTTGCGCGCAACACATGAGCTTTAATGATGCACGGGGTCTGCGCCCGGCTTTGTACAAAGGATTACATGCAACATCGGCAAGACTTGTACAAAAGGGTGGTTGCCGGAACGGGTTCCGGCAACCGCGCCCTATGGGTAGACGAAGATGCTCTATGTTCCAGGAGTTGCTCACCGGAACGCCATCTTCGGTCTCAAGGCGGACAGCGCCAGGCCTAGTGACTCGTTTCACCCGATAAGGGCCTTCCCACTTCGGCGTCAACTTGTTGGAATTCTTGGCGGATTGAACGCGCCGAAGAACAAGGTCGCCTTCCTCGAAACTTCTGGCACTAACTTTGCGGCTATGGTAGCGGCGCAAAGCTTGCTGGTAGCGAGCAGCTCGTCTGTGATCAAGACGGTCCTCCTCAAGGAGCAGCGTCATCTTGTCGCAGCTGCTCTTGCTCAAGCTCATCATAGCGAGTACTCGAGGTGACCCGTATACGAGTTCCGTGGGGAGAACTGCCTCGCTCCATAGACTAGAGCGAAGGTGTCGGCGGTGGCTCGATTTGGCGTCGTCTGATCGACCAAGAACCACCGCAGCTCCTCAATCCAGATTTCTTCCGCACTTGTGCAGCCTGTCGAAAGTTCTGGTCTTGAGTCGTCGCAGCACTTCAGCGTTTGCCCTTTCTGCTTGACCGTTGCTCCTTGGATGAGCAACAGAAGCAAAGCAGACCTTGGCGCCAAGATCTTGGACGTATTGCATGAAGGTGCGACTCGTGAATTGTGTGCCGTTGTCGGTGATGATCCTGTTAGGTATCCCAAAACGACAAACAATTGACCTGAAGAACTTGATCACGATGTCTTGTCACCTTCCTCATCGCTTCCACTTCCGTCCACTTTGTGAACTTGTCGATTACAACGCACAAGTACTCAAAGTCCCCGACAGCTCGGGGAAAGGGGCCGAGGATGTCGAGCCCCCGGACCGAAAATGGCCAGGATAAAGGGATCGTCTGGAGAGCTTGAGCTGGCTGTTGTATCTGCTTGGAATGGAACTGGCACGCTTCACACTTGGTTACTTGTGCAGTTGCATCACGAGGGCTGTCGGCGAGAAGAAACCTTGCCGGAAAGCTTTGCGGCAAGTGCTCTTCTTGCCAATGTGGTGACCACATATGCCTCCATGTATCTCTCGCCAACAGCTTCATCCATCTTCCCGGTGAATACACTTCAATTTCACTCTGTTGAGTCTTCTTTTATGCAGAATCTTTGTCGACAAACTGGTACATACTTGACTGTCGGGCTCGCTTTCCGCTTCTTCTTGCTCTTGGGAAGTTCTCTGTCGTTCAAGGAAATGGACGATCTGCTGTGCCCATGTTGGAGCTTGCGGCTCGACAACAAGGACTAAAGGCACATCTGCTGCTGCGGGAACATCAGCTTCTACGACAAGAACTTGTCGGGAGCGTCTGCTTCAACGAAACAAACCCTGGGGCTTGTCGGAGCAAACTGCTCCTCAGCACTCTTGGTGTTGATCTTGGGGACCTTCGCGGCAGCTGATTTGGGTAGCTCTGCCGGAAAATAGTAGCCAGAAATCAACTTCCTCTTCTTGTTCTGTCCAGTTGATGGCGTTACAGTTGGTTGAGTCAGCTTGAGCACAAAAATTCCTGGTTCCACAGGTAACTTGAGTGCAGCGCACTTTGACAGGCCATCAGCAATATCATTATGAGCTCTTGGAACATGTTCCATTTGCAGGCCTTCAAAGTGTTCTTCTAGCTTTCTCACTTCATCGACGTAGGCTTCCATCAACGGACTCTGATAATCTTTGTTCACTTGGCGGACGACAAGCTGCGAGTCACCCCTGACAATGAGCTTCTTGATCCCAAGTTCTTCTGCAATTCTGAGACCGGCAAGCAAACCTTCATACTCTGCAGTATTATTTGTTGCTTGCTCCTTGGGAAAGTGCATTTGGACTATGTACTTGAGGTGCTCTCCGGTGGGTGCGATAAGCAGCACGCCGGCACCGGCGCCTTGCAGCGAGAAGGCACCGTCAAAGTACATCAGCCACTCTTTACTTGCTTCCTTGACAGGGATACTCGTCTCTGGAATTTCTTCATCTTGCGTTGGCGTCCATTCTGCTATGAACTCTGCCAGTGCCCTGCTTTGGATAGTTGAAGTACTTTCAAACTTGAGGCCAAAGCTTGACAGTTCCAGTGCCCACTCTACAATCCTGCCTGTTGCTTCTGGATTTTGCAGTATCCTCTTTAGCGGAAAACGAGTGACAACTGTGATCTCATGTGCTTGGAAGTAATGGCGCAGCTTTCTCGAGGCCATGAGGAGGCCGAAAAGCAACTTCTGCACACCAGCGTACCTTGACCTAGCCCCCTGTAGAAGGGAACTGACAAAGTACACCGGGCGCTGCACCATCCTTCTCTGCATTTTCTCGCAATCCTGCGCAGATCCGTTCTTGTCGGGACCAGAGCTTGACGGTGAAGCCCCCTGCTTGTCGCTGGATGCATCTGCCTCGGTTGCCGGCTCATCGTCTGCCTCCCTTTCCGCTACTAACGCAGCACTAACCACTTGATTGGTTGCCGCTATGTATAGCAGAAACTTCTCTTGTGGCCTAGGTGCGACAAGTATTGGAGTGGAGGACAGGTACCTCTTTAAGTCCTGCAGCGCAGCCTCCGCTTCGGGAGTCCATTTCATTGGACCTGCCTTTTTCAAAATCTTGAAAATGGCAGTAGGCGCTCAGCAGACCTAGAGATAAACCTGCTGAGAGCAGCCACGCATAACCGCAAGTCTTGAACATCCTTGACGCGCTTTGGTGCTTCAATCTGCTCAATGGCCTTGATCTTGTCGGGATTGGCTTCAATTCCCCGCCGAGACACGAAGAACCCGAGAAGCTTGCGGAAGGGACTCGAACACGCACTTCTCGGGTTGAGCTTGAGGTTGATCTTGCGCAGATTTGCAAAGGTCTCATCTAAATCTTGAACCAGAGTTGCTTTGTCCTTGCTCTTGACCACTATGTCATCCATGTAAGCTTCTACATTTCTGTGCATTTGCGGCTCAAAAGCGTCATGGACTACTCTTGCAAACGTTGAACCAGCATTCTTTAGCCCAAAAGGCATCCGTACAAAGCAGTATGTGCTACATGGGGTGATGAATGTTGTTTTCTCCTCATCCTCTTCTGCCATGAAGATCTGATGATATCCGGAGTATGCATCAAGAAATGAAAGCAAATCACATCCAGCCGTGGAGTCAACAATCTGGTCGATGCGTGGCAAGGGAAATGGGTCTTTGGGACAAGATTTATTAACATCCGTGAAGTCAATACAAAGTCTCCATTTCCCATTAGCCTTGCGAACAACTACAGGATTGGCCAACCACGTAGGATGGATCACTCCTCTGACAAGGCCTGCTGCTTCCAACTTCTTGATCTCTTCTGCAATGAATTCTTGGCGCTCACCTTTGTTTTCGACTTTACGCTTGACGGGGGCGCGATGAGGACAGACCGCTAGGTGATGCTCAATTACTTTCCTGGGAACACCGGGGATGTCAGACGGTTGCCATGCAAACACGTCGACATTCGCCCGCAGGAAATTAACGAGCGCGTCTTCCTATTTAGGGTCGAGAGTGGCACTGATGGTGAAGGTACCACCAGTGCCGTCCTCCTTGGCGGGCACCTTCTTGGTCTTCGGTGGAGCTGCCATCATCTTCTTGCACTTGCCGGTGGAGCTCGATGGTGCGTCCTCGACGGTAGCGCAGCACTCCGAAGAGGTGCGCTTGCCGGAGTGGGCATCAGAGCTCTTGCCGGACAAAGTGGTCTTCTTCTTCCCCCCGGGAGCTTCAGCGGCAAGTGATTTGCTATCTGTTGCAGCTGCTGCCTCCCGGTAGATCTTGTCAGCGCAGATAAGAGCATCTTTCTTGTCGCCATGAACAGAAATGACACTTATCGGGCCTGGCATCTTGAGCAAGTTGTATGCATAATGAGAGGCTGCCATGAATTTGGCGACTGCGGGACGGCTAAGTATCCCATTATAAGGCAATGGGAAATCAGCAACGTCGAACGTGACCCTCTCAGTCCTGAAGTTTAGCTCGCTGCCAAATGTTACCGGCAACGTGATCTTCCCTTTCGGCTTGCTCCTTCCTGGGTTGATTCCTTGGAATGTGTCAGTCTCTTCGAGCTCGCTGTCAGGGATCTGAAGCTTCTAGAGCACTGCAGAGGAGATCAGGTTCAAGCCGGCCCCGCCGTCAACCAACATCTTAGTGACTTTGAGGTTGCGGATAGTTGGTGAAACCAACATCGGCAAGCACCCGACCGCAGTTATGCGATCAGGGTGTTCCTCAATATCAAAGATGATGGGCGTGCTGGACCACTTCAGAGGCTTGCGTGACTCTACAGATGGTTCTGCTGCATTAACCTCCCGCATCCATTGCTTGAGTTGGCGGTGTGAGGTATGCAGAGAAGCACCGCCGTCAACGCAGAGGACCTCCGTGGCTTTCTGAAACTCCTGCTCATCAGCTTCATCGTCTTCCATATCTTCATCGTCATCGTCGTCTTCATCCTTGTCGCGGCCGCGGGGAGGTCTGTCTCCTTGCCGCTGCTTGGCCTTGCCGCGGCGTCCTCCCCGGCCGGGTCGCTTCTTGCTAGCTCCCCCAGCACCTTCCTGGGCTTTCTCCTTGTCGCGCCGCTCGTACTCAGCTTTCTGCTGTTCAACAAGCTGCTCGACCTTCTTGCAGCTCTGGAGGTCATGGCCCTTGGTGCGGTGGATCTTGCGAGATCGTTTGTTGGAGCTGTCCTGCTTGTCGGCGGCCGCCACAGGCTTGCAGTCGGTGCCACCAGCAACCTCCTTGCCGGAGCCACCCGCTTTGGATTTCTTGGCGGCACTACCGTTGTGGGACTGCTCGACAACTAGTACCTCTTTGCTCTTCTTCCTTCGGTTGTTCCACTGCCGACTCTTCTTTGCCGGGGCGGTCTCCTCACTGTCAGATCCTGCTTCTGCATTCTCTCCTGGGAGTCTTCTTCCTTCTTCAGCACGTGCACACTTGTCGGCCAGGGCATACAGCTCACGGATGTCCTTCACTTTGCACATCGCCATCTCCTCCCTCATCCTGCGGTTCCGCACGTTCTGATGAAACGCGCTGATCACCGCGGCAGGGTGGACATCTGGGATGTTGTAGTGCACACGGCTGAACCTTTGAATGAACTTGCGCAGGGACTCTCCTTCTTTCTGGGCGAGCAGGTGAAGGTCACTCTCTTGGCCATGAGGCTTGTGGCCGCCTGTGAAGGCGCCGACAAACTGATGGCATAGATCTGCCCAAGAGGATATGGAACTGTCCGGCAAGTGCATGAGCCAAGATCTAACATTGGGCTTGAGTACCAGCGGGAAGTAGTTGGCGAGGATCTTGTCGTCTCGCCCCTCGGCAGCCTGCACCGCGATGGTGTAGATGCTGAGGAACTCCGATGGATGCGTCCCGCCATCATACTTCTCCGCACATCGGCTTGAAATTTTTCTTGTCGGGCCCCTTTGGACTTGCCTCAGCTCACGAAAGTGAGCGCAGGGCAACCTACGCGTCTGACAAGTCACCTGGTTCCCCAGGCGCTACATGTCGACAGCGGGCCCAGCGCGCTGGTCGGATTGACGCCGCGCTTCTCTTCGGCGCTCGATGCAAGTTCGAGCGTCTTCTTGTTGCCGTTCTTGAAGAACTTGGCGCTGATCACGGTGAGCTCGTGGATCCGACGAAGCGGTGGAGTCACTTTCGAGGTGGATCCGACGAGTCGGCGATCTTGGCCTTCGGGATGGAGAGTGCATGGTGGTTGCACCCCCACAGGTCTCGTCGCCACCGGCTCGTGCCTTGTCGTCTTGCCGCGGCAAGGATGTAGTTGGTTGCCGCGGAGTATCGCCGTTGGCAAAGCCGATGAGACTTTGAATGGTGGCCCTCCATTCGTCGACCTTGTCAACCACTGGAGGGTAATCCAGGAGCAGTTGAGCTCGCGCCAAAGCTTCCGCTTGAGTGGTGGGCGGTAATGGCGAACGGTGCGAGGAGCGGGATGTGCTCGGACTTCTAAATACATTAGAAGGAGCAGTATCCCGTCCAGGCGACCGTGCCCCGCTCACACCAGCCTGTTGGCGCGCGAGCTGCTCTTGAGCGTCTCTGGATCCACCAGCTCGATCTTGGCCCAACGAACGTATGGCGCTGCGAGCACCATGACGCTGTCGGTCTCGCGCCTCCTGAGATGGACACGGTACGTATCCGGACGCCGAGGTCTGCGCCGCCTTGTCCTTGGACTTGGCAGCGTCGTGGGCTCCCTCGACGACGCCCGTTCCTCCGCCAGCGTCTTCCCCACCACTCGTCAGCTCCGGTGGTGGTGGGTTTGACGTGGACGGCTCTGCTGCCGCCGAAGCCTTCTTCTACGGTGGCATGTTGACGAAGATGATGAAGATGTTGCTCGTGTGAACGCCGGATCAGGTTCACACAGCCTCGACGCACTTCTACGGCGCGCCAAAGATGTCGGGAAGTTGATCGTGACCCACGAACACCTATGGGACTGGCGGACCGAGTCCCTTTTTGGTTCGATGGGGGCAGAGATTGCACGAAGAGCGATCGAGGCGATGCACACGAGCGGTTTACCCAGCTTCGAGCTCTCCGAGAGATAATACTCCTACTGCTGCTTGTCTGATTATATTGTGTTCTTGCTAGGGAGTAATGAGAGCTACAAAACCTAGCTTGAGTGTCTCTAGTCTCGAATGAGTCGAAACAGCCGAACCCTTTCTACGTTGCACATGAGCCTCCTTTTATAGGCTCAAGGGGTCACCACAGGTGGCAACGTACACGAGGGTAAAAACGGAAAGATGAGTTGCAGTTGGTACAACTACTTTGTACAGTGTATTATACCTAACTCTGACGGCAAGGGACAAAAGCAATAAATGCCAGCCCATGTCGCCTAAACAGTGCGGAAAGGACGTCGGGGGTGCCACCGCTACCACGATGGCACCTGTCGGCGCCGCCACCGCCGCTCTCCGCTGGCTGCCCAGCCTTTTGACACGCTGCGCTGGGATGGTCCCATGGCGACACGTTGGTGGATTAGCTGGAGCGGAGATGAAGAGAGGTTGCTGCCCGCGGCAAGCGCCTTTGCAGCGGCTGAATCCTGTCGCGCTCGGGAGTTTGTCGCTCATCGAGCCTTCGGCAAACTCCTCTTGCCGGGGTCTTGTCTTCTGCGTGCCTTGAGTGGCCTTCCCGGCAAGCTCCTCTTGCCGGGGTCTTGTCTTCTTGGCTTAAATACTTTGTTCTTGAATGGTTCCAAAGGAACCACGGAGGACCTTGTCGGTCACTAGGCAGCCTGCGCCGCTGGGTGTCAGAATGCCCGTGCACGAGTTCGGGATACTAGGGTACCCCTACTCTAGTACACCGACAAACAGCAAAGGAGTATGAACCATAGCTACAGAACCTGACCTGAGAACAAATCTTCTTCTCCTTTAAGCGTTGAGTTGGGATTCAGAGTGGTGGTCCTCGTGCTTTGGGCACTGCAGTTCCTTTACTAACTACTCGTGTTTGGGTGCTCTGTGGTGGAGACGGTGTTGTGTCAACTGGAGCTGGGTTACTATCTGTCGGGGTTGGGGTTAGAAGGGGTGTAGCTGGTTCTCTGTCCCTCTTGGGTAGGGGTACAATCTGTAGAGTCTGGGTTATGTGTGGTGGATCTGGTCCTTGGGCAAGTACAACCGTGGTTCTATCTGCATCAACTGGTAGCACTATCTTTTTCAAGACGTGTTGTTACTCCCTTAGATATCGCCATCACGCTCTCCAATTCAAATGGCTGATAAACAAGAAAAGTAATTGAAAGTATAGACATTGTATGATAGACAGGTGCAATGGATAGTAGGGAATAAAAGAGGGCATGAAATAATTCATATTTATGTTGTCTAACCAAACAGGATAGCATGACACAATTTCACATATATGATGGCTACAATTTCACATTATGATGGCTAACTAAAAAAGATGGAAAGACATAGTTCAAAATATGAGACTATGTAAACAGGATGACATGACATAACTATATATTTGTTTATTAAATAGGTTGGCATACCATAATTCACATACATTCACGGATAGAATGCCATAATTCAAAATATGATGACTGTAAACACTAAACATGATGAGATGATGTAACTATATGGTGTCTTTATTAAATGGGTTGCCATGCCATAATTCAAATAGATGGTGTGTATGTACTATGTAAACATGATGGCATGATATAATTCAAATATATGATTTATATAGTAAGCAAGTAAGCATATGGCAATCCATATATGATGTAAAAACTAAGCAATGTAAGACACACATGCATGACATGGGTAATATAACCCTGCCAAGTTTGAGAATAGACCTCAGGGGGGAAATAGAACTGGTCATCGGTCTCTGAATCCTCCTCTGAGGAGCTCTCTGTAACCAGCAAGATGTCTGCTTCAGCAGGTAGCATTGTCTGCTCTGAATACCTTGTTTTCACTCCAGATACTTCCATCACGGCTTTAAATGGCTGATGCACAGGAAGAGTAGTTGAATATACAAACGTTGTCGACAAATGGAACACGTAATACAAAAAAATGTTAGCATGATATAATTCACATACATGACAATTGGCTAAACATCATGGCATTGCATAATTCACATATATAATGCCTTTGCAACAAGATAGCATTGTATAATTCACATATATAATGTCTTGCAACAAGATGGCAATGCATAATTCACATATATGGTAATTAGACACTGAATAGGTGGCATTCACACAAAGCATGTCTAAACTAATCAATGACATAGCAATGCGAGACACCATACGCACGATATGAGCAACATAACCCTGCCAGGTTAGATCATACACCTCGCGGGGGGGGGGGGATAGGACTGGTCATCTGTCTCTGAATCCTCCTCTGAGGAGCTATCCGTAACCAGCGAGATATGCGCTTCGTCAGATAGCATAGTCTGCTCTGAAGACCTTGTTTTCACTCCAGAATTTGCCATCACCGTGTCAAATGGCTGATGCACACGAAGAGCAGTTGAATGTACTAATATTGTTGACAAATGTAATATGTAACGCAAAAAAAAGGATGGCCTGATATAATTTACATATAAGATGACTGGCTAAGCAGGATGGCATTGCAAAATTCACATATATGATGCCTGGCTAAACAAGATGACGTTGCATAATTCACATAAACGATGAATAAACTAAACAGATGGCATTCACACAAAGGATGTCTAAACTAAGCAGATGACATATTTGATGTATAAAGTAAGCAATGCAAGACAGATATGCATGATATAACCAACACCGGCATGCCATGTTAGAGAGAAGACCTCAGGGGGTAAATAGGAGTTGTCTTCTCCTTCTGAATCCCCATCAGAACAGATATCTTCCTCTCGATTACAATCCAAATGCGTGGAGGGGGGCTGCCTTTGCGCCTACCATGGAGCGACGTCTGCATGAAATTTTATTGCCACGCAACGCTCGTCTCTTTTGCTCTACATGTTCAGTTCCATTGTTTACAATAACTGTCATGCATAGGAATAAAACATAGTGAGATTATGTAAGGAGTGCATGCAGAAATCCAGAGTGATGGTGTAACATCCCAAAATTATAAATTTTGGAATGTTATAAACAATAGATAGTTTTGATTGATTGATTGATTCATTGACTGAAAGTGAGTGAAGTTTGAAACTTTTTGAAAGTTAAATGAGAGGGAATAAAAGGACTTTCCCAAACTTTCATTTTGCATTTTATGATCTCCGTTGATTCAAATTCTTTTCACCAAAAAACCCTGGAGATAAGATGACATGACTTCTTCCATTTATTTAAATGACAAGGGGTGTTGAAAATATTTGAATTTCATTTGGAAAAAATTTCCAATTCTGAAACTTTATGCAACTCAATGATTTTCACGAGCGAAGATAAAATGACTTCTTCAAAACATATGAAATATGAGTTGGGAGTTTCAAAGAATTAAATTCAAAGTTCTTTTGAATTTATTTTTCAATTTGGAGTTATTTGAGTTTTATTCAAATTCTTTTTCTTCAAAAATAAAATATATGGAAATTAGGGTAAAATGATTCCCTACATCACAAAATTGGAGAGAAATAAATTTGAAATCATTTTGGTATTTTTAAAATGATTTTAATGGTTTTATCTCAACAAGAATAACCTTTGTTTGTTTCATTTAAATTTTTCTGGATTTTATTTGATGGTAGAAAAATGTTCATGTTGTAGGAAATCTTTTTCTAAAAATTTTGATATATTATATGTCTATGTAATACTTTTATTTATTTTTGTTTCTATTATTTTTGTTGTCTGCAAAATGTTTAAAAAAAAAAAAGCCCACCGACGCCAGGCCAGCCTGTGCCACCGGCCCAGCCAGAGCTGCCAGCGCCCAGCAGCCCAAAGCGGCCTCCCCAAGCAATAGCGCTGCTGGCCGCTCCGCTCCGCTTCGCCCGCTCGCGCTGCGATCGGCCGCAGCCTCGCTCTGCCACCGACAGGTGGGACCCACATGTCGGGTTCGTCCCCGACCTCTCGCCGGAGTCCCGCACGCGCACGCTCCGCCGGCCGACGCCGTGCTCAACCAGGACGCCTCCGTCGCCTTTCCCGTCGCCCAAGGCGACCCCCGCCCCTATATAAACCCTCGACCCCGGCCCTGTTTTCGCCTCGAAACGCAGCCGCCTCGCCTCCCCACGCCCCACGCGAACTCGCCGGAGTTCTCGAGCTCCACCGAGATCTTCCGGCGTTGCCCCGCGCTCCACCGCCGCCTACGCCCGACGCCGCCACCACCACCGGAGTCCCCTCGTCGCCCCGCGCCTCCCCGTGGGTTCGTCTGAGCCGGAGGACCTCCGGAGAAGCCGCCCCAACCACCACCAGGCGCCACGCCGCCTTCTTCTCCGACGCCGGCGCCGTCAACCGCCGCGGTACCTCCCAACTCCTCCCTCATCCGTTAGATCTAGATTGGACGGCCCAGATTAGATCTAGTTGTTTTTTTTTCGAACCGGTTTTCTTTAATTAATGAACGCTCGCTGTTTACCTCTTCGCAGCGAACGTGCGTTAGATAGTTTTTTTTCCTTTTTCTGTTAGTTTTTAGTCACGGACTTTTTTGTAGTATTTCTTTTATAGAATAGCCCCTGGTTTTAAAACGATCATTAGTTTTTACTCGTTAGTCCAAATCCAACGAAACCAACGCCCACTTCTTCGTTAGGATCCCCTCTTTCCAGTAATCCAACTCAAACATGTTTTTGAAAGTTTTAAAATTTGAATTCAAACAGATTTGTATTTGAACTTCGTTTGATCGTAACTTGAGTTTCGTAACTCCGATTTAGTTGATTCTTTTTGCAAATTAAAGCTCTTGACCTAAACTTTCTGATACGGCCAAATTCACATAATTTTGGTACTGTTAGAAATTTTTTTATGTTGCAAGAGTTATTTGCTTGGTTTTGATGTTTTCCGAATTGTTTCTTTGTTCTTTCCGATCTTTTGAGTGATTGCTTATGTGTGGTTACTATTGATTTATTACGATAGATTGACCGGAGTGTGACGAATAGAACTATCAAGAGTTTTGAGTGTGAATCATCTTCATCAACATTGCAGGCAAGTAACAATTTGATCATACCTCTTCTCATACCCAGTTTTTATGCATTAGATCTATCCTCAAACACTTGCATGATTAGGATCTAATTAAATTGTGGGTTTTGGAAGTAGATTGAGGTAGTACCTATTACCTGTTTTATTATCAAACCCTTGGGAGTTACTTCTACGTTTGCCTATTATGCCATGCTATGCTAGTAGACGTGGATTGGGTGAGTGAATTCCATGACAGATGTGAGATTGTTAAATTAATGGTTTATTTAAGGTGGCAACTTAAACACACATCTGGGTGGATTGAGGCACCTGGTTTCTATCAGGACTTGCCTGTATTTCTTCGGACCGCCACCCAGGCTCAAAGGGATCATAAGATTATTCATGCTAGAAACTTACGTGTGCAGCCACAAGCCATTATGGGATCTGGCATAGTTGATTAAGTCGTGCGAACTCTTACGGGTAGACTAGCAGATGTAGGGAAAGTAGGTGTACCGGTCTACCCACATGTAAGGTGCTAGCACTTCCGAAAGACTATGTCTCGGTCATCCGTTTCTCAAACGTCTTGTAGTGCGAGAAATCCAACAGAGGCGATCGAGTCTTGTGGGGAAAAGTGCACAAACCTCTGCAGAGTGTATAAACTAATCATGATTAGCCGTGTCCCCGGTAATGGACATCTTGAGTATCTAGTTCTTGGATTATCCTGTTGATATCATCATGTTACTCTAATTAATATTGTTGGGTTGTTAATGAGTACTTTTAATTGGGATTGAGGATGCTGTCAACCATTCTCAATGTTCAACAACCACCATGATAGTTAATTAAATTTATTCCTTTGCAGTAGGGAAAAATTGGCTTTTCACAAAACCTTATAACCATAGAGCTTTTCCACCAGCCATATATGCATGTAGTATAGGCTTATTCCTTCATTACTCTCTATGTGTTACATTGCGGCATATTCCATGTCTGACTCGTTTCGGGCTGCAACTTTTCATGTTGCGGACTTTTCGAATTTACGAGTAAGTGATACGTTAGGGTTACGATTTCTACACTCAACTTTGCCGTTGGTGTTGATGGGAATCCACAACCTTGTTGCTTCCGCTATATATTTGGATTGAGGTAATAGTATTTACGATATTTTATACATGTGATTTACATCTGTTATAAATCCTCGAAATCTTGTGTGTGTCAAAGATACCGATCCAGGATGACACTTAAGCACGAGACTTGACCCATTCGGTCGGGTCGCTACAGATGGTAGCAACCTGTGGATAGACCCAAAACCAATAATAGCAGGCAGATAATAGCTTCAGTTAAAAAATACAGATAATGTCGTCTTTACTATTTGTTTCCCACCCAACATGAAACTCATAGTAGACACCGGAGATTAACCAGATAGTAGATAGATACTATTGATAGCGGCCCCGATATGTATCGCACAACCATTTAAAAACTCAAGTTTGGCCATTAGTTTGGAGCTGACTCAGAGTGTAATCGGTGAACAGGACGATAAAGTAGCTTGTAATATTAAGCGATGCATAACGTAAGCAGACACGAAAGAGTACGACCTCTCTTGTGGACCCGTGTAGTCCTCGAGGTCATCTGCTCGGTTGATGATGATAATGTAGTTTTCATGGCTGCCAGCGGCGGGGAACAAGATCTAAGGCGACAAAAGACAGTCTGGAGGCCGGATCCCTGCTGTGCTGGACCCTTCTGTCGTTGGAGCAGCTGAGCTGGGGTGGACAACGGCGCAGCAGGAGCGGGAGAAACAACGCAAGCTTTTCTTTGACAACTATCTGTAAGAGAAGTAATTCTGTAAGTGCTCGTTTTAATTGGAGGATTCCAACAATGCAGGGATAGGAAATAGACAGGAATAGGATAGGAATGCACGTGCAAAACAGAGAATTTAAAACACAGGATTTCGCCAACTGGGTGTTTGATCCACAACAATTGGAAGATCATAGGATGCAAAGAAGCATGGTGAGATTAAGTCAAACCACAAGAAAATGTACGTTTATAATGCTATTATGCTACTATCTCTTAGTCTTCTGCTTCATGAATAGGAATTTGAAAAGGAGGACATGTGAAAATTAAAATTCCTACGTTTTTTCTTTCAAGGAGACACTAAAGGAACAAATCTGTGTGCTCAGTGGACAATATATATAACATGTAGAGTAAAAAAGAGATGCAACAAGTGTACAACCTCTTTGGCGAAGCCATGTCGATCTCAGCATGATTGGGTTGGCCGGTGAGGATGCTCCGGCTGACTTTGCTATCGGAGGAGGGAAAGAAGATCTTAGGCGTCTGGAGATGGACCCGAGGTATCGCTCACTGTGATGGAGGGTTTAAATCGTTGGAGCAGCTCCAGTGAGTTGTACGATGCCGAGGCTGAAGCAGGACCAGAGAGACAACGAACAACGTTAACATGAGTGGAATTCTAATAGCATCTCCAATACATGACGTAAAATAGATGTAAAATACATCAGCCGCTCATCTCTGAACTTAACAATCGAAACTGAACTTAACTGTCGAAACTGAATTTTGCTATCGAAACTGAATTTTGCTGTCGAAACTGAACACACTAGCAAGGTGAGGCTACACGTCGGTCGACTGACTTTTTCATCTCTTGTCAGTCAATTTTGCAGCCGTTGGATACGAAATCAACGGCATGCAGTTCATCTTCAACCTCCACCCCCCAGAGCCGCCAGCCACCACCGGCCAAACAGCAGCCCCCCGTGGCCCGCGGTCGGCGGTGCGCCGCCCCGCCTGCCTCGAAAACACTCCCCATTGCCGGTCCGCCGCCGCCCCGGCCATCCCTCTAGGTCCCCCCATGCCGAGATTTTTCTCCGATGATCCCCACGCCACCGCCCCGCCAACGCCCCGCCACCGCCGGCGACCACCGCCCCCATCCTGAACCCTAAGATAGATAGTGGGGTACCTCTCGGGCGAGCCCCCCTCCCCACCGCGGCTGGTTCTTCCTTCACCCAGCGAGCCCCGCCCACCCCTCGAAAATCGATCGACCCAAAAGTCGATTCAGTCGATCAAGTGTAGCTAAATCGGAGCAACATCGCAAGCAAGAGCAAGAGCGAGAGCAGCAGCGCGAGCAAGAGCAATAGCAAGAGCAGACCAGGCAGGGGACCGAGAGCAAGAGCAGAGCTGTAGCACGAGCGAGAGCCAAAGCAGCAGCAGCTCCTACTGATGTGGACGTCACCGCCGAGGGAGCGACACCGTGGAGGAAGTGCCCAGCGACGCCGCCATGGATGGAGCCGCGCCGTGTCGGCTCGGGACCGAGCGCCGGCAGCACCGTGAGATTGAATCAAGAAGAAAATGCGGCGATTAGTGCACAACCTCTTCATCCGAGGAAACGGTGATGATGATGCTCTTCCGGTGGTGCAGGTGAAGACGGCGTTGTGGGAATGGAGGTTGCACGAAAGATGAGGGGAATGTCAGGGCAGCTCCTTGGAGGTGGAGGACGGGGTGGCTGAACCGGTGGGACGATGAGATCGACGACGGATCCTCATCCGGTACGGTGGACGAGGGACGTCGAGGTGTTGCTGTGGACGACGTCGTCGGGGAAGAGGCTCCGACTGGGTGGTGGACGAAGTAGGGTGTGGGGTTTCGTCGCGGGTTTTCACGGCCTCGGTGTACGAATGGGTGGGCGGATGGGATGGCAGTGGGGAACCATGGCTTAGAGACGCGCTTGTTCGAAATGTGGGGTAAGTTACGAAAGTACCCCCCACCAATTTGAGGCGGTTCTTTCGGTTCAGTGGTACCATGGGCATTTTGCGTGTCGGGATTTCACAGGAGGTGGGAGTTTTCGCGTGCGTTGTAATTTAGGAATAGCAAGGCGCGGGTTGAGATGGAGGGAGTTGTCGGAGCACAACGAGACAAAGATATATCTTAAATATTTCGGGCTAACAAGGAGCGGGTTGAAATTTCCGAACAAGCCTAACGTGTACTGTACCAAATCAATGCGCACTACAAATGTTATTCAAAACTTTGAAGTCATGTTATGTTCAATTAAAATATTCCGCTATGTGTATAATGTGCAACCTACTACTCAAATGAACGTTTTAGTGCATTCCAAACGTATTTACTACCGCTTCAATATGAACTACATTTGAATTCATTTCTCTATTTGAATAAGATCTACAGTAATGATTGTTGTGAAGTCAAAGCATTTTAATTCGTTTCTCTGTTTTAATAACATCTACAATCATCATTATTGTCAAGTTAAACCATCATTTTGTATTATCTTCACAGCACACCACATGATTAGTCTCGAGTTACATATGAACTATGTGTACTATATGAACTCGAACTAGATTTTTTGAATCCACTTTATTTTGATTTAAAATCACATTACATTTCTAGCTCTAGCTAGATCTTCATAATCTAAATCATGTCTCATATGTATAATGTGTTTATCACATTATGTATGGTGCCCCGCCCCCTACGCCTACAAGTATTTAGATGTGAGTTGCAAACACCACACATTACCACAAATTCAAATAAAGTGTGAGAATGTTCGATATATACTATTGTTTAGAATGTTTGATGTATAGTATGGTTTAGATTGTTCGGCATTTAGTTGTGAGTTGCAAACGCCATGTATTATCACATTATGGTATAACATGTGCACATCACGTGTATCATCGCTATATTCATGCATGCAATGTTTAAAACACTATGATCTCCTATTCAAATATATGAATCCACTTTCATATCAAATTATGATGTTTGTTAGTCTCTTACACCCACACAATCCTCTAACCTTTGTAGCTACCACTAACTTTCTCTCGTGCATGCACACGCCCTCCTCGCCGTCCCCCTCCCTCGGCATTCTATCCACCAGGCACATTCATTTTTTTCTTTAGGTCGTTCTCACAGAGTCTCCACAACTCCTTTCCGACACACACCGATCGATAAACCTCTCCAGCGATGCCTGCCTACAACATACACACACACACCTTCAATCTCCTCCTTTATGTGTCCTTGCCTCGTGTCTCTCATATGGTCAGACACACGTGTAAACTCTAGCCCCTATTTTCATCGATCTCACAACCGCACACTCCTCCCCCTATCTAGCTAGTAGTTGGGCCTCTCGCACCACTTCCTAGCTCCATTCTCTCTGTCTATCCATCTCGCTGGGCCTTATTTGCCTCTAACAAATGTACGTACACCGACCGGTCTCTCGCTATACATATAGCTAGCTAGGTCCGTATAACTCGTTTTTACCCACACATCTATCGATCTACCTCATTAGTTGTGTCTCTCCCTTCCTCCGACAAACAACAATTGATCTACCGATCTAGTTAGGTTTGCTTACCAAACACATGGTTGCCCTTCATCATCCATGGATGCGTCCCGACAGATTTGTCACGCACAGGCACACACAGAAACACATCCCACTCTTATTGATAACGTTACAGTTCCACCCTCAGTTTGTCTAGTAGGCCTCTCCCGCCATCTCCGAGAAGCAACTCCATCACCCATCCAGCACTCTACCCCTCTCCCGCCCTCTCCCTCCCTCTCTCTCTCTCTATCCCATCATATTTCCCATCCTTCAGTTATGTATGGATGTCGACCGATCCCCCTCAAGACATAGCTCGGTCTCTCCTTCTCAACACATATATGAGTCATTCTACCTCTATAGTTAGGCCTCTCCCTACCCTTCCCCCACCCCTCCCCCACCCCACACACACCGATACATCGAGCGCTCTAGTCATGTCTCCCTGCCACACACAAACTTGACATGTGCCCTCTAACGTTCCGGTAGTCCAGTCGCCCTATATCTTTGACTTGCACACACGCACAATTTCGATGGCTCTCTTCATCAATCTCGCACCCACCCACTTGATCCTCTCTTCGACTCTATCGATAGCTATGACCCCTCCCTCTCTTCTCGTGGACTGCCCGACCCTCTATGTATGATATGGATAGGCCTCCATTTCACACACATTGCATGCAAAATTTGGTTTGAGATGTCATCGACACATATTCCCACAAATAATTCATGAAATCAACCCCCCACCCCACCCCCACGCCCCACGCCAAAACAAAAAACACTCACGAACGCGGTTTGTATCTCTCACACACACCCACGTAGGTTGGGGACGTGCAGGAAGAGAAGAGGTGCATGCACGGTGCACATACTCCCGTCTCTTTCCCAACCACACCCGCGCGGGTACACAGTGGAGCTCAATTCTATACGAAAAAGGCAGCCTACGTGGTAATTTGGCACGTGTACTGGTTGTCCACTTGGTGGAGGGAGGATTGTATACCATGGGTGAACAAACAAATTGCGACTTGACGTGTTATGTTAATAAAAGAGGCAAACCGTGTGGGGCCTACCTTAGAGGCAAGACTTTTCATGTGTCCCGTCAACTCATAGAACGAGGAGAAGCTTGCTTAGTACGCCGTCTCCCCCGCCCATGGGCGCGGTGGCTCGCAGGATGAGGTGAAGCTTGCTCCGCCTTACGCCCGCTCCCTCGCCCATGCGCGCGGTGGCTCGCAGGACGAGGAGAAAAATTTACTACTCCCTTCGTTTACTCCTCGTCCCTACTACCTTGGTTATAGAGATTATATCATATTGTTTGGAATATATATGTCCTTTAGTAGATTTCAATATGAACTACTAGTACATACTCCAAACACTGATGTATATAGACGTATTTTAGAGTGTAGATTCACTCATTTTGCTCCGTATGTAGCACTCTCCCTCGCCCCTCGACCCTCGCCCACATGGTGGACGTGCAGCAATTCATTCAGTCTCATATAGCCAGAAGGATATATACTGCACTACCATTATTGCTCGACTTCCCGAAGAGGCGAAGAGCCAATCGCAAGGTTAATATTTTGGAGATGCCAAGCGCAAGGTTATAGGAGAACGAGTAGTAGGTGCCCCGTCATTTATAAATAAAGTTTTTTTCTTCAGTGGCACGTACGCAATATGATATGTTCATATGGAGAGAAATGGAAACCGCTCCACTATATACATAGTTAGGATGGGCCAGTCTACACGGTTGCTTGCTGGGGTTGCTCTCTTCACACTCTCTCGCACAAAACAACTGTGGCCACATCTCTAACATCCCGGCGGATCACGTCCGCTTGGGGAAGGGGTGGATGCTTAGTGTAGATGCGGTGGCCGTCGTCGACGGCAAAAACCCACTGTCGGCACGTCCCGATCAGGGGTCCCCACAGTTCTCTCTCATAAAGCCGGTGAGGTTGCCTTCATCCCTTGCTCACTGCCGCGACGTGGGCAGTTGCCGCCTCCCGCCGCCCTCCTCAAGGTTGAGCTACGTCCCTCAGGTACAACTCCCTTTACAGCCTGCTTGCACCACTGCTCCAGCTGCCCACATCACTCCCTCTGGATATTTCTCTACTTCTTTGCCCCGCACATACTTGTACTGGCTTATACGTATTGTATTTGTGATGAGTTTATGTCTCATCAACTAGTCCCAGTAATCTTATTCTAATCACGCTTCTTCAATTTATTTTCCACAGGGATGCTCATCTCGATTTTGGTGAAACTGCACAAAATGATCCGATGGTCAAAAGGTTGCAAACTTCATTTATTAGGAAGCTCGAACGTTGCCAGCAAATTGAAGGCTCGTTAGGCTTCATTGTTCAAGGGCTAGGGACTGCACGGATCGTTTTTTCTTTAGCTGCCTCTGTTCCAAAATAAGTGTCAACTTTAGTAGTAGTACAACTTTGTACTGAAGTTTGCACAAAGTTGAGACACTTATTTTGGAACGGAGGGAGTACATATTTGCTATGATCTGTCAATCATTGAGATGCAATAGCATGCATGTTTGTCTCCTTTGTATTTGATGAAATGTTGCAACGGGCAACCTTGGACGCAAGATACATGTAACAGAAGCTGGAAGCTTCATAGCATTGTACAAATTTATCTCGCAGATAAATTATAGTACGTACTATACTAGTACTTCCTCCATTCCTAAATATAAGTCTTTGTAGATATTTCACCATGAACCACATGCGGATGTATCTAGATGTATTTTAAGTATAGATTCATTCATTTTGTTCCGTATGTAGTTTACCTACTGGAATCTCTACAAAGACTTATCTACTAGTAATAGCTAGCCCCCACTACTAGGAATTCTCTATCCTCTCCTTGAGCCACATCATCAAAATTGATGTAGCCATTAGATGAAGTAAATCAGTCCATAATAGCCGTCTGATCTAGACATTGAGAGGCTCCGCACTAAGCCACATCCAAGCATGCATAAATACTGTGGCACATGCATGTGAGTGGGTTTTAAATCACATCAACATGTCTGCATGCAAGCATGCACCGGTAGCATGCATGTAAGTGAGCTTTTAAGTCCCATTAACATGTCAAAAAGAAAAATATAATCCCATTATGCAGTAGGAGTTGGCTGATCTTTTTTTCCTTACATGGGATGATATAAATGATGATGGGAGTTTATTTAGTTTGGCTACCACATTTGTCATGCAGTTATAGAGTTTTTTTGAGTTCTATGAAATCAATAATTTTGCACAGAGAGATATACCGTTGTTCCACGGCAACGCGCAGGGACTCATCTAGTAATATTTAGGAACGGAGGGAGTACTATGTACAAAGTTAGGTGTCGCACGGTGATAGTGTGAGGTGGGCCATGTAATCACTGAGCCTGCGTGTTTTCACTGCTCTTGCACTCCTCCGCTGTAAGAATGGAGAAAATTGTAATCTAGTAGTAGTAGTACCTCCTTTCGCCGAAAGCGAGGGACATCCAGCAGTCCTACTACCTCAGTAATAAAGACCAATGAGCCATCAAATCACATAGACCCAGCAGTAAGTTGGACGGACGAAGCAACCATCACTCTTGCGCCAGTGAGAGGTCGCATCCGCTCTGCCCGGGCATGAATGCGGCACCGATTCTTTGGAGCGGCGCTGACCATTTCGGGCGGGAAGCCTGCATGGCGATGGAGGGGCTTTGGGTGGGCCAGCTGGTCGAGCGGGCGTGGCAGCTGTCGCATGTCCCTACCGGACACGCCGGGAAACGAGGGATGCACCGACTCTCGGCTAAAATCGTACACTACACACCATCTCTCTCAGAGGAGTAGGTCAATCTGTCGCACTCTCTAACACACACATGCTGTTAAACACACACATGCACACGCACGCACCTTGGTCCCGTTGCACCTTCTAACGTGACTTATTACACCTAGACGGAGGGAGTAGTAAGTATACGAGATACGGTGGCACACTGACTTAAGTTGAATACAAGTGCCCAAAATTTGTGTGCATGTTATAATAAGGATTCACTTAAAATAGTACGTGAGCGAACAAAGGGATCAATTGGACAGTGTTCCCGAGCTGTGTGAGGTAAGATACACCGCTGGCGCTTTTAATTTTTCTTATTAATTTGTTTGTTTCACCCTCTGACTGGTGGGACCCAACGTACTATGTGGAGAGAGGTAAGGTGACTAAGGCTACATTATTTCTGCACCACTGTGGATAGTCTTACCACCAAAGCCACATGACACGATTATGATTGAAATCCCAATGACTCACACACACACAAAAAAACACGGCATGCTTGTCACACGAATGCAGGAATGTATAAAAGGTTATTTTCCTCTCGTTGAACATAACGGGAGGGTTGTGTAGCTCGTTAGCCTGTTCGCTCATCAAACTTGAGGTCTCGGGTTCGATAACTACACTTGAGCATAATTTTTGCCAGGAGGATTATTTGACTGGTCAAAATGTTTTCTAGGGTTTGCACGCTTCACACTCTCTCTCCAGTATATATACACGCTGGAGCCTCAGCGCTTGTAGTTGCTCTCTTCACACTCTATCGCCCTCTCCCGCTGGAGCCTCGGCGCTTGTAGTTGCTCTCTTCACACTCTCTCGCCCTCTCCAGATCTAAACAAGACTTCATTGGCCTCTCTCTCTCCCCTCACTGCTGCTCAAAGAGCCGGCATGATCCGTCCTCCGGGAAGGGAAGGAGGCTAAACGATGTCGCCGTCGGCGAGGGAGGGAATCCACTACCAGCGCAGCTGTTCACTTTCCACCCAGCGGCGGCGCAGGAGGGCCTCCGACCCCTTCTTCTTCGCCGCCGTCCCGTCGCCCACCGAACCACACCCCAAGAACCTTAAGGTATAATTTACTTACTCCACGTGAATTTCTCTAGCTGCATGTATACCATGAATCTAGGACGTCGTTCAAAGAGGAAAGGAGTGGGGGAAAGTAGTGGGAAAAGTTGTACTCCCTCCGTTCCTAAATATAAGTCTTTGTAGAGATTTTACTAGGACTACATTTGGAGCAAAATGAATAAATCTACACTCTAAAATGCATCTATATACATCCGTATGTGGTTCATAGTGGAATCTTTACAAAGACTTATATTTAGGAACGGAGGAAGTATATAGCATGAATCTAGGAAGTGGTTCAAAGAGGAAATGAAGGGGGAAAGTTGTATAGCATGAATCTAGGACGTGGTTCAAAGAGGAAAGGAATGTGGGAAAGTAGTGGGGAAAGTTGTATCGCATAAATCTAGGACGTGGTTCAAAGAGGAAAGGAAGGGGCAAAAGTACTAGTTCAAAAAGGAAAGGAAGGGACAAGGCTGTAGAGTTTGAGCAGGACTAGATTTGCTGCACTCACATAGGGAAGGTGTCTAAAGATAACAAAACTGGGACCAACACAAATATGCTCCTTGGTTGTTTGTTCTTTGTTGCAACAGACCATGCATGATCACAGTACATCGGTAGATGCACATGGTGCTGGTGCGTCCACTGTCTCGTGCAACTCATTAGCTATTGTTAATCTAAGGCCCTGTTTGGTTAAAAGCTCCCTAGTCCCTACCTGCTTGGTTCCAGGGACTAAACATGGACTAGAGGTTATCAAATGACATGCTAAAAGACCATGTTACCCCTAGTAATGAACTAATAGAAATAAGGTGCGATGCGTGGCAGGGGCAACTGTTGGAAAAAGTCCCAAAAAGTCTCCCTCGTGGTCTTCTTTCTTTAGTCCCAAATGCCCACTTTTAGTCCCTAAAAGTCCCTCCTGTTTGGTTTAGATGGGGTGACACGGAGTTTTTAGTCCCTACACCAAAATGTCCCGTAAACAAACACCCTCTAATAATTCCACTGGAAAATTGATGCAATGCCACAGTTAAAAGCAAATTACATGTTTAACGAATTTTATTGTTAATATAATCTCTATGTTAATATTAATCAATGCCCCCGTTTGAGAAATGCTACTGTCTTGCTTTCTTACCCATTTAGATAAGGTAGATGCTTCTTTTTGTTGGCTTCTGTGTCATCCACCGTTATTGACCACTAATTGTTTCTTTTGCACCTCTGTGTAAACAGGGTTATCTACTTCATGTTGCCATTGTGACCTTTTGTTGCACTGCACAAAACACTTTTGTTTTAAGAGTGTTTTGTGCAGTTCAACCAAAATGTCACACCTACAATGTTGCTTGATTGCTTGATCTTAGTGGAACTGCATAAGACGAGATCTTACTTCCTATCCGTTAAGGCGAATTTGGTTCAGATCTTCTTCTTGTGAGTTGTTTGAATTCCACATCATGAGAGGTCAATACTAGCCTTCTTTCACATGATTCTGCAGTGTGCTTTCATATGTTGTGCTACTTGTACGATAATGTTGCTTGATTTTAGTGAACTGCACAAATGGAGACAAGACTTCCAATCTGTATGTGCACCGTAATATCCCATTGAGGTAAGATAAGGATATTTCACAACTTCTGGCATGTATTTTGCCACTTTCATCAAAAAATTAAGTTTAGTACTATACTTGTGCTCCCTAATTGACATGCCAAATCTTACATTGAAGGCGAAGCTTGTCTGTCTGTTATTGAACCAAGAGATGAAGGGGAAGAACAAGGGAAGAAAACAAAATCAACTCCGGTTGCTGTAATGAAGCCTTTGGAACTGTGATGACACAAGTAATGATATAGTTTTGCATCTTAATTTATTGCTATGGCTGGAACGAGCAATTGTTTTGCCACCGATTTGATGCCATACGTAATTATCTCTACTTGTGCAAACAGGATCTTCTTTGAAGATACCATATATTTTAGTGGAACTGCACAAGAAGATGTTGGAAACATTAAACTAATCGAGGAGTATATAGTAAGCATGGCCACCCCGTAGATAGCAAAGATGGTTCGGAGAAGTGCTTCATCTTTATGCTCTACACAATCAGCCCTCGACAAAGGTTGGTACTCGCCCACCGATTTCATCCATATGATTGAGCTTTGTCATCTCTATTGGTGTTGTGCTACTATTTAGATCTTGTCATGAAAAAGTGGTATTGTCCTTGAGAAGTGCTTCATCGTGTTGTTTTAAATATTTCCTTTCCTTTTTTGAGCAAACATGGATTCTAGCATTTAGTAGTCCTCTTGTCTTTGCACAACAGGATCATCTTCCTCTGAAGAAGAATATGGAGTACGTGAAGTGACTAGTTCCGATTATGCAGGATGAAGAAGCCTGTCTATCTTCTCATCGGAAGGTGCAGTTGAAGGATGGTTACATTACTCCCCACAAGACCAAACTAACTTCAGCTCGGAAGGGGTGACAAATCTCCATTTTTTGTTGTGATGTGCGAGTACAATGTTGTTCTAGGATTCTTTCCGTGAGTTCCATTTTCTAAAAGTGTGCTCTACATGGACCATGTATGTGCCTGTTGAAACTGTCAAATCATAGTACAGTTTGCTTTATACTAATCACTTTTTGTATTTGTGCAAACAGGGTGCTCACTTGATTTCAATGGGAACTGCACAAAATGTTCATGAATACATCGAATCATTCATTTCCACCACAAGAAAGGAGGTGCTGATAAGTTCAAGGCATTGCAACATATAAGGGCGAAATCATACAAGCTATGCGCGAATTTGGTTGATTTTGGTGGAACTGCACAAAAAGAACAGCTGGTTTATTTAGCACGAGGTGCCATGTCAATGTACGAACTGATGGCAAACCCTGCCCATTCCACAATCGTACGCATTTGATATTTTGGAATGGGACAACCTTGTCAAATTTTGCTCATTGATTTTAGCAAGACTTGCATTTGATATTTTTGAATGGGACGCCCTTTGCTATCAGCAGCATCGATCAATTTTTTCTTTATTCTTTAGTTGTGAAGTAAATATTGCCTCTGACATGTGAGTCGCTGAGATGCATAATCATCGATTGTTTTGAATGTTCTCTATGAATTGCCAGGCCTGTGTGTTTGATTGCAATGTCTGTAAACGCTAAAAGCTGCTCAAACTCTTTGTACTCCTTTTGTTCCTTTTACTACGCACATTGTGAAAGTGCATACTTTTTGTATAAGATTGGTCAAAGTAGAGATACTTTGATTCGCAGATAAAACTTGTATGCGACTAGAAAGGACGGAGGGAGTACATGTGAAACGCTGCAAACAAGGTGATCACCACAGGAATAATGCTAGTACGTATTGTTTTGCATGTTCATCCAATGCCGTGATACAGAATTGAACTAATCAAAATAAATTCATTAATACACAGCCGGATTTCATATAAACATGCCGGATTTCATTACATTTCATACATTCTTCAACTAAAAGGGTTGCGCTGGAGGTATAATTAATTGCGAAGCTACCCACATGTGTCCATTGGCGAGCAGAAGCTTCAATGACTTAATCTGCATGTGCAGTTGCGAATCGACATGTGGCCTGTTGGGCCCATGTGTCAGTCAGCCAACTGCACCAGCAGCTAAGTAGAAGCATCGTTCTTCTCCAGTGCAGCTCTCCGACTCCACGTCGCCGCCAAGAAGCTAACCGGCCGTCAATGGTCAACCCGCCTAGCTTGGCTTCAACCAGAGGTTAGCAGCGGTGGCCTTACTTGGACCCTAGCGGCGGCGACCTACCATGTTCTACTCTTCCTCGTTTTCTATGTGGCGCGGCCTCGTCGAGAGCGGGGAGGGGCCTCGGCGGAGCCGGCGATGTCCTCTATCTCGTTGCCGGCGGGCTACGCCTCAGCGAAGCAGTGGAAATCCTCCCCCACGTTGCCGGCAGGGTGGGGCCTCGGCTAAGCCGGCGATGTCCTCTGCCTCGTCGACGACAATGAGCGGGACTCGTCGGAGCCGGCATCGCCCTCCGCCTCGCCCTCGGTCTCGCCAAACAGCGCCTCGCCGCTTCATCGCCCTCTTTGCTAGCCTCTTTGTAGGCGGCCGCAGCCTCCGCCACCCGCATGCGGTATCGCCGGCCGAGGCGGCGGCCCGGGCGGAGCGGTACGAGTCGAGCAGCGCCTCCTGCTCCGCCCGCTCCACGGCGATCTGCTCCTCCGCCTGCAGGTGCTCCTGCAGGAGATGGTGGTTGTAGGCGGCGTCGTCCTACGCCTCCCGGAACTACTCCTCACGCATCTGCCTCACCCTATCCATATATTGGGCACGGGCCTCGCTGATGGTCATGGTGCAATGCACCGGCAAGGATGGCGCGGAGGAGGGGGTTGGCACTGGATCGTCGACTACCATGTTCTCCATTGGGACGTCGTTGTCCTCCAGCTGCCTGCCGGCCAGCCGGTCGGCAGCAATGGCTGCCATCTCTGTGTGGTCCGTCGTCCGCCCGTCCAGAAGAGTGCTGGAGCGCGAGGAAGCCATGGTGGGCAGTAGTGGTGTGGACAGGAGAAAGGGAACGGATGCGGATGACTGCGGCTATGGCCGGCGCAGCAGTTTATATAGCAATGGTGAGCGGGCGAAGGGACGGACGTGTGGCACTGTAGTAGCCGCCTCGGCAACCGCGTATCATTAATGTGGGCGGCAGATGGACGGATGGACGGCACTTGTGTCGTTTGAAGGCGGAGCAACGTGCCTGCACCGGAAGCGGGCGGGCGGGCGCTGATCAAGTTGGGCGGAAGCTGCAGCGGCGAGGAGATGACTTTACTTGGAGAGGATGACAATGGGGACCCACCAGTCCATAGCCTCACGCACGCAAGTGTCTCCTTATTTTTATATATATATATATATATATATATATATATATATATATATATATATATATATATATATAAAATTTATTTTGCTTCCTCCTGGTTTCTCGACATCACGGTCCAACACCATTGTCATCCTCCCGAGTAGTCAATAAAGGAGAGAATTGCACAAGAAGCGGCCGACACCGGGACCAAGCAGCTCGAAAGAGATTTGTGCAGAGTTTCTCGATGTTTAGCCCAGATATTAATTTTTCTCCTCCGAACAACAACGAAAACATCGCTGCAGGTATTAACTTATGGGTGTGGCCCGCCTAGCCCAGCCGATATCCACCCGTAAATGAATTTTTCAAGTTGAAAATGGCTTGCTTGACTATACTTTTTTAGGAATACCCGTGCAAGGTCAAGTTGTTATTCTCCGCTCACCTGGCTGCAAATCTTTTCTAGGAGGGATGTATTAGGCTTAACAAGAAAATGGGCTTTAAAAATAATAAATGGGATGTAATTGTAAAACTGGGCAGTAACTATAAAAAATGCACCAAACACGTGATTACTTTATAAATTATTGTTTTTGGATTTTGAAAATTTTAATTTCATTAATTGTTGCGAGCGCAATGTTTCGCTGGATTTTTACGTAATATAAATTTATATTGAAATTGTGTTTAATCTGACTAGAAATTTCGGGATAAAAATATTTCGGATCCCATCAAAATGTGGGAAATTTTATTGAATTCTGTTTTGAACGGTTGGTTGAAATGGGTTGTACTTTTAAAAAACTGTAAATGGGTTGTAGTAAATTCCATTAGAATTCAATAATGGGCTACACATTCTTACAAATCTCAAATGGGCTATAAGTTCTCTACCACACACTTCTGGCCTTAATAAGTTGACGCGTCCCCTAAAAA
The DNA here is from genome assembly GCA_021605205.1 of Aegilops longissima. Classification (NCBI taxonomy): domain Eukaryota; kingdom Viridiplantae; phylum Streptophyta; class Magnoliopsida; order Poales; family Poaceae; genus Aegilops; species Aegilops longissima. Next base: position 254,205,151 of record CM038679.1, read on the forward strand.
ACAGAGTTGACGCGAATGCAAGGCTTTGTCAACTCATAGTCAACACATGGTTCTAGCAGCAGTGGCCGTTGGTTGTCCATCCAACGGATGCCGTGCTTCTTCTTCAATCTCGGATATTCTGGATTCACCCGCCCAAAAAATGATCCCTCCCCTTGACATCTGGGGCGCACCGTTTCGGAAGCTGACCTGTGGGCGTACTAAGTTGACGTACCAACGAATTTGTCAACTTAGTCAATATAAACGATTCTAGCTGTAGTGACCGTACGATGTCCATCCAACGGCCGTCGTGCTTCTTCAACCTCTGGTCTTCTTGCTCCAGCCGCCCAAAGTAGCGCCGGTCGTGCCGCCTGCTCCTGCCTCCCGTGGCCGGTTGTGCTGCCGCGGAGGCCTCACCGCCCCCTACTACTCCCACCGCTGGCCATGCCATCCCTCCACTCACCCACACCCCCTGTTATTCTGCGGCGACGACAGCGTAGCCGAACCAGTGAACCCTCGTACTCCTCTCCGCGTGTGCATCCACTGCCGCGTCTTCCCCGGCTCCGCATCGTCCCCTTCCTAGGCCTCGCCGTCATCCACCGCCGTGGTGCTCTCGGCGCGGCGTGGTCAACATGGTCAAGGAAAGACTTCCATCGGATGTGGACTGCACGTGGAGAGGCTGACAGCTGGGTCCACGGCAGCCACAAGGAAGTGCCTCCTTATTACGCGCAAAATAATTATTCCTCCACCGACAATGGGACCCACCAGACGGGCCACCGATTTCGCGAAAAAATGATTCTCCCCGACCATGGGACCCACGAGCTACATCTTCGCACGCAAGGAAGTGCGTCCGGAAAAACGATTCGCCCGACAGCTGGGACCCACCAGCTACATC